>CM025788.1:5384118-5400495 GCA_014636745.2 Centella asiatica
CTTGAGTTTTGGGGCTTTTTGTTGCCCCAAAACTCAAGCTTGATTGAATAACTTATAAGAACCCAGAAACCGCAACACCATAGTGTTGTCCGAACAAACAAGTAAATTACGACAGATATTTTCAAACATAGTGTAATACAGTATACCATCTCTCTTCACATAATTAAGTTTTGACAACAATTTCAAGGTATTGAATTATCATTTTCAAAGTAGAACTGCATTTCCATCAATTTATCATTCTTAATAGTGAACATTGAATTTCACCACATAATATAAGTAAATAGCACAAAAAGCTCCACAAAGATCTTTAGCTCACGTTAGCTGGCTCATGGGCTGCACAGAGATGCTGGACACCTTATAGCGCCTTAAATAGTCCCGGTGCTTAAACTCCACTCTAAGACCTTTCAAGGCTTTCTTTATCTGAAAAATGAAAATTAACTTATTTAAGTGGAGGCCACGTGCATATCACTGTTGATATGCCTGGTTCAAGATGCAGATATAATTATTAGTTAGAAGCAATGCACACTTTTAGCACATAAATACCTTAACCCGGTCTTGATCTGAAAGAATTCTATTCGGCTCTCTATTCAAGAACTTCCCAACAAACTCTGAGACCATAATGGGCTCATAAAATGCTCTGGCAGACGTATCTGAGACATGGAAACAGAACACTCATATTAAGGAGAGTTTTTTAGTTCATGTTAACAATATACTGAATACAACAACACAGCCACATGATTTTAATAACAAGAAACAGGTTTAAAAAATAGCTTCCAAATAATTCAATACCAATGTTTAACGAAAGCCCATTTTGAGTTGGGCGTAGACTTTGATAGAATCCTTTCCAGTACTCTAAACCATCTCCAAGTTCACCTGCTCCAAATGCCAGACCAAAAAAGGACCTTCCTACAACTACACACCTGCAACAAGAATATCAACAGTTCAGAAGATATTTAAAATTAATTTACTAGTTCTAGAGTCAAAGTTTGATCATGATATAGTTACATACTTAGCTGATGGTGCAGCCCTTAAAACCACATCAAGCACTTGAATCGTTTCATGTGGGATATCCAGCTGTCTGCCAGCCATGAATTGGTGAAGATGATGGAGGTCAGCCTTTGAAGCAAATTTGATGGTAACATTAAATTCACGTTCCCTCCTGAGAAGAAAAACAAATGATAAGAATATCAACAAGTCATTAAGCTTTTTAACAACCATCACAATATCAAGTTGAAACAAACATAGAGCAGCAACAACAAAATTAAGCCTAAGAGCTTCCTTCGGTAACAATATTCCTACTTGCATAATAATGAAAGACGCAAATGACAGGATTTTGAGGAAAGGTGAAAGACAATGATAAATCACCTTTGTTCACCATCTCTTCCCTTTAGTTTCACCACAAAATCCTTCGACGTGAAAGGCAAAGGCCCTGAAGAGAAAGCCCCCTTACTCCCATCATAAGCTAACAGCATGTTGCCCAAGTGTGACTCCCTGAACGATTTATCAAGTGCAGTCATTATCTCCCTGCATACTTTTTTGCTCAAGACTTCAGGCTTAATACTCACCTATAAATCCATAAATGGAAGAGTTCAATACAAGCATATAATTATACAAATAAATACACGAAATAAACCAAATAGAAGCAGACCAAATCATACAAACATCTAAAATTAGTAAGGCATGAAAATATTATTTGCTGGGATGCATATAATTTAAGAGTCCTTCATATACTTATGTATATGCATATCTGAAATACGTGTAGATAAAAAAAATTCCAAGCAAAAAAAAAAAAGAAACATTAATTACACAAGCAGGCATAAAAATATTATGGAATATAACTATAATTAATGATAATAAGACAAGCTTCCACCAAGTTCAATTACAAACAAGTGTTGCAAGAAATACAATCTAAAAATTAATGTAATCCAAATGAAATATGTAACTTTAGGTGAAAATCCACAAATATATTTCATTAGCTATTAAACGACATGTACTTTAGCAGGAAATACATGAATGCATCATCATAAATAATAAGGTACAAAAATGGGATAATAGTGTGAGTCATGTGACATATGCACAACCGTAACAGATAATTACTATCACCGTCAATTTTATTTATTCGTCGCATTCTATAAAATCGGAAAGCTGCCGTGATGAGTGAAATTAGCCGAGAACATGAGGTAGATACTAAATCAACATAACATACTAATGGTCTAAAATATTTAGTAAATCAACTTCACCTGCAGAAAGATATATAGGTCAAAAATAAAAAACTTAGAAAAATGCATACATAGAAAGATCAATGGATATCAATATAAAAATCATATACACAACCAAAAATAATTTAAATATACAATCTATCTTAAAGAATAGGTTGAATGGTATATGTGCGGGTCTCGCAATCATTTGTTTTAAGTCTGCTTAAAAATAAGTAGCGATATTTTAAAAATAGCTTATAAGTAAAATCTTATAATAATAGTTTATTTTATAAGTTAATATACATAGTATAAGTTAATATACGTAGTATTAAGTTAAATAAATTGACACAAAGTGTTTGTCGAATTTAATTTTTACTAGTTTCTCTATTTTTTGTGCAATTAAAGACTACGTACAATTGTTATAGAAGGTTGTATTGGAACCTATAAATACACAATCAACTCTTGAATTTTTATTTTTAACACAAGTAAAAAGTAATTAAGAATAGACATAATAAAAGATTGGAGGTAATATAGTTTTAAGATCAGACATAAAATAAAATAAGTTAAAAGTTTAAGGGGACAAACGGCGAAAAGTTTTGAGGGTCAAAGAGTAAATAACCAAGTCAACCTTTCAAAAAATAAGTCATTGCAAAACACCACGGTTTTAAAAGGGCCGTGGCTAATAAACATGAAAAAGAAGCTACTCTTATGGAAAAGTAGGAATAAATTGCTTATTTAAAAGTGAATAAAAACAGAGAAAATGAAAATAAAGGACAAGCACGACGCAAATATGCAAATGTAGTTAACAGATGTATATATTTCAACAACATTCTGCAGTACGTGCGTGTTTATTGTGTGCAAGTGCGTGTGTATTGTGCGTGAAAGGGCGATTACAGGGATTCTTACATCATAGTGGTGCAGATCCTTATCTGCAACCGTAACGAGAAAATGGTTAGCACGGATTAAGCATTTTTTGCCTGCCTTTCCGAATCCAGGTCTCACCGGAATCCTGAAATTCTTACTCGATGTCGGAAGAATCGACTTCACTGACGGAACCGGCATAACCGGCTGATCAACCACAGAATCAAGCGTCAGTTTCTCCACCTCGCCGCTCAAATTTGGCGTGGACACCGACGCCACGGACGACGTCGACGCCACGGGCGACGGAGCCGGAGAAGGCACAAAGGAAGCGACAGCCGGCATCGACGGTGCCGCTTGGTAAGCCGATGGTCCTACAGGAGGAGCAAGACCAACGCCTCGTCCGGTCGACGGAGCAGGCTGATCGCGTTGTGGATGTCCACGACCATCGCCACCACCGTAACCACCCCTACCACGACCTCCGTCACAGCCATAACGACCACCCCTGCCGCGGCCGCCGCGACCACCACCTCCGCGACCAGAACCACCACCTCCGCGAACAGAACCACCACCTCCGCGACCAGAACCACCACCACCAGCTCCGCGACCAGAACCACCACCACCACCTCCTGACATTCTGTGCGGAAGATAGGGTTTTGAAGTTTAGAGAGAGAAAAGAGGAAGACGCAGAGCTTCTCGAGAGAGAGAGTAGAGTGAATAGGTGTGAATGGGAAAGGGCGAGGAAGTGTTTAAATAGGACAAAAACGCATTAGAAATGGAAAAGCCATTTTAAATGGTAGATAATTCAGTTTAATTTAGATTATGAGAAATTAATAGGGCAGCTACTAATTATTTACTCAGCCTTTATTACAACTTACCTTTTTTTCCCTACTATTATTGTAGAATCCTATATGACTTTTTCTCTTCTTGTTTTTTTTTGGTAAAATGGAACCACCATGACTTTAACCTATGAAAGTAATGCACGTAAAAAATCAAAATAAAAAGAGTGAAGCAATCGAATATATAAGTTTAAATAAATAAACATTTATTTAATTTTAAACCATATAATTATTATAATTAAATATAAAGAAGAAATATACACAATCTCACGTGTAATATTATAAGAAACTCTGTTATTTTATGCAAATACCAATTCAAAATTTAGATTATTTAGCCATTTGTTTTTATTGTGATAAAAGTTTTTTCTTTTATCTCAAAGAATGTTTATTTCATCTTTTAATAAAGTCCGGCGATATATTTGGTTTTGTAATTTCTTTCTCACTTTATGATTCAGATTTTTTTTCATTTATTTATCGATGCATTTTTCTGGTATCACAAAAAATATTAATTTCAATACCTGGTAAAAAGATCTCGCTCGTTATTCATTTTTGTAACTATCACCTTCATTTAAATGTCTTACGGGATTAATAAAAAACTAGTTACTGGGCAGTGTACAGTACAAACATATTTTATTAATTTTTTTTAACATATTAATTTTGAGATCTGTATTTTTTAAGGAAATTTTTAACACAATTTTAGATGTTATGTAGTATATTAGAGTAGTTTCTTTAAATTATCCTTTTTTAGTTTATAGTTAATATATTTTAGAATCTTGTTTTTTTTAAAATTAAAATTGGTGCACACGAGGTATGTTTATTGTTTTTTTTTATTAAGTTAATGAATTTTTTTTTTTGTTTTACGGTTTTATAAGTTTTATTATTATTGTATGATTTTAAATCATTAAAATTTTATTAATTTTAGGGCTAGCATTTACATTATCTTTTTTTACCAGGCTTTTCTTTTTATTATTACTTTTTTTTTGCCAAGTTTTTACCGTAAAGTTTTACAGTATTTTTACCCCATACATACGTACATTTACAAAAATAGTTTAAGTACCTTCTAATAAGGTCCTGCAGGTTATTTATTTTGCAATTATCGGCCCCATTTAAACGTAATACTGATTTAATCTTGAACTTAAATCTTTTTTTCATTTCTTTTTTTATGTATTTATCAAATTTTCTCTTATTACTTGAATTGAAATTTTTATTTTAGCAATGTTAGTCACCGGTTTAAGGACTTTACTATTTTATTCTTATGACGTGCCAACGTGGTAGTTTTGTTATATTATTATCTTTCTTTCAATAAAAAATATTTAATAAATGAATACCCCACATAGGCGCAGAAATCGACCAATTTTTGTTACTTACATTTAACCGAGCTAGTTCATTGCAGATCTCTACTAGTATTGTGTCGTAAAAAAAGTTAAATTAAATAGAGAAAATTATTTATTTTAATTTTTTTTTATGTCTCGCGATAACTGTATATCAACAGAAATATAATTAAGAACGATAACATAAATATATTTGATAAAGTCAATGACGTAATTTAGATACCAATTTTAAATTTAGTTAATGCATAAATTTTTTTTCTCTCTGTCAGATGATATTAATAAGATTTTGCGACTTATAGAATGAATTTAAATTAAATTTGAATTTTTCATCATACGAAGAGAATGCATCATAGATTGTAACTTACAAAAATTCAAAATGGTTACAAAAAGACAGCTATTTTATGAGTAAAAAAACAAAAGAGTTAACTACAATTCTTACCACTAAAATTTACTCTGTAATATAATTCCGCCTCTAATATATAAAAATTTATATATGAGCTCCCAGTATGTGTGTGTGCATATATATATATATATATATATATATATATATATATATATATATATAAGTTAGCACGATGGACTCTCAATCCAAATTTTTGGCGGAAAATTATCGAAAATTTCGGTTTAGGGGTCAAATTAAAATAATGCAAAGTCTAAAATAAATTAATAAATTACTATTAACTTGATTTTTTAATACAATTTAAATTAAATAACAAGGTTAAAAAATGTCTCTCAATAATATTTTAATTGAAATTACAGATTTTGCATTTAAAAATAAGTTAATGTAAATTTCAAAACGCTATAATTGATTATTTATTTTAGACTCTACATTATTTTAATTTAAAATAATTAAATTTGTCTTATAGTTTAGAACATAATAAAAGTTTATTCTTTTAGGTTTGAAGAAAAAGATATATCAATCTTAGTAAAAGGTAATTTTTTCTAAAAAAAATTTCATATTAATTTGAGGTCACATACATAAATCTCCCAATATATTCGAACATATCAATAAAAAATTGATTATTTATTATTATCAAAATTTTGAAAAATGTATAGATTTTCTTAAATATGATAATTTTGTTTGAAAAATAAATTTTTACTAAGATTGATAGATTTTTTTTCTCAAATCAATTTTAACGCTTTGAAATAAAATTAGTTAATTTTTAAATGCAAAGTCTATATTTTTAAAAATAATATTGGGAGAGACATTTTTTAACCTTGTTATTTAATTAAAATTACATTAAAAATTAAGTCAATAGTAATTTATTATTTTATTTTATTATGTTATGTTATATCAATTTGAAACTATAAAAATTAATACAATGACTATAATAATTAATACAATGACTATAATAATAATTAAAAAATAAATAAACTAAATTGAAACTAAAATAAAGTTGGAGGAGTACTTCATTTGTTTTCCCGATAAAAGCCGGCTGGAAGATTCATCTAAACAAGTAAACCCGATAAAATACTACTACTACTCTTTACACGATGAATATTAACCTTATAAACAACATACTCGTTTTCAGTAGACTGGTGATAATGATAGTGCTATACTGATGACAGTAATAATTAAGTCCCTCAAACATATAGTTGGTTTTTTAAACTTTTATGATTAAATGAATCAATGTTTGACTTTAAAATTAAATAATTTTATTTATATTTACATTGGATGTAAAAATCAATCTATTATAAGTGATATTAACATTCTTATAATTATAATATTCATATTTATATATTAATAAAATAATAAAAATTATAAGTGAAAATTAATTAATTTGACAGAAATATATTAAATGGAACTAGTTAATTCGGTGTGAAGGAACAATAATGACTAATAGCACTTGCATCACTATCCTTGAAATTACTAGGATCTTTACAGTCAACGATAAATTTGATAAAAGAGTAAAAAATGGTGTTACATCAGAGTTTTCTATTTCAAAATTTAATTGATGATCATGAAAAATGAATACGTATGTCTATGGGTGCACTATTGTTATTGTTAGCCTCTTCAGAACAGTTTTCTTTAGAAATTCTTTATTTTACATGAGTAAGCATACATTTTCATATATATAAAAAAATTATATTTATTTCATTTACACCAGATTCTCTAATATGTGATATACAATAATAAAAAAAAAATATTTTAACATTTATCATTTATATTTGTTAAAATTTTAATAGATAGATAATATGTTATTATACATTAATATAGTAATATATATATATATATATACATACATATCACATTTATGTATAAAATATTTATAATATAATATTAAAATATTAATACATATAGTTAATATATTAATGCATATTATAAATCATATTTTAATCTATTGCAACATATAATATTAAAAAGCATTAATAATGTTAATGTAATATTAATATATTATATATTATATATTAGTATTCTATATAATATATGATATAGGATATATTATAATATATAAATATATATATATATATATATATGTATGTATGTATATATATATCTCACATTTTCATATAATAATTATAACGTAATATAATACAAATTAAAATAGCATATATATTAATATTTTGTACTAATATATTAATTAATCACTATAATATATGGCAAAAATATTTGATTTAAATATAAATAAAATATTACTTTTTGTATTAAACAAATATATAATATATTAATATAAATAATATATTAGTGTGTGTGTGTATATATTGATATATGTAGTAAAATAGAATTATAGAATAGTATAAAATGGGATAAAATAATATTATAGTTTTGATAAATGTGAATAGTGATACCATAAATTTAAAAATACACTATTCACAATCATCGAACTAATTTTAGATTAAAAAAAATGAAGCAACGCAATTTTTCTTTACTTTTCATCGAGATTCTCTAAATTAAGGAACATTAATGAGTTTTAAAAAACTGCTGCAAGTGCTATTATGAATTCACTATTTACTATCATAAAACTAAATTTAAAATAGGGATATCAATGCAACTTAATTTTCTTTTGTTTTTATCAAGATTTTTTAAAATAAGGAATATAATTAAGTTTAGAAAAACTGCTACAAGTGCTCTCAGATCCTAAAAAAACTATTACTTTATTCGGATTCATAGTAATTATGTATAGTATTATGTATATGCACATATTAATATACATATTTATTATATTAATATATCTAGGTCAAATATAATACAATAATATAACATTGTATACATTTGTATACATATTTATTTTAAAAACATTTCTATATAATGGGTACAATATTACGGATTTCAATATATAAATAATATATTATCATATATTCAATATAAAGAATATTAATAATTAAATATTAATATGTGTATTTTTCGTGTGTGTGTATACAATACTAATTTGATCAACAAATGGTGCACCAATTTTAAAAAAATTACTATTATAGTAGCAAATTTTTTAAATGCAATAATTTTGACTAAAATTATTTTTAAGTTATATTATAAAAAATATATATTCTTTTCTTTTTTTTTACAAAATATGTTATTTTAAGTTCTGGAAGGAGAGAAGTGATGCTGAGTGTTGTATGGTGGTGTATATGGGGAATGCAAAAGCATGAAGTGGTAAATACAAAATATAGTACGGAGTAGGTGAATGATAGGCTACATAAAGCTCTGTATCGGTGCTCGTTAGCAAAATCCTATGAAACAAAACTAAACAAAGCGTGCACAGAGAGCGTTAGTGACGTAAATAACATTAATTTATACACAAATAAATATATAAATTGATATAATTAAATTTTATAAAAGACCGATAAATTTTAATAAGTTTACTATTAAAATTTTAATAATTTATAATTTATTATATATATTTACATATATTCATTTGTATAAGTTGTTAGGTGTTCATTTTCTCTTGTGCGTTCCACTACAATTGCTGCTGCCATTTATATGTCGAGATATATGAAAGATTAGCAGGTTCAACCCCTCCCTTAGACAGAACACTAGCTCCTTTGGTGGGGCCCACCGTTTTGGTGAATTACTGTTTCTCATCTGTTGCATTTTTATGGGTGAAAAAGTGTCTTATTAATTTTTTTTATCTTAAATTAATTATCATAATATGTTTTATGTTGTAAAACGTCAATTTCTGTGAGAATTTGTACATATTACCGACTATAATTTATAATGTTAATCGTTTTAAGGAAAATTATAGATATTAAATAGTATATTGATAAGTTAAATTGATAATTAAAAGTAACTATAAATTACTCATTTTATCTAAATTTATTTGTCGTCTTAAAAATCTATACACTTATAAAAAAAATGATATTTATATAATTATTTTGTAATAAATATTGAGGTAAAATTATTTATTTACTATTTTTATAATAAATACTATAAATATTGAAAAATAAATTAATGTATTAAATGTAAGAGTATTGATAAAATTTATTTTTTTAATATTATGTATGACAATTATATATGGACAACTTAAAATGTTAAATATGACATAAAACTAAACGAAGGGAGTATAATATTACTATTGTAGTGATTGGTTAAGTTACAAAAAATTAAATTAATTAGTAATAAGTTAAGGGTAATATAGTAATTTATTTATCTAAATTATTATAATATGTCGATCAAAATAAAATTTAAATAAATTTCTAAAATAATTAATATATTATGAATCAGAGGATAAATTGTAATTTAATCAGGAAAATATAATGTCTAAGTATATGTACCGAAACATTCGATTTATAAAAAGAGAGATTATACTACGTGTAAAAACGGTACTCGGAATTTAAAATACTTAATTTAGGATAAGTTTAACACTGTTTTATTTTAACAGAGCAAGAGTAGTACCAAACAAGCCATCGATTGGCATTTCTCGTCCTTAAAAGAGGAGTCGCACAAAAGTAATACTGTTATAATATATAGAAAAAGTAAAAAAGAGATAATATAATATAAAGCAGAAGTAAAGAAAAAGAGAATAATATTATTTCTATTTGAAAATATATATCATTTATATTCTATAATACCTCTATTTATAGGCAAAAAAGATGAAGGAAATGATGGAGAAATTGAGAGGTGGGGAAGTGAAGTAGTGGAGAGGTAGGGAAGTGGAGTAGTGGAGAGGTGGAGTAGTAGATAATGTAAAATGTCTATATATATATTACATAACACTCCCCCTTAGACATTTTACCTTGTATTATACACAATTAATATGTTCTGCTGGACAAATTATAAATTAGGTACGTCAGGACCAAATTAACTGATACTTCTGGATCAGTTATGTTGCCTCATTAAAACCTTACTAAGAAAACCCAGTGGAACAAAACTTAGTGAAGGAAAAAGAGTACAACGTGTATAATACTCCCCCTCATTTTAATATATATCTCTGAAACGACGGATACCAATCTTCTGTATAAGTTGTTCAAAAACTTTTCTCGGCAATGATTTTGTAAATAGATCTGCCAAATTATCACTTGACTTAATTTGACAAACATTTATCAAACCATCCTTCTGTAGATCATGTGTTGAGAATAATTTTGGTGAGATGTGTTTGGTTCTGTCACCTTTAATATATCCTTCTTTGATTTGAGCAATACATGTTGCATTGTCTTCATATATCACAGTTGGGCTTCCTTTGATTGACTCGAGTCCACATTCCTCCTGGATGTGTTGAAGCACTGATCTCAACCATACACATTCTCGTTCAGCATCATATAAAACAATTAATTCGGCATGATTTGATGATGTTGCTGTCAGTGTCTGTTTTGTTGATCGCCATGAAATTGCAGTATCTCCATATGTAAATACATATCCAGGTTGTGACCGCTTTTATGTGGATCTGATAAATACCCTGCATCTGCATACCCAACTAATTTGGATTCCTTATTCTTTTGGTAAAATAGTCCCATATCACTTGTCCCACAAAGGTAACGAAACACATGTTTAATTCCGTTCCAATGTCGACATGTTGGATCAGAGCTATATCTTGCCAATACATTGACAGAAAATGCAATATCAGGTCTTGTATTATTAGCAAGATACATCAAAGCCCCAATTGCACTTAAGTATGGTACTTCTGGACCAAGACCTTCTTCATTCTTTTCTCAGGGACGATAAGGATCCTTTTCTATGTCAAGTGATCGAACAACCATTGGTGTACTTAGAGGATGAGATTTGTCCATATTAAAACGTTTTAACATCTTCTGGATGTAATTTGATTGATGGACAAAAATACCATTATTCAAATGCTTGATCTGCAGGCCAAGACATAATTTTGTTACACCAAGATCTTTCATTTCAAATTCTTCCTTTAATAAATTTGCAGTCTTTTCGATCTCTTCAGGAGACCCAATGATATTCAAATCATCAACATATACTGTAATAATTATAAAAGCCGAGATTGTTCTTTTAATAAAAACACATGGACTAATTTCATTTGATTTATATCCCACTTTTATGAGATATTCACTTAGTCGATTGTACCACATTCGACCAGACTGTTTTAGTCCATATAAAGATCTCCGTAACTTTATAGAAAACATTTCTCGAGGTTTTGATTTAAATGCTTCAGGCATTTTTAGTCCTTCAGGAACTTTCATATATATATATATATATATCATTATCAAGTGATCCATATAAATAGGCTGTGACTACATCCATGAGACGCATTTGAAGTTTTTCAGTAATTGTGAGACTAATTAGGAATCTGAGAGTTATTGCATCCACTACAGGTGAATACGTTCCTTCATAATCAACTCCTGGTATTTGTGTAAAACCTTGTGCTACAAGCCTTGCTTTATATCTCACAATCTCATTTTTCTCATTCCTTTTTATTGCAAATACCCACTTGTAACCTACAGGGTTAACATCTTTGGGAGTAAGGACTACAGGTCCAAAAACATTGCGCTTTTCAAGTGAATCTAATTCAGACTTCAGGACATCTTTTCATTTTGGCCAATCATTTTTATGCCTACACTCTTCAAGAGTTTTTGGCACATAATCATTCTCATTTAGCACATCAGTTGCTATAGCATATGCAAAAATTTGATCAACACTTGTTTCATTGTGGTTCCATATTGTACTATTTTGTACATAATTTATTGAGATCTCATAATCATTAGGTATCTGAGTTTCTTCTGGAACTTCATCAACCTCTTCTGGGGTTTCATCGACCTCTTCTGGGGTTTTATGGATAACTTCTTCTGAGGTTACACCAACTGCTCTATTCTGCTCTTTCCTTTTTCGTGGATTTCGATCTTTGAAACCGATTGGTCTTCCACGTTTTCTTTGTATAGAAACCTCTGCTGGGATTACATTAATTCGAGCAGGTGCATTTAAAGCTGGTACATGTGATTTAGTAACCCTTTTTGTATCCACAAATGCATCTGTTATTCATTTGCTATTCTTTGCAAATGTATAATCTTTTGAACTTCTAGTTCACATTGACCACTTCGGGGATTAAGATAAGATAATGATGATGCATTCCAATTTACTTCTTGTTCTAGCTTTTCTTTTTCTCCTCCTAAGATTGGGAATATTGTCTCATTAAATTGACAGTCAGCAAAACGTGCTGTAAAAACATCTCCGGTTTTTGGTTTTAAATATTTAATAATTGATGGAGAGTTAAAACCAATATAAATTCTCAATCTTCTTTGTGGTCCCATTTTTGTACGTTGTGGTGGAGAAATTTAAACATACACAACACAACCAAAAATTTTAAGATGAGACAAGTTTGGTTCTCTTCCGGAGACCAATTGTAATGGAGAAAATTTATGACATGCAGTTGGTCTTAATCTAATAAGTGCAGCAACATGTAAAATGGTATGTCCCCATGCAGAAGATGATAGATTACTTTTCATAAGTAATGGTCTAGCAATCAGTTGTAATCTCTTAATTAATGATTCTGCTAAACCATTTTGTGGATGTACATGAGGCACCGGATGTTCTACCATAATCCCAATCGACATACAATAATCATTAAAAGATTGGGATGTAAACTCTCCTGCATTATCAAGTCTAATGCTTTTAATTTGATAATTTGGAAAATTTGCTCTCAGTTAGATAATTTGTGCTAATAGCCTAGCAAATGCAACATTTCTTGTTGCCAATAGACAAACATGTGACCATCGAGTTGATGCATCAATTAAAACCATAAAATATCTAAATGGTCCACACGAAGGAACAATAGGCCACAAATATCTCCTTGAATTCTTTCTAAAAATGAAGGAGATTCATTTTCAATTTTATTTGAAGATGGCCTAATTATTAATTTTCCAAGAGAGCATGCTGCACATGATAAATCTTTTGATAATAGGATCTTCAGGTCCTTTAGGGGATGCCCATTTGCACTTTCAATTATTTTTCTCATCATAGTGCTACCTGGATGACCTAACCTGTCATGCCACAGAATAAATGTCTTTGTGTCAAGTAACTTCTGGTTACTGACCATATTTGATTCTATTGGACTTATGTTCGTGCAATATAATCCAGAGGATAAAACTTTTAACTTTTCCAATATGATTTTCTGGCCATATTCAATAGATGTTATGTGAAGATACTCAATATGATTTTCAGTCATGGTTTCAAGATGATAACCATTCCTTCTAATATCCTTAAAGCTTAGTAAATTTCTTCTGGATTTACTTGAGTATAATGCATCGTTTATAAATAATTTTGTTCTTTCAGGTAACAAAATACAAGCTCTTCCAGAGCCTTCAATTAAATTACTAATGCCAGATATTGTATTAACATGTGTCTCTGTAGGAGACAATTGAGAAAAATATCTCTTACTTTTTAGTATAGAGTTTGTTGTTCCACTGTCTACTAAACATTCATCTTTACTATTTGCCATAGCTTTTCTTAAGCCTCCAATCATATTCTATTTCCTTGGAACAAGAAAAATATATATAAGATCAAATAAAAGGAAAACTAATTTTATTTCATGAAAAACTAATTTACAACATATGTAAAGAGAAAAAGAAAATTAAACTAAACTTATTATTAAAACAAAAATAACAAAAAACTACTTCATGACATTAATCTCTTCATCAACATTTTCGAAGAAATCAGAAACATCTAGGTGTGTATCTATAAGCATATCATTTGAATCATCTTCAACTAGATTTGTTTCTACTTCTTTTCCTTTTTTCTTGATGGAAGCTTGGTAGAGTTCAACCAAGTGTTTTGAAGTACGACATGTGCGTGACCAATGATTTTCCATACCACATTTAAAGCAAACATTTTCATGTTTCTTATAAGATGAAGAATTATTTCCCTTTTCATATCTCCCAACATTGTTTTCATTTGATTTAGGATTATGACCATCACGTCGCCAAACATTAGTGCGACCTCGTCCACGGCCTCTTCTGGGGTTGCGACCACGTCCTCGTCCTTGACCTCCTTTAAATGATGTCGCATTCACTTCAGGGAATGGACTAGAACCAGTGGGTCGTGATTGATGATTTTTCATCAAAAGCTCATTATTTTGTTCCGCAACAAGAAAACATGATATCAGTTCTGAATATTTTTTAAAACCACGCTCTCGATATTGCTGCTGCAGGAGCAAATTCGTGGCATGAAATGTAGAGAATGTTTTCTCTAACATGATTTCATCAGTAATCTTTTCTCCACATAACTTTAATTCAGAAGTTATACGAAACATTGCAGAATTATATTCACTTATAGATTTAAAGTCTTGCAACCTTAAATTGAGCCATTCATAACGAGATTTTGGGAGGAGTACTTGTTTTTTATGGTCATACCTTTCTTTTAAATTTTTCCACAATTCTAACGAGTCTTTCACCGTTAAATATTCAGTTTTTAAATCCTCATGGAGATGATGACGGAGAAATATCATTGTTTTGGCTTTCTACTGCAGGGAGGCCTTATTTCCATCTTTTATTGTTTCTCCAAGATTATTTGCTGTAAGGTGGATCTCGGCATCGAGAGTCCATGGGAAATAATTCTTACCCAATATATCAAGAGCATTGAACTCAAGTTTAGAAATGTTGGCCATAAGAATTACAAAAAAAAATGCTACGAATTTAAAATATGCATTTATATTCAATAAACATAAATAAAGATGACTAAAGAAAGAATCATTAATAACTTCTGGTTATTAAGAGAATTAAGTATTGGAGACATATATATATATAATGCTAGGCAAAGAACTTCAGGTTCTCTTTTATAAAAATTACAAATAAGAACTTCAGGTTCTTTTTGTTTATTGTACGTTAAGAACTTCAAGTTCTTTTGTATAAAAATTACAAATAAAAAGTTCAGGTTTTTTTTGTTTATTGTTAAGAACTTCAAGTTTTTTTTTGTATATAAAAAAAATTATAAATAAGAACTTCAGGTTCTTGTTGTTTATTATTAAGAATTTCAAGTTCTTTCTTTTTAAAAAAATCTAAACTATAATAAAAACTTCTGCTTTTATCATGTACTTAATTTATCATTCTCTTCTGGGAATGAAAGTACTTAATTTATCATTCTCTTCTGGGAATGAAAGTATTACTTTCATACAATGTTAAATAAAATAAGATATAAAATAAAAGTAAAGATTAATAAGATACAATCTAAAAAGTACCTTCTTCTCGAAACAAAATCTGATTGTAGAAACCTTGTACTTCTACTCGAATAAAATCCAATCGTAATTTGACTAGAGCAAACTCGTGCTGATAACGTGTTATAATATATAGCAAAAGTAAAAGAGAGATGATATAATATAAAGCAGAAATAAAGAGAAAAAGAATAATATTATTTTTACTTGAAAATGTATATCATTTACATTTTACAATGTCTCTATTTATAGGCAAAAAAGATGAAGGAAATGATGGAGAAGTGGAGAGGTGGGAAAGTGGAGTAGTGGAGAGGTGAAGAAGTGAAGTAGTGGAGAGGTGAAGAAGTGGAGTAGTAGATAATGTAAAATGTCTATATATATATATATTACATAACAAATACTTTAAAATCAAAAATATTTATAGACTTTTATATAGATCTAATTCTAAAGAGCATTGACTGAAAACTCATTTTAGAAAAACTTGGCTGGTAGGGGTATAGTGAATCACCAAAACTGCTCCTCTCTCTCCCCTCTCGCACAAAAGTAATACTTTAAAATTAAAAATATTTATAGACTTTTATATAGATCTAATTCTAAAGAGTATTGACTGAAA
>CM025788.1:5400505-5458323 GCA_014636745.2 Centella asiatica
CCCCTCTCCCCTCTCTCCTCTCTCTCTCCTCTGGCAGTTGCCAGTGCCTGTACTTTTGATATATCTGTAATTATTAAATGAGCGGAATAATAATATATTTGTACCTATGGACTTTAAAAGTGTGTGGATTTGTTTATACAAACTCTCAAAAATTACTTAAAATAGAGAGACGACTAATATAATAATAATATTCTACATCTTCTAGAGTGGATGTAAAGACTTTGCTTTAAACTCCTTTATATTCGTTTAAACCTTAAACGTTAAGTATCAATTCTACTTTAGACAAGGAAAGAAGATTCCGACTTTGTCCTGGCAATGCCTTAATTATAGAATATATTCTTTTTCTTTTATTTATTTATTTTTGTCGGTGTATTTTTTCTTTTTCTTTTTGTTATATAGGAAATCAATATCTAAAAACTTATGCAAATATTCGCACACTACCTTGCAGAATTTTTTATTAATTTTAAAATTATGACCTCTTCATTTTTTAAAGGAAGCAGTCCATGATTCCATGTCATTTATAAGTTTACAATGAAATATCGTATTTTGTTATTTTATATTATTCATAATTTCCTCCCCTTAGAAGGAAAAAAAATAATTTCTTCAACATGTTATGGTGTTATTATTTTTAATCATCTCTTTATTATTTACAGATTCAACAATAGTCTAGTTATGTAATATTTTATAATCGATGTTGTTTAATCTTGTACATTTTGTGAATCGCAAAGTTTGAGATATATTTAAATTGTTGATGTCTTTAAAATTTACTATGTACTCCTAAAAGATACTTGTTCCTCCCTTGCTTTAAAAAATATATATATATATAAAAACACAAATACGTAAGTTAAGAATAAGAGATAAAAAATATAATATTTGAATAATATATATATATATATATATATATATATATGTATGTATGTATGTATATATTCAGATTACATGCTCTTTTGAAATATATCTAAAAGCAAACGGTTAAAATAAATTATTGTTCGAGTGAAAATTGTTATAAACAGAGTGTATATATGTTTGTGTCTGTATGTGTGTGTATATATAACACTTTAGTGCTGATCAACAAATTAAACAAATTTGAGAATAATATTATTCCTATGGAGGTAACAATTTATTGTATTGTGGATGATATCAATATTCTAACAAAAAAAAACAGAAAAGAGGAAAAACAATTCTAAGGACTAAACGTATAAGATTATGGTCGATTACGGGTTAGTTTTCACTTTAAGGAACTTTCTTTTAATCCATGTTTTGCGGTTTAGATTTGGAGAGAGAAAAAAAAAGGAGAGAAAATTAATCATTAAATTATTTTTGAGTTTTTTTAAAGGAGATTAATGGATAAAAAATCAATCATTAGGTTGTTTTTGAGTTTTTTAAAGAAAGAATGTAGATGATTTGGAGAAAAAAAATTATTATGTTGTTTAAAAAAATTTCTTCTCTCTTTTCTGAAGAAACAGATAGAAAAGAAAATTTTTAAATTTTCTCATTCTTTCTTTTCTCACAGTTTCTTTTCTACTCATTTCTCAGACACAGTTTTAATTCTTACAATTAAGGAATTCAACTATATATTAGTTTATACTTTGGGAGTTGTTCTTTAGATTTTTGCAATTAAGGGATAGAATTACATTGTTTAATTTTTACAATTAAAAAATTGACCTATTATGTTTTTTTAATATGGTGTAGAATTTGACGAATTAAGGTCATTTTTAATGAATTTTTAATTTTTATTTTTCAATTATGCAATTTTTAATGCACATATTGAATATTTTTATTATTCGTTGACATGTCAATTAAAGTTATTCTTTCGAGAAAGAAATATATATATTTTAAGTTTCATTCAATAACTCAATTTAATTTAATGATATTTTTAAATTAAATGAATATTTTAATTGATATGTTATCATGACATATAAGCGAATAATAAAAATATCTAGATATTTCCAATAAAAAGTGAGTAATTGAAAAAATAAATAATAATGATATTTTTAATATTAAAAAGTAATTTTTTTTGTTACATAAGAGATCACTGCCTATAACTCATGTATACACTTACACACTCATCCATCAAATATCTTGCAAGCTTTTTATTAGACCGCAAGTTTCGAAACCTAAACCTTTTCAATTTTTTCAGATAAAATAGTCGATGATCGGTGATTTCGACGACCAGGTCTAAAAAGTGTTTTAATTCATCAAAATTTAGACCATTTAAAAAAAAACACATTTTAGGTAAAATCTTTAGTTGCATAAATTAAAAAGAAAGATTTATAAAGTGAAAATTAACTTATAATTGAATCCTTTAATTATAACAATTAAAAAACGATCCTAAAATAAAAAATTAACTCATTATTGAAGCCCTTAATTACAAAAATCAAAACAATAGTCCTAAATAAAAATTTAATGTTTGAGATGAACAGATTCGGAACACTACAACTTTCCTAAATCTCAATTTAAGACATGTATATACGTATATCAATTTAGATTCCAACTCTCTTCTTTTGCAGGGAAGTGAATACATTGACTCCCTTCGCTCTTCTACATTATTATATTCCTCCAAATTTATTCGAAGCATTTTATAAATTTAATTATAATTGTTTAAATTTTACATAATTTTAACCGTACAAATAGATTATATTTTAAAAGAATATAAGTGAATATTTTAACACTTGAAAAATTATTAAATATGAATTATTTGAATCGTATAAAATTTCAACTACTAAGATAAATATATTTGACATTGTCAAATTACACGAAACTTCCTTTTTTTTTTTTAATGTTTAATCAATCTATTTGGCCAAATAAATTGTATTCAAAATTATAAAATGCATTCAGGAAATTAGAGAAAACTGGAGAAGCCAAGTCTGGACTCCCCTCACCTTCTCAATTGTAGTGTTATTTATCGGCTGCTGCATGCTGGTGAAAATAATTACAATTCGGTTAGTTAAAATTTTTGTGTGCTCCGTGAAATTTAAATTATAATCTATAAAAATTAAAGCTATTATCTATAATATTACTATACACTAAAAAAAATTAAAAAACAATTCATAACAAATTTAAAATAATCTAATAACATATAACTATTGTTAACACGAATAATAACATTGATTTTGATATTAATCATTTAAAATTTTAATGTTTTTAATAGATAATAATTTAATTTTTATACATAATAACTTAATAGTTGAGACATTTAAACCGGAGAATGTACATAAAAACTTTGGCTATTTAAACGAAATAACAAATTTATCGTTGCACTCTGACCTATAATTTTTCCTTAATTATCTCACACCTTGTGGCAAGCACATACGCATTATCTAGGTCTAAAATGAACAAATCAGAAGGACATATAGCGAAAAAATAGAAGTTCCTCCTTAAAGGCAAACCAAGAACATGTGACGTTCGTTTTTCAGAAAAAGATAGGGACCAAATGAATAAACAGAATATGATACCGCCGTTTTTCACAACCCGTCACTTCGGTAGCAGTGTAAACGAGTTAAATACGAGAGAACATTAGTGTGCTCAGATTTTACACTAATAAAATTTTCGATAATTTTACAAAATATAAATTTTATTTATATAAGTTTTCATACTTTATTATGCATTTTATATATGTAATAATTATTTTACTTACAAACATCACTCCTAAAATAATTTATACAACATATATTATATTTAAATAAATATTAGGATAAAATTAGCCCTAAAATTTTGATATATGTTATAATATTTTAGTATAAAAAGAGTAATCGAACTACTCACGAATATATTCGAGCGAATATCTCTTTACTCAGATTCTACTCATTTAATTTATCAAACTTTAAATATTATATTAAGTTTAGTTCGTTTTCATATTAAACTCGAGTCGAGCCGATTAATTTTCAAATTCAGTCTGAGCGATTTTCAAACCATTTAGATTCTAGTACACCCCCTACTTCGGTATTTCTGGACAGTAAAAACATGGTTACTGAATTTCATGCTGCTAATTCTCAAGTTGATCCTCATAATCCCTTTCACCCCGCGTCTTTTACTGGTGGGAAAAAACCTCCTCAAAACTTTGTTAAATGAAATTCTGATGGCGCTATTCATCCTAGTGGAGGTATAGTTGTTCGTGATTCCCTCGGCTGCAATAAACTAATGGAGGAATCAGAGTCCTTAAGGATTTTCTGAGCTTATCTTTTTTCTTGTTTGTAGTGCATTATTACTAAGTTCTTGAATTCATTCTAGTAAGGCAAGGCATTTTTCTTGTCTTGTCTTCGGGAAAAAAATAAAAATAAAATGTAATTTTATTTAAGTTATAATATTTTTAATCATATCAATCAATTGCTATTCAAGTTTCGTAGGTTTGTTATTAACTCTAGCATACTCGTTAAAAAAATCAACAAATATTAAATAATATAATAATATTACTAATTGATCTATTAATATTACTAAATAACTTGTTACTATTATTTACGTGTTATTTGCAATATTTACTTAATATGGTTCCATTATTATAGCATCATAATTCAACGAACATATCATTTTTATCCTAACTAGCTCGAAAGTCGTGCAAGGCACGAGTTATTTTTATTTTATTTTCTAATATAAATATTTTATTAATAATTGCAATTTAATATTTTTTATATTTTAAATTAATATAAAATATATTTAATTATTGTTTAATATCAAATTTGTGTGAATTAACATAATTTTTATTGTATGATACAAAAATATTTTTGCACATATATCAGGTATTACTAATTTCATGATTTCACCAAGTCAAACTGACTTTGTATATACAAATTTGATCTCATATGTTTTTATTCATATTTAATGTATATCTTTATTTATTTTATTATCAGTAGAATGTTATTATATTCATTAATAATTTCATCAGACACAAATTATAATATCAATAAAAGAAGAACTTATATTGTTGATATAAAAGAAAAAAATAATAATAAAATACAATATTTAAGAATTGTAATGAATATGATGTCTAACACTATATTTTAGATTATTCATTAATATTTTTTTAAGTTGTGTTAAATTTTTTAATTAAATTGAAGCGAAGGCAAAATAATTTATAATTCAAACTCCAATTAAAATATATTATCTTTCACTTACTCATATATATTATAGATATTATGTTAATTATAAATTTAAAAACGTATTCTAGACATCCAACTATAAAGTTTGAGAGATCATACAAAATAAAATGTAAAAAATATTTGAAACATTTATATCATTAGAGAATATGTTTTTAAATCATATTAAAACTACAAACTACTTAGAAAATAATTTTTGAATATATGGTAAATCTTAACAATTATTAACTAAAAGAAAATATAATAAATAAAAATAAAAGAATCCACTCGACAATTATTAAACGAATAAATCTAATCAAGCAAATCACAATTTAATCGATTATAATTGAAAATGTTAATTAAAATTATTATAACGAAATAATGATTATAAATGTTAGTAACCCCAAAAATATAATAACTGCTATAAAATAGCTCAACTAATAAAACAAATAATATTTTGAGTCAAATGATATAATTTTAATCAAAACACTTATTTTATTTGTGTAATTTATAATGTGTTTATATGTATACTTCAAAATAATTATTGTAATTATGATAATATATATTTCAAAATTACTTAATATACACTTAAGAATTGTTGTACTTATTTCATGAAAGTAATTTTAAATAAGTATGATAATCATGTTAATTAAACTATCAAATATTGCATTTAATTTTTTGTCCATAATTCCATTAGTCATGCATATAAAGTTATTTATTATATTAAAAATAGCTCAATTAATAAAATAAATAATACTTTGAGTCAAACTATATAATTTTAATTGAAACATTTATTTTATTTGTATAATTTATAATGTGTTTATATGTATACTTCAAAATAATTAATTATGATAATACATACTTCAAAATTACTTGATATACACTTAAATATTGTTATACTTATTTCATGGAATTAATTTTAAATAGGTATGATAATTATGTTAATTAAAACATCAAATATTGCATTTAATTTTTTGTCCATAATTCTATTAGTCATTTATTATATTTTATTTTATAATTTTCTAATTATGAATTTTGTAAAATTGAGAAAAATAGAAGTGGATTAGGAAAGAATAATAAAAGATTAAAAGAAATTTGAAGAGGGTAATATTAAAAAAAAATCGAAATCGTGACAAAAAAAATATGATTGTGTTTTTAAATATATAATAGATTAAATATCACAAAGTAAAAGGAACTGGTCCCAACAAAAAATGTTATGGCCGAAGGGTTGATTGAGTGCAGGTAGAATTGTTGTGCAATCTTTTGAAAAAGTTAATAAACCAAAGCTAGGCCCAAAAGAAATGCTTCTTGCCCGGGGTTGAAATAAATGCTTAAAGAACAAACGTCGTGACTTTTACGTAGTTGTTAAAAAGTAACTTGACTATTTATTTATTTTTCATATCACACTATTGTCTACAAATTTGCGTAGATATTCTTATTAATTTATATTCTTACTTTATTATTATTTTTGTATAAAATATGCAAATCCCTACCTTTCGTTGGTAGGGCAGCTTTTGGCTGTTCAAGCAACAAGGGATCTGAAAAGTAGTTTTATATTTAAGAATGTGGTAGTTGATATTATGAATTATATTCAAACTCACTTTATGCCACCTTTCATTTCAATAAACTTTAAGGAGTGCTCTTAAACAAAATTCATAATACATAGGGCAAGATATCAATTCATGTTCGGTCACTCTGAAAAAACAAATAAAAATACTTAACTAATAAAGCCGTAAGTCCCCGGTTGAGCATACTATATGATAATTATCAGACCTTGTATTTTGTAAATTTTATGAAACGATATTTTTAAAGGTTTAATAGTAAAATTTGAACTATTTAAATTTAATAACAGTCGTTAATTTTACTGATTATTGACTATTTCTTATAAAAAATGAGAATTTTGAGTTAGAACATGATAGTTGTTAATGGAACTATGCAAGTAATAAATGAGTGTACATATTGTTAATGGGTGTTCAATGATTGCATGAATTGTTAATTAGTGCCCTTGTTGACTAATAAAAAACTCTGTAAGTTACTCTGCTCATTTTATAATAAGTGACGTTTTAGAATATATATATATATATATATATATATATAAATTTTATAATATTTTATTCGATTCATAATAACAGTCATTTTGACTTTTCACACGTAAGTTTAGGTGATATCTTTTATATGTTAAATTTTTAACATATAAAAGTCATCACTTAAACTTATGTGGAAAAAATCAAAACAACAGTTATTATGAATCGGAGAGAGTAACTAACATTTTACATATTTCTAGAAACTAAATTACCTTCGGTGAATTAGTTTTGTAACTAAAACAATTACTCTATCTTATTCTCTTTATTGTGTCATACAATTTTTCTTTACTTAATTATATTGTATGATTTTAATGAAATGTAAAAATTCTAAACTATCAAAATTTTAGTATAGATTTTAATTTTCTTAATATGCATGCAAATAGTTAAAATGTCACTTATTATAAAATGGAATAAGTAATCCTTTTGTCTAATTTAATATTTGACATTTTTATTTGTCTAATATAATTATCGGAAATGATATTTAAGGAGAATTTAGAAAAGTAATTTTTTATATTATTCTCATATGAATGCGTTAATTTAGTTTTCAATCACTATAGTATGTATTATAGAAATTGGTAAATGGTTAATTTTATATCATCATTTATTTCAAAATAATAATATTAATATTGTTTTTTAATAAGTGTATAAAATCTGATTATGATAAATAAATTTGGACAAATTGAGTAATTGTTAATAAGTGTATGATTGAGTGCATAGATAAGTTAATTGTTAATGAGTGTGTGTTTGCATACATTATATTAATAAAAAACACTATAAATTACTTTGTTAATAAATGAGTGCATAAATAAATTAATTATTAATAAGTATGTGAGTGAGTGTGCGAGTACTATACCAAAATATCTTTTTTACCGCAAAATCAGTTTTTGATCAGCTGCTCCGGAGCTGGATATTTTATTTATATAATTGATATTCCTTAATATTTGTAAGTTATTTGTCGTTATATCTTTTTTTGTTGTTATATCTGAATGACCGAAACAAACACCACAAATATACAAAAATGGGGAAATTAGAATTAAGTTTGTCTGTCTGCCATTATTAAAATTTATTTTTTAGGTGAATCATATTTTTCTTTAATTTCCCGGCAAGATTGATTTTCTCCGCAGACAAATCGAGAGAGAGAGAAAAGGGGCCGTTTTTAGAGTCCCCCGAGAATAAACCCTAATTTTGAACTCATTCCCACACACCAGAGCTCCAACATATTGATCGTTTCACTAGCTGCAGAAAATCCATCGATTGTAGTTGTTAATTCGACGAATTCTTGTTTCGACGATGGCGGAATCCGATCGAAATGACGATAACGGAAGCGAAGCTAGCGATTACACATCGGAGGACGAGGGAACTGAGGATTACAGGCGAGGAGGTTACCATGCGGTTCGAATCGGCGATACTTTCAAGCATGCTCGTTATGTTGTGCAGAGCAAGCTCGGTTGGGGCCATTTTTCCACTGTTTGGCTCGCTTGGGACACTCACAAATCGGTGTGTCTTTCTCTTCTGTATGGACATTTTCGATTTTTGAATATGCATTTGCTTATCTTCCATACTATGTTCACTGTTATTGAGATTCATCGACCCTTTCGTTGGAATTTATATCCTCCCCATTTCACTTATGTTTAAATTTGCTGTATATAATATAATGTTAATGTTAACGAATATTTGCGATGATAATTATAATACATATTATGGATGGTAACTATAGTAATGATGTTCTCAGTTCTTGATATGAAGTTCTTTGATGAGAGAGAGCTCACTCTTAGTTATATCCGCTGAGTTACATTGTTCGCAAAAATCATGTACTCTTTCGGTTCTAGAATTAGAGATACAGTTTAAAATGACAGGTTTTTAAGTCGGTTTTTGAGTTCCAAATGTATCCTCAGTATTGTATCATATAGATTTATCCATGATTATGCTATGTTCTTTGAAGAAATAGTAGTGGTGATGATGGCGACCACCACCACTGGTGATACTGGAGATATCTTGGAGGTAGTGGTGATGGCATTTTAGTAAGTTCATTCATGTTATAATTCAAGAATAGAAATGTATTTCTAATTTTGGAACAAATTAAAAAGGAAAACGTATCTCGTATTTTGGGATGAAGGATGCATTTCTCCTAGGTTGGCTTCTTGCAAAATTCCATGAACTTTTATAGTTCTTTTTTTGTTAGTTGAAAGTGCTAACAAACATAAAGAAATGAAGTGATAGTCCATTTGTTTTTGTAGAGATATGTAGCTCTTAAGATTCAGAAGAGTGCCCAGCACTACACTGATGCAGCAATGGATGAGATCACAATTTTGAAGCAAATTGCTGAGGGAGATCCAGATGACAAGAAGTCCGTTGTTAAGCTTTTGGATCACTTTAAACATTCTGGGCCGAATGGACAACATGTTTGCATGGTTTTTGAGTACTTGGGTGATAATCTTCTGACGCTTATCAAATACTCAGATTATCGAGGGATTCCTCTTCACATGGTTAAAGAAATTTGTTACCATGTATTAATGGGTTTGGATTATTTGCATCGCCAACTTTCCATTATACACACTGATCTGAAGCCAGAGAATATATTACTTTTGTCAATGATTGATCCAGCTAAGGATCCAACTAAGTCAGGTGTTCCTCTCATCCTTCCATTCAGCAAGGATAGGATTTTGCCTGACTCTGGGATTTCCAAAGAGGTGAAAAGTTTGAATGGTGACTTGACCAAGAATCAAAAAAAGAAAATACGTAAGAAGGCCAAGAAGGCGGCTCAAAATTGTGCGGAGAAGGAAGCATTAGAGGAAACTGAGCCTGATGATGAGGCAGCTGTTCCTGAAGACTCTTTATATCGTGAGAAGCTAAACAGTGAAATTGTTGAGGAGCCCAGTGATGAGTTGTCAACAAGAGATAGATCAATGACCATGGGTGGTAATAGGAATTCATTGCAAGGAGATCAAAGTCATAGGAGAGGTAGCCGCTCAACAAGGCAAAAGCTATTAGCGGAGGTTAACCTTAAATGCAAATTGGTTGACTTCGGCAATGCTTGTTGGACGTATAAACAGTTCACAAGTGATATTCAGACAAGGCAGTACAGGTGCCCTGAAGTTCTTTTAGGATCAAAGTACTCAACATCAGCTGATCTTTGGTCATTTGCTTGTATATGCTTTGAGCTTGCCACAGGCGATGTGCTATTTGATCCTCACAGTGGAGACAACTATGACAGGGATGAGGTATGGATGTGGTCACTAACCAGTTTTTCAAAATTAAAAAAAAGAAAAAAAAATTCTGATACACTCTTTTGTTTCTCGGCAGATCTTTGTATCTTCTATGTGCAATTAGATTGTTCATTTTCTCTTGTCTTTGAAGAGCATTTCATATTTATCATTTGTTCAAGTGCTGTAGTCTGTACACATGCATAACTGTTTGATAAGCATTGACACATTTAAATGCAATAATCTTTTGAATTACTATGCATAGTTTCTCGTAAATCACGTCGTACATTGACATTATTTTACTGAAGTTCCAGAAGCTGTGCATAATTGTTTTTCCTGTGGTAGCATCTAAACACAAGTTGGTAACTTTGGGAATCATTTAGATGAAGAATGGTTAACATGGTTTGATTTGAAATAGATGTGCAAGAGGATTTCGGCAGGCAAAGTTTATCTTTCGTGTGTATGTGCTGGAAAAATGGTTTATAATTCATACATGTGGAAGGGTTGGATATTGGAATATTTGGGTAATGTTTCGCAGTTTTGTGTTTAGACTAGAGAAAAATTATTTGGAATTAAGAACTAAATTACTTTGTCTCAAGCTTAGGATGCTAAGTTTTGAATATACGTTGAATGAGGGAAATCATTATCTAGTAAGAAAACATAGAAAAAAAAAGTAACTTTGGATTGAAAGGAGTTCTGTAAGGCAGTAGGAGTCCTATATTGTCGTGGCCGCTAACCAGTTAAATTGTCTAATAATATCGATGAAGGGTCAGAACTTTTCAAAAGTCAGCCCTAGTGGTAGTGATCACATTAAGTGATTTATTTACAAAGCTCCAGAAACTTTGTACGGGTTCGTTCATATATCAACTGTGGTATGAATTATTAGATAGACATATGTAGGTCGATCAATCAGACTGCTTTCCTTAGTCTTAGACTTCAAATTAGGGGGTTAGGTTTTTTCATGGACTTGTCACTCTTTAACTGTTTAAGTATCGGTGGAATAACTTGATTGTGACAAATGACACATTGAAAGGCAGATCATGTAAAATATAACTATTATATGCCTACTACAGTGTACCTGTTACGTAATAGTGGCAGGCATGCAGCATATTTATATTCGTTTACTTTCGATCTATTTCCTCCAATAGTCCACATAATGTGGTTGCCGTGTTATGGTTTTCTAGTCGTCACAGAGGTATAGTCTAGACAACCAAGTTGCTTGCAAGTCAAGACCACATGATGTAGGATGATAATTACAATTACGGAATAAATGATTTTGCTAAGTAATTCTAGAACAAGGGTAAAATGAACTAGGGTAAAGTTATGCATTCTACTACCTAGGGACGGGGGCATTAGGGTACCTCAAAAACATATAGGCTTAATGATGACAAGCACTAATAGAAGTATCAATATGAAAACTGAGAGTGCCTCCAAATATAAAAGTTTTTGTTTGGCGAGCTCTTAGAGGCTTTTTTCCTGTCTGGACTTGCTTGCGCGGAGGGGTTTAGGCCTGGATGCATATTGTCCAAGGTGTCAATGTGATAATGAGACTATTACTCATGCATCGCTCTCTTGTCCGGTAGTTGCAGCTACATGGTTTTCCAGTCTTCTTGGCCTTTGCATGGAGGGGGTAGACCTCAAGAGTTGGTTTGAAAATTTGATGTCAACATTAGAGTATGAGAATTTTTAGTTGGTGGTATTTATTCTATGGCACTTGTGGAAGTATTGGAATGATACCAGACATAACAATCAACTACTTTCTACGTTGTCAATGATTCAAAATAGCTATCAATGGGTAATGTAAATGCGAGCTCAGGAAGTCGACTTAGTGCAAGCTCAAGTGAGTGAAGCTACGGTGGAATCAAAATGGAGGAAACCGGCATTTGGTTCTTTTAAAATTAACTGTGGTGCTTCCTTGAGGGATAATGGTTATGCAGGCCCGGGCTTTGTAATTAGAGACCATCTTTGAAGGAGGAATAAATCGTGTTTATGGGTGCTATTCAGTAGAACTTGCTGAAGCTATGGGTACAAGCAGGACTGCTGCTGGAAATTGCAAATGACCTGCAAAAGTTATTAGTGGAGGCTAGTTGCTTCTCAATCGTAACAGAGTTGAAATCTTCACAGGTTGCAGTTTCCTTTCTTGGCTACATCATTGCGGACTGCAGGCGTTTATGCAGGAATGCTACCTCTGTCCAGTTTGGTCATGTTCGTCGGTTGTTTAATGCAGTGGCTCATACCTTGGCCACATGATCTTGGTCTGGTGTTTGTGGCACTGCTTGCTTTTGGCTGGAAGACTTCTCGGAAGATCTTCTTCGGCTAGCTTTAAATGACATTGCTAGTTTGGGAACCTTATAAAACAAGAAAAAGAAAAAACGAAGTAACTGTTCCTCCTAAAAACATGGGAACTACATTAAGACAATAGTTCTGGTTTTGTTAAGGAACATAGTTATCAAGGCATCATGTAATTATCCACTAGACGTTCGAATAGCAAGCTATCGAAAAATGAATCAATGCCCTTACTGTTATTAAGTCAACGACTGGTCGTCCAGTCATTCGAAGTCTCCCTGGTTGTAGTCATCTGAATGACTTGCTGCGGTGCACAAAGTCAAGCAACTAGTGATGCTATTTGTTTCCCAACCAGAAGCTTATTTGCATAACTTACTCTTCTCCATAAAAACACAGAGATTAGGAAAATAGCTATATCTCATTTTAGAATTATACCAACTGGTTTTACATTTATGAATCCACAATCGTTTGGGAAAATCCAACCATATGGGTTGAAGGAGCATAAAAGAATAAAGCGGTATGTAGTAGACCTCAATAAAATTCAAAAAATTAGTATGGCAGGGCTTTTGAACCATGTAAAGTTAGCGCTTTTTGAAGGGTTAAAACATGTTGATTCTTATAATTTACAAAAGTAATGTAATAGAGTTAAAAAAAAATAAAAAATCACATATTGTATTGTTTTTGCATGCTCTTTCAGTTCGTGCAATTAGATTTTTTCAAAAAAATTGCAGATTCATATACATATATATATACACACACGCGCACACACAATGGCCACTTTTTCCTTTAGCTCTTCTTTTGTGTTCCCTATGTATGTGGAAAGTGAATATGTTGCAGCGACATATAACATTAGGTGTTGATGCAACATAAACTACACTAGTTTTATAAAAGAACATGCCCATTTTCACTTCAGGCCCATTCCTATTCCGACCGAATATTCATTGGTCCCCGTCTCTGGCTTTGCTTCACAAATTGAAATGGGAAAATCTCCCACGTTCCTCTTTGTCTTCTCAAGTGGGGACACCATTGCCAGCATCCCTCACCATCTTTGAAATTACATCTTTGAAAATGCAGATGAGCAGTTGGAGCCATAAAAGTACTTCAATATTTGTTTGGGTTTTTTGAGGGATGTGAAATTCCTATATCTATCCCAAAATCCCAAAATCAACTTTTGATTTTACATTGTGATCTAAGTTTGAATTTTGTGGACGGCAAAGATCGGTCTTTGATCAGAATTAATGGAGGATGATTATGGCCTTTGGTTTGGATTCACGGAGATGACCATGGTGATGGATGAAAGTCGTGAGAGTGATGAAGATGACCATGATGATAGATCATAGATCAAAGTCGCAAGGCAAACAATGGTGATCGGAGAAATCAATGGTGGTTGAAGGTAGTGGTTATGGTGTCAGATGATGAGAGTGTCAGCCGGCATAGGGGGAGAGTGGGAGACAATGACCGAGAAGAAAAGTTGTTTTTCTTTATTTTTTTTCAATTTATTTGTTTTTATATTATTAAAGATTCAAAACTACGTAGTTTTGATCCCCATCTACACCTAACGTTGGTTGGGCCACATATTCGTTTTCCCATATATATATAAATATATGTGTGTGTGTGGTTCAGTGCACACATTATATCCTACATACTCGTGCTATGCTTCGGTTCAAAAAATATACGACGAATATATATGAGAAAAATTTAAACATATGGATTGAAAAAGCATGAAAAACAATGCAATGTGTGAATTTTTTCGAGTTCATTTGCATAGTTTTATAATCATGTAATAATAAATGTATCATAACCATTGAAAATGGACTAATTTTACATGGTTATAAAAACCATGTAATACACTACAAAAAGATTAGAAATTTTATGTGCCCTTCAAATTTTTGATACTCCTTCAATCCCTATAGTTGAATTTTCTAAAAATATTGTGGATTTATAGATATAAAACTAGTGTGTAGGACTAATAAAAATGAGCTATAGCTCCCATATATATAAAATAAGTTAAGAAGAATTTATTTATTTTCTTTTTTAAATAACCAAAGACAGTATGTTTTTTTTTTTTTTTTTTAGGTTTTAAGTCTTACGAGCAATTAATAATTTGTTAGTTACTAGTTCTTGAGGTTTTATATATGGAGATGCTATTTCATTTCCTACTTCAGGTAGATCCTCCTTTTAAGTCGGAGAAAATGCTTGTCATCAACACAGCATGTTATAGTTTAATGGGAATTTGTAGGCTTTTGTTTTTAAATTTAGAAAAACGAATTTATAGGATAAAACTGAGAATAACGTATATTTTAGAATAAATCCATGGCATAGTGTGCAAGCAAGGGGAAGTAGCTTTCAAGCCTAGGAGGAGCTGACCAACTAAGGTCTCTATAGTAAAGGTCAGAGAGTGAGATGACTTACCATAAAATTAGTTGAAGTTGTTTTAAGGGTTTGAATAATTTAAGTAGTGGAGGTTGTATGTGTGTGGATTTCAATAAATTAAGTGGAGGTTGGGAGTGTTGATTCTTATGTCTGATTTTCTCTTGGGCTATTTGGATATTAGATCCTTTCAATGGGATAAGGTAATTCCTTCTATCATTATTGTACTTGGCCTTTTAAGTTTGTTTTTTGATCTTTTAATTTTTATTGCAGGATCACTTGGCCCTGATGATGGAGCTTCTAGGAATGATGCCTCGCAAGGTGAGGGCTTTATATACAAACTGAAACTTGTTACATATTTAGATAATATTCTTATGACAAATTAAACCCTCTCTGCGATAGTTGCTGTTGTAAGTCGATTTTATCCTTTCAACCATTAATTAGTCTTTTCTTCAGATTGCTCTAGGAGGGAGATACTCTAGAGATTTTTTCAACAGAAATGGTGATTTGAGGCATATCCGCCGGTTGCGTTTCTGGCCTCTTAATAAGGTGCTTATGGAAAAATATGAGTTCAAAGAGCAAGATGCAAAGGACTTAACTGATTTTCTCATCACCATACTTGATTTCGTCCCCGAGAAAAGGCCTACAGCTGCACAATGCCTTAGTCATCCATGGATTGCTGGAGGTCCTTGTCTTTTAAAGCCATCTGTAGTTGGTGGACCTATTACTGAGACAGGTGATACTGAAATTTCAGAAAAGAAAAGGGAAAAGGATGAGAGGGAGGCAATGGAGATTGGGGTGGGGAACATGGACATTAATGGAGCTTCAAAGCCAGTAAACCAACCAAAACAACTTCAATGATGTCTTCCAGGTGCTTTTCTGCAGTAATTTTTTCAAAGCCATCATTTCCTCTGCTCCGTAGTTATGCCGAGCTGTGGGTTTTCTTCCTCAAAAATTTGGTTGCTCCTCTCTTGTTTGTAAGAGTGTCTACTTTGCCAATGTTATCATGATCATGCACAACTCTGAGATATGAACTAGGACGCTCTCCGTCCTTGAGCGGATGAAAAGCAACGATGTTTAGACATTTGTCATCTTCATATAGTGGAAGAATTACTCTCAGAGCATGTGCAAATTTGTCAAGCGTAGACGGAAGCCATCAGCGTCTAGAGATCTAGTTTGATATAATTCTTGTACAATGAATTGTCTGTTTGGGAAGGTTACTATACTCATTTCTGTTCTCTGCAAGTTTTGAAATCTGGATCCTAATTGTACATCAGATTTGAAGTCTTTCCTTCATTTGTTCGTGATAGAGCCCAATTTGTCAATTTACTTGGGGAGTTCATCCGGAGCTTTTCTGTTGATCAAACTTGTGACTCGTGAAAAGCAAGTAATAACTTTCATTTATTATTAGCTTGTCTACAATTTAACACCTTTACTTTATCTAAAGCTTGATCACATTATAAAGAATTGAGTCGGATTAAAGTTGTATATGATCAGACCTAAATAAAGTTGCATTTATATTAGGATTTGAAAACGAGTCGAGTCAAATTTCAAAGTAAAACTACGCTTGTATTCCTATGTATTGAGAAGGGAACATTGAACGTTGTGAAGCTCAATGCGGTAAGTAAAACTACGCTTGTATTCCTATGTATTGAGAAGGGAACATTGAACGTTGTGAAGCTCAATGCGGTCAGGAAATGACAAGTGAATAAATTACCATAGGATAACGCTTGCAACAAGTATAGTGCTGCTACTGTAATTAGGATTAAGAGATAATGATACCTATATCTAGACGTTCTCTAGGGTAGCTTTTTATAATTTAATATTTATTATTATTTTTTAAATTTTTTAGAAAAGACTTGACAAATAAATTATCCAGTGAGTTCATACTTAACATTTTTACTTATTAGATGATTATCTATTATTGATTTATGACTTATTTGGTTACCCATTTATATTAAATTGTTATCTATTATCAATTTATGACTCACTTGATTATTCATTTATCTAGTCTAAAAAGTAAGATCAAGTTATGTTCTCATCAGGGGCGAATATAAAGGGTGGCCACCCTAGGTAATTGCCGGATCTAGGGGTGGCCACCCTAAGCAATCGCCCTAGCTGAGTTTTGAAATTTGATTGATTTATTGTAATTTATTTAGTTGGACTAGTGTTCTAGTGGTTATGAGGCTAAAATTTAGCTAATGATGATGATTTCAATACTTCTCTTTTTGGTATCATACAGTCATACTTTCCTGTAATACTAACTTCAACCGAAGGCTTATCAGTCCAGGGTGGGGCTCTAGGCCCTCTCAAAGGTAGCTTGGAACATGGAAATTTACAGTAGCATGCAATGGGAAAAAAATAAAATGCATTATAGGTGCTATAGGAATTATAATTCAGTTCTAGTTATTACTTAACACACTTCATCTGTATTTCATGTGTGGGGTATAGTTTGTAAGACCTGATACTGTACAGAAAATAAAATAGCATAGATTGAATTAAACTTTCATTCTAAGACTAGATAATGTATGCATTTACGGAGTACAACAATTTTGTATTCGTAGCATTCTTGTAAATCTTGAAAATTTCCTAATCAAATATATTACATATAAAATATTTGGATCGTCTTCAACTGCATATTTCAAGAGTTCTTATGTTATAGGTCTGGTCTTCAATCTTTTTATTAGGTATCTATTCAATAATCGTGTTGTAGCACCAGTGTAATACTTTGGCAGAAAGAACCCAAAATTGCCATAGAAGCTATAGAACTTATTGGATGGATTACTTATAACAGAAATAATTTCACATAAATCAGAATATACGCCTGCAACACAGCTTACAGCGGCTCAAAAGCTAATAAATGTTTACTAGGGTAAGAAAATTAAAAGTTACATGGAATAATTTACCACAATTATTTAAACAAACAAATCACAAATTCACAGCAACCAAACCTCAAGAAAACTGAGCAAGCAAACGTAATAGTGAAAGCAAAACCGATTAAGATCATCGTCAAAGTTAACGACAAATGTGTTGAATTAGCCGACAAGAGCAATGCCACTGGCTAGCAGATTGTCAGACAAAACTTTGTTAGCAGCCTCCGATGGATGAAATCCGTCCCAGAACACATATTGTGATGCATTTGCACATGTTCCTACTGATTTAGCATTGCATAGAATTGATGTTTCCACCAGTCCAGTGCCACAACATGCTCTTCTTGCCTCAGAAAACCCTGCAATCAAATATGAAAATACATATTTAATTCACTTTTATCATGTTTCACTTCATATATTAGCCTAATGAAGGTGAATGTGTAGAGATCAAGATACTCAACAGCATTTCTACAATAAGAAAAGGGTTTTTGTATACTATTTCAGATGTATTTTGTTAAACAAGAATGATTATCAGAAGATATTGCGACTGTTTTCAGTATCTTGAGTTGATTGGCATATTGTTTGGTTGAAGGATTACTTTTTTTGTCTGATAAAAGTTTGGCCATAGTTGTAATGTGTTTGGACCACATGTAAATATGGTGAACTTGAAGACAGAAGGCTAGCCTTATTGGTATGAGTGAAAAATATCATGAGGACTCTCATATTAGGATATGGTAAGCTCTCTATTATGAAACATGTAACTGACAAATTTAAAGTTCTATCTGTCGTCAAAAGTTGAATTTATCTCTAACTTTATAACGGAGGGAGGGACTATATAACTGGTGGCTAGTTTGTCAAGTTGCCTATTTTTGGATTTAAAGAATTCTCATCCTGTTTTTATGTTGGGGCATAGAAGTGAGAGATTTTGGACATACCATAATCAGCAGGCTTGGTGACAAGGTCATAGAAAGGCTGGTAGATATCAAGTAAAACAATATTGAGGCCTGAGAATTTTCTTAGCAATTTCTGGGATGTGACATTGAGCTTATTGTTAAACGATATTGCTGCTTTATTGAACTTGTCTACGCAGCCGTTGCTACCATCTCCAAATAGTGTGATGGCTGCCGGAAGGCATCCCATTGGCGGCAGCGTTGTGACTCCAATCTTCCTTGCTCCCAAACTGTATATTTCCTGTTAAAGCACAGTAGAAATTGCATTAACACAAGGACTATGGCAGTCTGTGCTTGATGGTTGAAATAACACAAGACGTTTGCAAACATGGAAAACTAGAAAACCAACATGTGCTATTAAAACAGGAAGAAACATTAGTAGCAAGTAAACTAGTATATCAGAATTGTTTGCAACCAAAACATGAAAGGATTGTTACCTGAACAAAATTTGCATAATATTGCATGAGAATATCTGAGAACTGATCAGATGTGTAGTACTTGTAAAGGGTAGGATTGATGTAATAGTTCTGTACAAAGTCACTGGCACCAGAACTAACAATATGGATTGAACCTGAGATTATTGATGATGCATTGGCACTCCCTACCATCCCAGCTAGTTTCTTCTGGTAGTCTTTGTAGTACTCCACTTGTTGACTCAAGGAAATTGTATGCTACAAAGACAAAAAACACCACTTAGAATCATCTTTAATAGGATCATATTTGTGTGTTTTAATCTGATAAAAACATATATAGGCAACGTTTGTTTTGACTTAAATTTTAAAGATTCTAGTTCTGATGGTGTAAATTACATGATCAAAATCTAAAAACTTCAAATTTAAATCGAAACAAACTGAGCTATAGTACAAATTAAAAATACTTGCAAAAGAGTATGAACCAGTTGCATACTCCTTCCGTTCCCGAATAAATCACTTAGAAATATGTTTAGTCAATTTGACCAATTTTTGACTCTAAATTTGCACACATATATTTACAATTATAAAAATTGAATTTTGTTGTAACTTGTATGATCTTTCTTATGATTATACTTTTGCCACATACGTATTTATAAAATAATAAAGAATTTAAGTCAGCTAATTAGGGACAGAGGAGTATATTACATGATATGATAGAGGGAGTAGTAGTATCATGTAACTTACATAAAGCTTTGCTGTAGTATCATAATATCCAGAAGAACCAGAGGCAAAATTTGCTCCAATTAATAAATTTTTCCCTCTGGCTTTCTTGCTTAGATACGCCGGTGGGTATGAAGTGAAACCCAAGTTCTCAGCTGATCATTCACGAAGAAAAGAAAACAAACAAAAAATTTGATTAGATATTGATCGATGTATAAAGAAAGAGCGGAAGATAGTGTAAAAAATCTTCCACTTTCAATAGCATCAAACAATTGTTGTGGATCATCCCCTTGACGTAGTTAGATATAAATTTATGTATAAAGAAAGGTACCAGTGAAATCAGTGGCAAGCTTTCCATTACAAAACCTCCCAGTTGGTTGATGATTTGTAAAGTCTCTTCCATAAGGAGGGAAGTTTGATTTAACAATGGTAAGAATGTTGTTGTTGTTACCCACATCAACTACAGAATCTCCAAATATGAACAATGCAGGCACAAGTGCCTGCCCATTCCCCACATTGGCCCATGCCATTACAATTAGAAGAAGAACAAAAGAACTCCTCTGCACAGTGCTACTTGATGTCCACATAATTTGCAGTCTTCAAAATGTCTTACTTTGTGTTTTTTAGTGTGTGTGAAGCTGTGGAAAATATGAGATGGTCGGGACTCGGAAGAGAAAGCTTTTAAAGGGAGAAATTAAAAGTGGGCAGTGCCCAGTTTGTCCCAAATGGTTGAGATGGCACATCTGAAAAAACTTGTGTCATTCTTAAAATATTATTAGTTGTTCAATTTCTTTTCTATGATTTTGTAATAATTCTCAAGTTTGCAGTGTGAAAATGGATCTTTTCCAAGTAACAGAGGCCACATACACTCAAAGACAGCATAATAGCAGTGGTTAATTATTTTACCAGTTGGTTGATTATGGTTTTTGAAATGGGGGTATATCAAACACTCCTTATTTATTCATAATTTATTTTTTGTTTTACAGTCGAAGAAAAAGTTGTACTACTATACAAACCTTGCCATAGAAATACTAATAAGCCAAATTGTGTTGTTCCTTGGCAAATACAGAAATGAATATTTTACTTATTTATAAAAGTAATTTGTAATATTGATGGTGGTTCTACCCACTAAAATTAATTGGAGTGTTATGCTTAAAAATTTGTGATCGAGCTGTCTTGGCTTCTAGCACAAAAGTTGATTACTTGGAAGAGAGCAGCTAATTCTAAGAGAGGGTCTCAAATTTAAGTCACATATATTCTGTTGGAACATGTATTTAGACATACTCATGCACTGCTACACGTGTAATGCTGCATGCTGCTGCAAAATTGAATCATATGGTCAACTAATTTTTATATTGTACTGTGTGCCCATTCTTTAATGCACCACCCTTCTTTATGAAGCCTGTTTACCTCTGCAAGATTTTGTTATTTAGAATGGGTCAACTTCTTTGATCGTTATTTTTTTTATCGCCTATTTTTTTTTGAGTTGTCACGTATTTTAAGAAGATTTAATTTTTTAATTAAAAAAAATTAAATAATATGTCAGATTTTAAGAAGGAATGAAACAGAGGGTAGAGTAAAAAACAACTTAACCAACTTTTTGTTATTTACATGTATATATATATATATATATATTGGCATAATAGCCAAGGTGAGTATGCCATTTTAAGATTATTGTTATCCGTCACTTACTCACACCAAGAGAATGTTCAAACTATTGTTATTGGTGGACCATACGTGGATTTGACAATTTAATTAGTTACATTGAAATTGCTCAAATGATTTTGAATCGATTAGATTTTAACTAAAATTTAATGTTGGTGAAGATGTTAGGTAGTAAGAGAATATTTGGTATCTAAACGAAAATTTAATTTGCATTAATTAAAATTAATCAGAGATGAAATAAGGGGATGAAATAAGATGTTAGATAATAGCGAACCACTCAATATTTCTATTGCTTAATATCTAAATAGAACAATTAATCAAATAAACTGGAATCTTGGTTAAATCCGTATAATTGCAGTGAAAGTCAAAAAAACATGGAAAAAAAAAAAACTAAATTTAGTAAGATCAGCTAATTGGATTATCTTGATGACTAACATGAGAGAATGCAACCACTGCAGAGTTACTTCATAAAGAATGACACTCATTAATTTCTCTATGAAATCCCATATTTCACACACGACACTTTGTTAATTTTACTATCAATAATTTGATTATATTATATATTCACATATCATTAGTTATTTTTAGTAACTTTAATATAAGATATCATAAAACTAACTCTTAAATACAAACTTTTGTATATTTATCTTTGTATAAATTTATGGTACTTATTTATAGAGAAGACACATATGATGCAAACATGAAAAATCATTATATTAAACTAACACTTTACTTAATATGGGGATTGGGGAAAATCTATTAATTTTCAATTTCCATGGTATTTAACACGAATATTGGTAAAAAATGGAAAAAATCAACATATATATTAGTTGATTTTATGTCTCCACAAAAGGGCAAAAAACCCTATAGTTCCACCTTTAGGTTTAAGCCGTGAGAACACGAGCTGTTGAAATTGGAGATTCAACCATTATTAATAAACAGATTGCTATTTTGATTACTTGTGTTCATGAAATTAATAATTGTCTCTTGCTCCATAAGTTATTTATTTGCTGGTTTTCTTTTTGCATATAATTATATGATTTGGTGGATACATGTTCTATAGCTTTATGGCTATATGTTTACTGATCACAAGTTGATGCTATTTTTCTCCTACTTTTTTTATCTCTTGTGTATTACAAGAAATGACTTCCTAAAAAAGCAGGATTTGGAACATATAAGCATTTGGTTAAGCAAATGTTTGTATTATGGTAAAAATATTGATTGTCAGATTTGAAAATTGATACTGCAATCTTTTGATATTTTAAATAATCATACAAAGTGTTTGAACTTGTATCGATAAACAGAGTACTAAACGATTTTAAATTACAAATAAATAGAGTGCTAAACGACTTTAAATTACAAACACAGATATAGAAAAAAGACTGAAAGGAAATATTCCGTGATCCAAAATTTCTATTTTGAGTTACATCTAATGTTTAATGTTTTATTTTTATTTTTAATAATGGACATGTGACTTATACTAGTTCTTTTTATTGCAGAATTTGAACCCTACAAATGATTTGGCGATTGCGTTATTTTTAGAGAAAAATGGAATACTCCATATAAGATAAGATGCAAAACCAGATAGAAGATTAATTTCAAAATTAGTATTTTCTGGATTTAGCTCATTTATATTACCTCATTCCTCTAATTTCTTTCAATACATTTCATAAATTTAAATATAATTTAGTGTTTACTTAGTTGTAGCCGTTAGATGGATGTAACATGATTTAAAAAGTAAGATCTACCAGTTCTCATATAATTTAACCATGTAGATTCTATAATTTTTCAAAACCCATTAAATCTAAAATATTAAAATATGTATCGTATTCCAACCGTATAAAAATTGGTAGATCGTTTTATTTTCTTTATTTTTTTCCGATCCGTACAATTAAAATTGTATAATACAAATTTCATTTCAGATAAACTGTATATTAAGAGAAAATAGATAAAGAGATATTCAATCACAGCATATAATTATATGATTTGGTGGATACATGTTCTATAGCTTTATGGCTATATGTTTGCTGATCACAAGTTGATGCTATTTTTCTCCTACTTTTTTTATCTCTTGTGTAGTACAAGAAATGACTTCCTAAAAAAGCAGGATTTGGAACATATAAGCATTTGGTTAAACAAATGTTTGTATGATGGTAAAAATATTGATTGTCGATTTGAAAATTGATACTGCAATTTTTTGATATTTTAAATAATCATAGAAAGTGTTTGAACTTGTATCGATAAATAAAGTACTAAACGATTTTAAATTACAGATAAATAGAGTGCTAAACAACTTTAAATTACAATCACACATATAGAAAGAGGATCGAAAGGAAATATTCCGTGATCCAAAATTTCTATTTTGAGTTTCATCTAATGTTTATTGTTTTATTTTTATTTTTAATAATGGACATGTGACTTGTACTGGTTCTTTTTATTGCAGAATTTGAACCCTACAAATGATTTGGCGACTGCGTTATTTTTAGAGAAAAATGGAATACTTCATATAAGATAAGATATAAAATGAGATAGAAGATTAATTTCAAAATTATTATTTTCTGGATTTAGCTCATTTATATTACCTCATTCCTCTAATTTCTTTCGATACATTTCATAAATTTAAATATAATTTAGTGTTTACTTAATTGTAGCCGTTAGATGGATGTAACATGATCTAAAAAGTAAGATCTACCAGTTCTCATATAATTTAACCATGTAGATTCTATAATTTTTCAAAACCCATTAAATCTAAAATATTAAAATATGTATCATATTCCAACTGTATAAAAATTGGTAGATCGTTTTATTTTCTTTATTTTTTCCCGATCCGTACAATTAAAATTGTATAATACAAATTTCATTTCAAATAAAATGTATATTAAGAGAAAATAAATAAAGAGATATTCAATCACAGTATCCTAAACCCCAAAGAATGTGCAATAGTTTTTTAAAAAAATATATATTTATTATTGTTATCGTTTTAGTGAACATCTTATTATACTATCCCAAATCCTAGAGGAAGGAGACAAGATTTTCTTTGTTTTTTAGAAACTAAAGTTTTGACTTTTTTGAAACTAAAATTTTATCTTTTAGGGTAATATATTTGCTGCACTCGGCACGGATATAAAGTTTATAAAATATGTTTCTTGACACGAACATGAATATTAAGTTTATAAAATATGTTTCTTGACACGAACATGAATACTAAATATCTATATATTTTATCTATCTATCTATTACTATATATTAATTCACATTTAAGAGGATTTTTTAATATTTTTCTGTCAATTGGACAATTTAGTATTTCTTTTCCAACCTTTATCACAACAAGAATTTCACCCTTTATGTCCAAATCTCCTTAATTACATTAGAAATAATTATTTTTATAAATAATAATTGAAGGCTACTTGCAGAGTTTATAAATAAATATTATAAATAACAATAACAACAACAATAATAATAATCTAATCAACTGGAAAAAAAGTCATGCAATCAAATAGAAATAATCTATAATAAAATAATTACAATCAAATTAATTATAATCTTTATCACTAATTAAAATTTGTAAAACATAAAAACGTTACCAATAAAAAAAATTATAGTTAAACATTAAAAATAAAAAAACTATCTAATACTAAAAAATAATAATAATGAGAAACTCTGCTAGTACTATACTAATTTAATTCACAACAAGAGAACACGATCAAGAGTATTCTTTAATTTTATATATCAATAATAATCTATTTAATTATATGAATTGAGCCGATCATGTTTATACTAATTTATTTATTTATTTTTTCATCATGAATTAGACTGATTAAGAGTAGGTCCATTTACGAATTATTTATATTTATCTATCTATCAATAAATTTATTTATACTAATTTATTAATTAACAATAATCTTTTACGAATTAGATTGATCAAAGTAAACTTATTTATACACTACATTACAATAAAAAAAAACTATGTTGTACACGGATTTTTCAAACTAGTGTATAATAATTTCGAAACTAGCCCAAATAAAACCAACTAGAAAGGGACGGCAAAACCTTCGCTTTGGTCTTTGGAAGGGGCGACAATATTTATTTATTAAAAAATGTTGCTGTTATAGGTAATACTGTACATGGATACCACATGATAAATGTTGTAAAGTATTTAATGTCTAAAAGGTACAACCTAAATATTATCGAAGAAATAAAATCTTTAGAATTTCATAGTCGAGATAAAAGAAAGAAAGGACTGAATTCTATTTGTGTAAGAGATCAAGTGATAACTATTTTTATTCAATAAAATTAAATATTAGTCTTTTTCAATTTTGAAATATAGACACCGCATTTTTTGTCATATTTTTTATGATAGACGTTGAAGTATTTTTTTAATTAAAATAATAAGTATCATTAAAATTTTAAATACATTCTCTATTCTCAATTAGATATACTTTTATTTTTAATATAAAATTATTCATAATTTTTGATATACTATCACATTACTTGTACCATCTTCATTATCATAGTTAATGATGGTCTCTATCCTAATATCAATAGTAAGATTATTATTACCTTGTAATAATAAACAAGACATAATTTTAAATAAAAACAAAGATATTCTTACAACTTGACCAGCATTTTTGAAATATTTATGTAATTTTAGAAGAAGAAGTTAGAGAAGAAAGTATTAAAACATGATTATGATCTATGTCCAAAATAATCATGATAAGTGGTTAGTGATGAGTGAATTTATAGAGACAGTGACATTCGCAAAAAAAATAAATAAAAAATGATGAGAGAATTAGACAAATGCACAAAGCCAAAAGTACTCATTACCAATAAAAGAAAGAAAAGCTGAATCAATGCAGATATTAAGCATAAAATAATAAATAAAGACTGCAAAAGATGTGCATGAAGTGAAGAGATACAGATGACTTGCTGCATCTATCTTTTCCAAAGAAACTCACAGCAGTTAGTATTTTGTAGTATTCTTGTTGTTGGATCCAGCTGCTATCTACTTCTACTACCATATATTTTTTAAATTAGATATATTTTTTTATAGTTTCATTTTGATATAAATTTATAAAAGTGTTAATATATAAAACTTTGTATTTAAGAGTATTTTTCATATATTTTATAATATTTTACTTTAAATTTATTAGAAATAAAAAATCTCACTTTAATTTTGAATTGTAAGATTTCACAAATGTATTTTTTGTGAACTGAAATGTATATCTAACTTTGACACGCATGTAGCATATGTGATAGGACTTGATAATTTATTGAGTCAAATTGTACCAATATCATATGCTACACCTACATAAATTAAAGTTTCTAAATCAAATTTTACAACCATTATTTAACTTTCCCATCTTTCGATCATTCAATTTCTAATGTATTAATCGGATTTAATCTCCTTGGAAAGTTGTTCAGTTCTAGCAATCCAAATAGTCCATATATATACCTGTGTGAGGACCACCTTAATGTATTGCTAAATGCCATTTTTCTGATTTTCTAGCATCAATTTGAGCAAGTCTTTGGTGGAGTTTAAATGTGTTCAGCCCCCAATAGAACAAAAGCAAAGGGCCCAAAAGATGAAAAGAATGGGCAATGCAGAGAAAGATGTCTAAATCTTCCCGAGTAACACTATTAAAGATTTTATTTTATCTTATTTTAATGCAAAGAGGTAAACTATTTTCCCACAAGAATAGAGTGTATTGAGTCTCTAAATCTGGTGTTCTAGCTCCCTCTTATTGGTATATGCTAGCTCATCATTTGATTTACAAAATCCTTCCAATTGAAAATGCGAAATCCACAAAATTTGTACAGTCCTATTAACATTCATTTCAAATCTCCAAAATTCGTACAGTTCCATTAACATTCATTTCAAATTCACTCTATTTTCGCTCTATTAGAATAGATCTTATTCTATCATATTCTCGTAAAGTTCAAATAATTTGTTCCTATCAAGGTCAAAATTGAACGGGCAAATAATTTGTCCCTGTCAAGGTCGAAATTGAATGGGTTTTAACATAATCGGTAATTTTACCAAACCTACTGTTAGCAAACTTTTCTTAATCCAACTATATTTTTAAGTTTGGGGTTCTAAAAAGATTTTATTCAAAGTGGAATTAGGGTTGGTAATAATCAATCATCCACATTTTGTTTAGCTAGCAGTGCATGATTGAACCATGTGGCAATCATTGATAAAAGCGAGGAAGAACGAGAACACACATCAGCTATGGAACGATGATTAATTCCTTGCTTCCAAGCTTGTGCTGGAGGTGAACGCTTTTTGAACGAATTACTCAAAACGTAAATTTTCATGGATAGTGAAGCGAATTACAAAATAATAGAGTAGAGAAATCTCCTCCATTTCCAAATGAATTTGATAATATATACAACACATATATTTTAAAACTAATGAAAGTACATAGATTCGGAGATTCTCATATTGGTCAACCTTTTAAATTGCTGATGAATCCATCCTCAAGAATAAAACCCACATTTGCATAAATCCATATTTATTTATAACTCCAAAGAGAGAAAAAGAAAACCGACTTCACATGATTTGGACTGAGTTTTGTTTGAATCAATTTTAGATTCAGTTCAAAAGTAACGAAGGGTTAAACTCCAACTACTCTTATTAATCGACTACCTGTACATAATTTTGTACCATAATCGTTCTAATTTTGATAAATTTTCTTCCATATTTCATTAGCTATAGTGATGATTTTTTTCCTATTCATCTGTCTATTCTGATTTTTTTAATATTCATCTGTCTATTCAGCAAATAAATAGCCGATACAATCCAAACACAAACACATCATAAGGTTGACTTAGACAATTAAATTTACGTCATTTTTGATTGATAAGTTTCTCTATTTCTCAAAAAGATCTAAGTTTCACTTGTGTAATTGACATGTTTTGTGAGAATTTGGAGATTAAATTAGTAATAATACACTTTAATAGGTTAGAATTATGTCAACTGACCTTAAAAAAAGAAATTTAAGTGCCCTCTTGATGGAACATAAGGAAGCAAGAATTTGAAGGATTGAATTAAATTTTTAATATGCTCAAAATAGAAAATGGTAAGGCATATTGGGCAAAACTTGGAAAGGAAAACAAAACTATTAACTTTATTTTGATTACAAAAAGAACATTGCTTTCCTACATTGTTAAGTGCCCAGCTTGCATTAATCTGCAAATCCTTATTGGTTTCTACACAGGCAGGGGTCTCAATAGTCGTCTCGTCTGTTAACTTAGAAATCCTTAAACACAGTTCCGGTAGTCAGCTTTTCAAAGGTGAGCATAACTTACAACTCTAATTTTACTCTCCTCTCCTCTAGTTCTTGCAAATTCTCTTGAAAACTTCAGCACTTACAGACCAATATTTACTCTCTCTGACATTCTTAGGAGATCCGAATATATCCTATCACCTCCCAACTCCGCGCCAGTAGCACCAGCAGCGACTCGTAGTACGTCTTCAATCAATGCTATGTTTCCCATGATGTCGACATGACCTGCACTCTCAAGGCCCCTCCCTTCAAGTAGACTTGCCGGGGGCTTGTGCTGATACTCCCGTACGTATGTTGCACTCCCAGACGGATTGAACCTGGTTTTTCCTCGCCATCCCTTGGCGCACATGAATCCAGCACTCAAAACTGGGACACTCTCATCCCCGTCCACAAAGTATACTCCACCCTTTAAGCAGCCATTGTCACTTCCATGAGCTGAGCTATCAATTCGGAAAGGAATGCTTTTGCACTTGTTGGAAGGTGACATTTTGTAGACATACGATCTTTCGGTGGGAATTCCAACACCATACAAACAATAGATCTCCATATCAGGAGCATCAGGTAACCTGAAAATGGATATGTAATTAATAGAACCCGACTAAGGCATTTTAGAGTGTTACCATCTTTGTATAGTTAGGTGCTGTTGAAAAAATGATAAAGTGATTCTATAACAAAGGAAAGATCAAATAGAATATGCATCATTAAAGTCATCACAGGCTGCAGTGGAAAGGATAGTCATACTTGGTCTCAAGTGGATTCGACCAGTATTTGTAATGGTCATACTTTGGATCTTCAAGATCCTCAGCCATCCCATGAGAATAATGAGCCTCAGAGCGTTGCATCATTTTTGGAGCCACATATCGGAGAAGATCTATAAGATTGGTTGTTGTGTAGACTTTGTTTTCTACAATTTTCTGTAAGCTTTCGCGGCTCATCTCATCGTATTCTGTCCATACTTCTCCACATGATGCATTGGAATCGCTGGAGCTACTTCGATGCATAAAGTCCTGCCAGTGAGAAGTATAAGTCAAATGCCTATTGAGAAGCTGTAAAAATAATATCTAAGGAGTATATTCAATCTTTTTGAAACCATAATTTAAAAAGTGGAAATAGTTGTTTTCCAAAATATGCTTCCTTCTGGAAAATAAAATTTGATATAGCCTGGAAAAAGATCCAGTCAAATGAAAGATAAACTGTGCTGCACCGCAAGACCCTAGCATGCATATTTCTTCTTAATGTGCAGACATGGGCCATGAGAAAAAATAATAATAATAAATAAAGAAGAGAAAAGTGAATTTTGCTCAAACTTATGAACGAATCTTCCTCTAGTAGGGAAAGAAAGATGATCAGAATGAAGGAGAGTCAAGTCTTAATCTCATGTGTAATGCCAGCAATTGCAAAGATAATGGCTAAACCATTGTTTTATACAAAACGCATGCCAAAGAAAATATGGAGTCCAACATCAACAAAGAAGATGACTAGGACATATTTTTCTTGGTTGTGACATGAATGACGAAGCTTTTTATGTCGTATGGTATCTCAAACGGGAAGAGACTTTCAGAAAAGACAGTTGCGAGAGAGAGAGAGAGAGAGAGCATAAACCTGGTCTGACGTTATCTAATGTCATAATGGAAGGTGCTATTCTCCTTAATTTCTGGTCTGACAGTTATCTAAGCATAAACCTGACACTATTCTTTATCGAAAGCCTTGCAGGAGTCCTTATACACACTTTATGGAGTCCCCAAGTAGAAGCCAAGGGAAACATGAAAGCTGATACTCAGATGTGTTCTCAAATACTACTTTACTCAATTTGAACTGAGGTTCAAGAAAACAGAACACGACACCATAAGTTTGCTAGACACACAATGTAAGTAAAAAGTGGTTGACACAACCCACACGGAAGTTATTAAACCACCATATTTGAAGATGAAAAAAAGAAAAATCAAAATCCTTAAAAGCAAATTATAACAACACTATTGAATGTTGGAGCAGTAACCTATTCTATCATAAGAATATCAGTCATTTGAACTTCAAAATCTTGGTTGGATATTAAATCGCAAATGAAAATGAAAATGAAAATGAAATTTCATTGAGGCACAAGGTAAGTTACTTTTTTAAAGATGGGTAGTTGTGATGAAAGTAACTCTGATGCCTCCTTTCCAAATGCAATTATCCTTCCATATTTGGTTGGTTGTTTTACTTCGAAGAGGCCCTTCACATCACTGCTTTTGCTATTATTTTCCCTTGAAGAGACTTGCATGTGCCTTTTCTTTTCTGGAACACATTCATACCCTTCTTCAGGCGACCAATCCATGTTGCCCCAAACAGTCTCTCCTCCTTTCGGCAATAAAGATATAATGGAGTCCCACGTGCGTGATACTCGCATGACATGTTCTAGAGTCCGGAGTCCCAGAAACTCAGATTCCAGAAGACCTGAAGCCATGGCTCTGCAAGCTCAATGATTTAAAGACCATATCACTACATAATATTCAAAAACCAAAATAAAGAGAAGGTTGCGGTCTTGTTTTACTATCTGTCATAGTCTTTTCCCCCTCTCTCTTGGCTCTAAATTACACACTCTTCCAAATTGTTTGGGGAGTTTGCAAGTTACTTCAAACTACATATTTCTCCTTTTTGCATAATTAGAAGTAAGCATTGATAATATTTATTGGTTTTTATTTTTAACTTCATTTCATAATGTAATTGACTAATTCAGGGTCTCATATTTTAAAGATTGTCAGGGACGCGTCACATTTCAAATTTTAAAAAGGCCAATATGTATGTATAGCCTGTACTAGAAATTACTGCAATCATATCAACTGAGGATCACCCCTTGAAACTCAACTTAAAATCTTTGTCAAACATCTAAATCGAACAAATTGTTGAATTTCATCTATTGTCAATTATATGAAACTCACTTACAACTGATACAAATTTCAAACCATAGTGTAAGAAGGGACAGAATATAGACTGACCTGATCATTGATATATCTCTGCCCTCAGCAGAGAAAATAGTACTAAATGCCTTAGGAACACCGAGGAATGTCGGTCCAATATTCATTATTGCTTTGATGTGCTTTGCACACCAATCAGGACCTCCACCACCTCCCATTGGAGCAGGTGATTCAACCCATCTTATGAAATGAAGGAAATAAACGGAACCCATTGAATGAGGCAACACGACCACTTTCTTGTTTCCATTTGTTTCGTACATGACCTCAATTCTGCTTTTCAGTCTACTCAGAGATCGGTCTCTGATCTGCTCAATTTCATTTTAGAAATAAATCAGAGTTATTTATGATACTTGTGCATTACATTTGACAAAAGAGCTATGTAAAGCTCGTAGCCACAGAGAAATTACATATGCTTGCATTGATTTTAGGCTTTAAGTGGAATACGGAAGACTCAACAATGATTTCTCAGCATTTGCAAATATTATCATATAAGTTTGTCGTTTTACTGGAGTGAATCATTCAGAAGAAAAATACTTGTAACCAATAACATACACTAATGGATTTGCAATTTATGAGAAAAGGATTTAGATGGCCCAGCTTGTTGTATTGCAGACCTGATCTAAAAATTCCATATCAAGATAGCTACTTTCAATAATGAGACATAATAGGAACACAATGATATATAAGGAACTAACAACATTAATTCGATAAGATCCACCAGTAAAATGTCAACAAGAGAACCACATTATACCTCTGTATTCTGAAAAGACAGTCTCCAATCATACGCAGCCAAATACATGTTTCTATCCTCATAACCGATTCGCGCCAAATTCTCAATTAAAATAGCCCATACAAAATAACCAGGAGCAAAATAGTCAGCTGCAACCAGTCCCGGAACAGGACGTACTCGAATTCCTGGTGGATCAAGGCCGGTTTTGTAGTGCAAAGACAAGTGTTCCATCCAACATAAAGGCCTACATTCAACATAAACTATCAGTTGGATTTGTAAGAGCAATCAAAACTTAATATATTGAAACTGAATTCATCGTGATCAACCGCTGTCAATGCCTGTCATTCATACCTTTTGAAGATAACAGTAGAGCAATAAATACTTGGTTCTATTAAAATTGGAACAAAAATGTGATCAATTATTTGACAAATTTATACCTCTTGAAGATATCAGTAAAACCACTGCCCCAACCACCCCAAAGGCGCTTCCGAAAGAGGGAGTCAGCACAAGGCTTGCCTTCCCAAAGTTCAAGCCCTCCAGTGATAATGCCAGGCACTAAAACAACTGGGTGGTGTGCAATCAAACCTTCTCGCTTAAGCCTTGCCCCAGGGATTTCAGGCCCTTTAAGTCCAGGCAAATTAACAGGAAATGAGTGGTACAAAATCAAGAGAAGCCAGCAAGCAGTGCATAGATACCCAATCATCCAACAACAGTTATCTAAACATCTCCATTTCTTAGGCTGCCTCTTTTTGTTTTTGAGCTTCTCTGTCACTTGTTCAGCATTGGAAACAACACCATCATCTTTCCTATCTTTCTCAGGAAATTGAAAGTGTTGTTTCTCTTTTGGAGTTTCATATGAATTGCAGCTCATTGAGGAATATTTTACAGGTTCTAAATAACATAATTTGCGGAATCTAAGGACTGAAGCCAATGAAGCCATTGCAATACAAAAGTAATCAAACAAATTGAAAATATTCATAAAGAGCAAGAATCATTCATCAATTTGTGAACAACCCACTCAAGAAAACCCCAAAAACCACTTAAATCTCAAATAAATTAAGAAGAACAAGAACAACCCCATCAATTAAAATTGAGAAATTCAGTGACGGAAAACACCAAAACTAGCAAAACCCACAAGGGGAAAGAGGTGTAACCGATTGATGAGTTATGAAATAGGTGAGAAAAATGGGGTAAAGGCTTAGGAATATGCGGTGCAAAAATGCAAACCCACGTGGTAAGATTGTAAGAAGTAGGCATGGAGGAGGTGTGCTAGTGGAGGTTCAGTGTACAACAAAAACAAACACAATATGACCAGAAAAAAGGGGAGAGAAACAGCAGCAAAGAAGAGAATTCAACTTGCATCTTACTTCTTAGCAATGGTGAGGAAATAAATTGGACTTATTCATTTATAAAGCAAAGGGCTATTACATCACACTGATATATCTCCAAATAAAGACACCTGTCTAGGCAGAGCTCTACATGCACAAAAACTTTAGTCGCCATTGCCTTTGTGGGGTTTACTTTTGATGACCCTTTTTCACGTGGATGTCTCTGTAAATCCCTTCTCTCTTGCGCTATGATTTTGCTGTTTTCTGAAAATTGGTAAATAGGGGGAGTCAGAGGATTGAGAGAGAAAGAGAAAGCTTTATGGGTTTTGTCTGAAATGTTGATTCCAAGGTTAAGAATTACTGTTTAGAAAGCATACCCCCAAAATCATTGGGAAAAAGCACACACTACGAGAAACACAGAAACCCAAAACGAGCTATGGAGAGGGTGGACCAGAATCTATATGATCATGTTGCTAATTGAGAGTAATAGACTGAAAGACAAAAGAAGATATGAATAGATACAAATACATGAATCCATGTGTGTATATATTGTTTAGAGAGAAATTGTGGCCCGCACATTGTTTAAGATGAAGGGATATGCCATGATAACATTCTTTCTTTTCATTGTATTCTCTCTTTTTTTCATTCTTAATTATAAGGGTTTTTCAGGTCTGGTGGTGACAGCTGCAGCAGAAGCACGGCAGAGGAGATTTTTCCGAGGATTGATGAGAGAGATGAGTGCCCAACGAATGGGGTTGGAAATTAACGGTCGGAATTGTGTTTTTTACCCTCTGTATGAAAAAGCAGAGGAGAAACAGAGCACATGAACAAGTTCTGGGATGTTTTGAGTTTGGTTGTGGTTTGTTAATGGTACTAATCTTGATTAATAAAGTTTGATGTTTTTGGTGTTTTTATTAAGCATTGTAAACTCAGTGGCTTTAATAGCACAAAGACAAATATGGGTATTTCAATGATTTGGCCTTTTGGGACAATGGAGTTTTGAATAGAGAAAAATTCATAAATTGATTGGATTGGATTGACTACCTCCTCTAATTATCCTTTTCAGCAATAAAAGTTGCAAAATAAAATTACACAAGGCTTAATGACCAAAAAATTCATTAAATATTTTGATTATTTTCAATCTAACTATTTAAGTATTTATTTTATTATTTTTACTACTCCATTTGTTCCAAAAAAAAAGAATTACAATTGGAAAAAAAATTATTCCAAAAAAAGTTACATTTAAAAATTTTCTTTATTATTTTGTTATAAATTAAAAAACTTTAAATTATAAACTTATACATTTCGTTATAACTTAAAAAATTATAACAAAATTCATGGGAAAAGCTTATGATTTTGTACATTTAATTTTTAATCAAAGATACAAAATTAATATTTGCTAAAAATCTAAATTTTTTTTTGTGAAACGGAGAGAGTATTGAACTTTTATACAAGATTATTAAAAGGTCAAAATTCATACTGTATCACCAATATAGTCAATATTGACCTAATTCGTATATTGGACTTATCATAAATTCATGTGAAAATTTAATGGTTTATGTGAAAATAATATCAAATTTTAATAATTTTTTTAGTCATTATACAAAGTGCAAACTATTCTCCTATATGTTTGCGGATGAGAGGATACATAAGTTGGTGAATGTTTTTCTTTCTTTCTTTTTTCTTTCTTTTTTTTTGGCAAGATAATTTAGTGGCTATTATTTAGTACTGATTTCTCGAGTTTGGAGGATTTGAAAATGAACCAAATATCATTTGAGACAAACATTGATGCTATAGTTGGTAAGTGTTTGATCACATCAAGCATTAGTTTGATTATTTTATCTATTTCTTTGAACAAAATTGGAAAATAGATAGGTAATCTAGTGGTCTGATTGTGTTATTCCAACTTCTGATTCATCTCGTTATATACTTCGAGATACAAGACTTGATGGCGAATTATTAAACTTTTAGTTTATTTTCAATTTAATCATTTAAGTATTTTTTTTTAAATTATATATATACCACTAAACTTTTACTTGAGCTTACAAAACTAATATATGAGTTAGGTAAACGTTAACTATAGTTGGTGATAAAGTATGAATATTGATTTTTTTTTATTTTTTTTTGTAATTTTGAATAAAAGTTCAATAATATGAAAAAAAAATAATTAAATGATTAAATTGAGAATAACCAAAAAATTTAAAGAATTTTTTGGTCATTAAGTTGAAATGCAATAGTTAACGATATAAAAAGTTAGTTAATTTAGTTAAGTTAAAATTATAAGTTGAGAGTTAAAAACAATTGAAATTAGTGATTAATATGTTTGGATATAATTCTTTTTATTTTGTAATTTACGGTTATGTACTTAATTTATTTTTGTTATATAGGACGTTATTTTTAGAAAGATACACAAACATTTATTAATTACCTTTATCATGTAAAGTTTTTGTAAGTCTACAACGTTCGAAACTCTAACATCATCGCTTTTCAGAGTAGGTAATCAATGACCATTGAACAACAGAGAGGACACATTGTTATCAATTTTTATTAAAAAAAATTCATTAAAATGTTTTGATTATTTTCAATTTAACTATTTAAGTATTTATTTTATTATCTTTGCTATTGAACTTTTATACAATAATGTAAAAAGATCAAAATTCATACTATATCACCAATATAGTCAATATTGACCTAATTCATATATTGGTCTTATCGTAAATTCATATGAAAATTTAATGGCTTATGTGAAAATAATATCAAATTTTAATATTTTTTTTGTGATTATAGAAATTGCAAACTATTCTCCTATATGTTTGTGGCACAGAAGTAACATTTTGTGTGGAGGATGAAAGGATACATAAGTTGGTGAATGTTTTCTTTTTTCAGCTAGATAATTTAATGGCTATTATTTATTACTGATTTCTCAAGTTTAGGATTTGAAAATCAACCAAATATCATTTGAGACAAACATTGATGGTATGGTTGGTGAGTGTTTGATCACATCAAGCATTAGTTTGTTTATTTTATCTATTTTTATGAATAAAATTGGAAAATAGATAGGTAATCTAGTGGTCTGATTGTGTTATTCCAACTTCTGATTCATCTCGTAGTATACTTCGAGATACAAGACTTGATGGCTAATTATTAAACTTTTAGTTTATTTTCAATTTAATCATTTAAGTATTTTTTTATTTTATTTTATTATATATATACCATTAAACTTTTAATTGAGCTTACAAAACTAATATATGGGTTAGGTACTATAGTTGGTGATATACTATAGATATTAGTCTTTTTGCAATTTTGAATAAAAATTCAATAATAAAAAAAAATTAAATGGTTAAATTGAGAAAAATCAAAAAGTTTAATGAATTTTTTGGTCATTAAGTTAAAACGCAATAGTTAATGACATAAAAAGTTAGTTAATTTAGTTAAGTTATAATTCTAAGTTGAGAGTTAAAAATGCCTGAAATTCGTGATTAATATGTTTAGAATAATTCCTTTTATTTTTGTAATTTCAATACGATTAGATAATTTATTTTTGTTACATATGAGATTATTGTCTAAAAAGACATGCACATACTCAAACAACTATCAATTATCTTGTACTCTCTACATTTCAAAATGTACGATATTTGACTTTTTGCACGTATTTTTTGATAAAACTTAATATATATTAAATATTTTATTTTTTAAAATTAAAAAGTGAAAACCTAAAATATTTTAAGTGAAGATTAATATGATATAAAAATTATAATAATATAAAATATTTAATATGTACTAAATTTCATCTAAAATTAGGTGAAAAAAAGTCAAATATCATGTATTTTGGAATGAAGGTAAATATGTTAAAATTTTAGTTTTCAAGATAATTTATAGCCATCGCATTTTTATTTTTATTTTGGTTACGTAAGATGTTACTAATTAGAAAGGCAGACTGCAATTCACACACCCATTAAAAATTATACTCACATACCCATTATATGACTTACAAGATTATCAAGAACGAATTTGACCAACAACCACGTCTAATTAATCACGCTTTTAGGAATAAGTAATAAATAAATAATAGAAATCCTATAAATTGATCCCAAAAAATAGAATTAAACAAAAATATTAACAAAGTTGTTAACATATCTATATATATTAATACATAAAAGCGATCAACCTCAAAATGTGATAGTTTAGTAGTAAAAATACTTCTCTCTTTAATGTAACCCTGAAATCACAATAAAGTAAAAAAAAATTTCCCGCATTATTTTAGATAAAAAAAAGAAGTAAGATAAGTTACTCCTTCTTACTAAACCCCCTTATATTAGATTAGGAATATTAATTTAAAAAACCTCCATATACATTTTTATTTTTTAACTTTTTTTTGCTAATTTCTTCATAAGCATTGTTTGTTTTCGGAATATTTTACTTGTAAAAGTTATTCTACCACCACTGACCAGAATAAAAAAAATAAAAAAAAGAAGAAGCGGTTTATTCTACAAACCCTTTAGGCAGACAAACATTATATGTATATATGCTCCATTAATTTCACATCAAGCTGGGAATATATATTATATATATATATAATAAAATATCCGAAATGCTATTATTTTTGCCAACGGACCATAGGCACTGGCAAGCCTGTGGAGGATTTTCAGTGAAAATTAATATATACTCACACAATAATTGGAAATAAAAGAGAGTAAATTAAATGAGTCAAAAAAGTAGCCATCAGAAATTATTCTTGATAACAATATAACAGACGTAGTACTGTGTTGTTGTAAGAAGATTTATGTCACCATGCCTTATGATGTTTTTGGTCATATTTAGTATACAACTAGACGTTGGACCATACCACTTTTATCAATCATCATTGTCGTTTGTTGGAAAATAGCACTTTTTAATTAGCAAAAAAAATAGCACTTTTGGCTTCTGAAGGATTGAGTTCTTTTTGGTAGCACATTTAATGTCTGTAACAAACTCTTTATTTCTCACTTCATGGAAGAGAAAGGATAAAATTATTGAAACGCCCATACAACTTGTGATGAATACACTTCAATTTTGGTGGTTGATTATAGGGTCGTAAATAAGTCGAATCAAATGAAAGCGTGTATTAATTAATTTAATTTGTGTATTTTATCGAACATAGAGTTAAAATATGATTTATTTAACTACATAGTAATCGAGCATAGTTTGTACATAATTCAAATTAGAGAATAAAAAATAAAAAATTGGAATTTTTTAGTAATTAACTACATTTTAAATGTGCTCATAGTTTGATGATTTATTTTTTGATTTGAGAATGAATCAAAATTTTAACCTAGTCTGATACTCTAATACTTCATTTGTTCCATAAAAAATAATTATATTTGAATTTAGATGGATATTAATATTTATGTTTGAATTTAGATCGACAATCACATATTCAAATCATAAAAAAATAAAAAAAGTAAAAAATTTATGCAATTATTATTTTCTTGAAACAAATCTTATCGTTAAATGTATCTACATTTTTTTGGGGGGGAATGAATGGAATATGAGATATGTCTCCGTTGATGGCGTCAAGTGGGAGATTATTCTACTACGCTAATTGACCATCTCACGTGACTTTTAGTTGAACATATTGCAATATAATTTCTTTACGTGACTTTTAGTTGAACATATTGCAATATAATTTCTTTAAAAGAAAAGAAGAAAATTGATAAGGTCGCACTATAAAACTTAGCAAAGGGTGCCCCATAAACGTCGTTATTTGTTCTTTCCTATTTACTAGCTCAGATATATTCATTACCGTCTCCTTCTAAGTTAAATTTATTGAAGCTTATTAACAAAATTAGTTTGGTTGTCGGTGCAAGTACGGGGATATTTTTTATGTGTTTATATGTCTTATATATGATTTTGTTGTAATTTATTTAAAATATGTATTATATTTATAAATATTTTGTTTATTTTTTAGAGGTAGTAACGAACTTAAATTTTTTATTAAACATAAATACTTAATTAAAAAGTAGTTATGTGAATATTTTTGTTGATTATTTTTATTTTTTTCATATTTATGTGGCTTTAGGGACAATTGAGTCTTTATCATAAATAGTTTTGTTTAAAAAGTTCATTTTTATCCATGTGAAATTTACGAAACTTTGTTTTGTCTTGTCTCTTTAATTTTTTTAAAGGAAAATTTCGATAATCTTACCCCCTTAATGTTAGGTTTGTTTTTAAATTATAATTTTTAAATTTTCATCTTCAATTTTCGAATTAAGGGTTTTATGATAGGTAATTTTTTATTTTCATATTTGTTTTTAGTCTTTGTTAATGAGGTCTAAAATTTTATTTTTTGCAAGGTTTATAATTTGATGGATTAAGTTCCATTGCGAAGTTAATGGTTTTGTTAATTATTCATGATTATATTTTAAAAATAGTTTAAAAAGTTTGAGATTGCATAATTTGTAGTACTAAGGGTTTGAGCTAATAACTTTCCTCTATAGTTATTTTGGACTCGTTGTTCTACCAATGGTTTGAACTGACAAACATTATTCACAAAACTTGAGTTGAAAAAATATTGTACTATAAAAGATAAAACCAAATTAATTGAAGAATACTAACTCGATCAAGTGAATTCAGGATAAAAGATTTTGTATATAATAAATAGGTATAACCGTATAAGTATTGATTGATTCTTTGCCGGCGGACTCTCAAGATAGGGGGAAAAAAGAAGAAGAAAGCCAAACAAATTTCTCAAAACAAACCCCTCCATCAGTCTCCTTTCTGTCCGGACCACTTCATGTATCGGAGTGGGACTTGATTTAGTAATTAGTACACTCTCATGTACCACCTACATTATGTATGGGTCGTTGAATCTTCATATTCCATTTAATCCTTCTGTATCAGCAAAAATAAAAAAATGAAAAATAGGTTTACTAATTAAAAACGTCTATCCAAATATAGAAATAAATAATCTTACCAACAAATTACTTGATCTGACTTATTCTTATGTTCTTTTTAGTCGATAAAAGTTTAAGTTGAGCAGAAAGTAATTCAGGATTAGAATATGCTATAAATTTTTTTATTTTATTTTAATAATTTTAATTATTACAAGTATCCAAATCTAAGAAAAAGAGGCCTAAGAGGATGGAATAACCAACCTTTTATTCTCCGGTTTACATACTATCACCGTAACTCGATCCCTTAATCTCTCGAGCCAATAACAAGTGAATTAGAAATCACCGATTTCACAAACCGTTTTAAGGGTCAGGACTCATTCTTATATAAACATAAATGCTACTCCTCTGTGCTAAAAAAATAGTTATATTTGAAAAAAAAATTATTTTAAAAAAAATTACATTTGCGATTGTTCTTTGTTATTTTGCTATAAATTAAAAAATTTTGAATTACAAACTTATAAATTTCATCATAACTTAAATAGTTGGTCAAAGATATAAAATTAATAATCGTCAAAAGTCGAAATGTTGTTTTTTTAGGGAAGATAGGGAATAGTTAAATGGCCCATATAGTACCCTTTTTTTTCCCATGATAATGATGAGGATAATATATTAACATGGCACATATAGTTAAAGTCGTCAAATTTCATAAAACACATTAATTAGTATAACTTTTACGGGAATAAGATAAATAATAAACAAAGCAGCCAAATCAAATCAAAAGAAGAATATATTTAATATTTTTTCCTAAAAAGTTTCTTCTTCTTTAGATAATTTTGAGGAACTTGGCTCCTATTCATTTTATTTTTCCTCCGATATGTTTCAATGCACATTATATTTTTAATATAATTTATTTCATTTAATTTTACCCATATAAATGAATATAAAATTTAACAACATAAAACACAATCATATTAATAGTTAAAATTTGATGTAATTTAAATATATGAGATTTGATAATTTTTTAATTGTTAAAATTATATATTTTACATTATTAAATTGTATGAAACTTGGTACACTTTCATTTTTTTTCATATTCTATCTATTCGTACAGTTAAAATTACGTAAAATAAATTTTATTTAAAATTTAAGATACATTAAAGAAAATTGAAAAAAAAAATAGTAATAGAGAAGAACCAAATCTATTTTAAGACATGCAATGGGCTCATGCAACTGCAGCAGGATCATTGCATAACATCATTTAGAAGTCTCTGGGACTAATAACCTTAAACAACATAAAAATGATAAGTTGCTCAAGTTATAATATTAAAATAGGATAACAACATTCGAATGATTTACTTTTTAAAAGATTTTATTGCAATGTAAATATATATTTAATCTTACACTTAATAATATTAATTGGTCAATTAACAATATTAACATACATTTGTTAATGACATCAACAAATATATCAAATTTATAAAATTATTAACGATGAAATTTAATAACACTTAATAATATAATTTGAAAATGTCATCATGAAAATATTTTTAATTTAAATAAGTCCAACGCCATTACGGTTAAATGAAATCGAGTAAATTTTATAGTGGATTTTTATGCACGTTGAGACATATTTAAGTCCAGATTAAAACTTTTATGTTTAGACCATGGGAAATATGGATATTGTTAGTTGAGGCCCAATAATGTAAATGGGCTACGTCGGCCCACAGCAAGTTCCCCAAAACCACGCGCTGAATAGATTGTACAGACGTAAGCTTGTACACCAAAATCTCTTATTCTCTACTTACAGCTTAAATTTTATTTTTTTCATTTTTCTCAGAATTCCTATTATTTCTTAAGAGCAATCACACAAATTCTCCTATATTCTATATGATCTCTATTTTCACGAGTAAAAGTTGAAATTTAAAAAATTATTTATTCACTAGTATTTTTAAAATAAAAAATCTATTAAAAGATTTGAACATGGAGTCTCTACATTAAAGGATTTACTATTCAAATCTCTCTTATTTGTATAATAAGGATACTAATATAGTCTTACAAAAATAGAGATTCTGAAAAATATGAAAAAGTATAATTCAATCTTTAAAATAAGAAATTTGTTAAGAGACTTTAGTGTAAATGACTTAACTACACAAATATTCTTATTATACAAATTATCACATTAAAATAATATCGAAAAACAACCACTATTCATTTTCTACATTATTTTAAATCACCCTAAAACAATCATTTAAATAGAATTCAAATGTGTTAGTATTAGTTGTGCATATAAATCATAAAATATATTATCTTATTTAGAATATATAAAATATAAAAGATGATAAAATTGATAAAACAATACGACGGTGTAAACAATTATAACTACGTAACATTTTTTCCCATAACTCCAAATAATATTATCTAGGTAAATCTATTAAAAAATAAACAATACTAAAAGTTAAAATTATAATTCTTTACATTTTTTAAATTAGAGTTATATTTTACTTTATATAAAATATTTTATATTTTATAATTTTAATGTAGAATAATTTGAAGTATATACACACTATCTTACATATAAATATTCATACTTATATTTTTATAAATTTATATCCCAAATAAATTTATAAGATTTATATCTTACACTACATTTTAAAAACTTATTTTTAATTTAAAAACGGATGGAGTAATAACTTTTGCTAACAAATAAGGCAATCAATATGACATTAAGAGAAATCTAACAAGAGGAATTTATAAGCACAACACAAGCAATATAAATAAATACTTCGTCCGTCTTAAACTAAATAATTTATTAACATATTTTTAGATGAAATTCAATATATATTAAATATTTTATTTTATTTAATAAAAATAATGAAATAAATTTTGAAATATGAAAATTAATATCATTAAAAATTAAATTTATTTCAAATATCTAATATGTAATAAATTTAACATAAAAATATGTGTCACTACGATAGATAAATCACTTAATTTGAGATAAAAAATAGTACCTTTTTCTCATACAGATCATGAACAGTAAATTTTATCTTGTAGGAGTTACTATTCCCAATCGGAATCCATTACCTAATTTACAGAAACTGGTGTAGAGTTTATTTGGGATTGATTGTGAAGTTTGGTGATGCGCCATTTATGGTGTGTTTCTGATAAAATTATTTTAGTGATGTTTCTCTCAAGTTATGTTGAATATTTTTTCATACCTAATTATTTTTGGACTATTTAAGAACAATGGTGATAATCGAATGATAGAAGTGTCTCCTCTTACTATAATTTTGAGATCAAATGTTCGAATTTATCTTACAATAAAAAAGTTGAATTTTAAGTTTATCTTGCGAAACAATTTTATTTATAAATTATTGGGTTTGAATTTAGCTAGCAGTAGAAGTAATATTATTTGTAGATTAGTTTTTGGTTCGAATTTATTTTGCAGTAGAAGCGGCATTATTTGTAGATTAATATTGGGTTCGAGTTTATCTAGTAGTAGAAGCAACATTATTTGCAAATTATTGAGTTCAAGTTTATCTAACAATGAAAGTAGCAGTATTTGCAGATTATTATGGTGTTTTAGTTTATATAATAATAGAAGTATTATTATTTACAAATTATTGGGTTTGGGATTATCTAACAACAAAAACAACATTATTTAAAAATTGTTGAAGAATGAAACGTAAATTATCTCCATCGCACTATACCTCTCCTCCTAAGATGAAAACAATTGCAATAGACTATGAACATTAAAAAGAAAATCAGTTTTGGACTATTTTACTCAACTCTAGAAGCCTTCTCTCCTTTTTTTATCAATATAGGACATCTTGGCCGTACATGAGAATTCCAATACTTGGACAATTTTAAGTTAGTTTGGAAAGTTTTCCATACTTACCAAATTTAATTAAATAATTTTGTTTTCTTTTTTAGGTCTGTCTTGCTTATTCATCCAAAATTAATTTAGTTCCTCAAAGTCTTTCTTCAAACTCCTTTCTGTTCAGTTGAGTGTGAGGAGTAATGTGATATCTTGGTGATTCCTTCTGATTGTAATTTTTCCAGAATGTCTTCCCCGCATTTTTATCTTTAAGTTAAATTGAACAACTTTTTATACTTGGGCAAAATCATCCTCGTTCAATCATGATTTGTAACACGTCATTGTAGATATCAATAAGGGTGTCAAAATGAATTGGTGGATCGTGTTCGTGTTGGGTTGACCTATTATAATGACACGATTAAGTATAACAATAACACAATTAATAAATGGATCAAAATTTAAAACCCGAATACGACACGATTTTTAAACGGGTAACACGATAATCCGAATAACCCAGATAACCCACATAATCTGAATAACATGTTTACACATTACTACACGAATAACTTCTTTAAACATTACTACTTGACTAACTCACTTAACATATTTAAACATTACTACTTGACTAACTCACTTAATATTACTGTAAAATTAAATTTTTATAAATATGTAATTCAAATTCCATATAGTTTTGACTTTTGAGTATTTCGGCAAAATAACACATTTTCTTAAGTTTCTTAAACATAAAATTACTTTTTGTTTGTTATAAATATTATTTTGTAAGTTAATCTATATAAAATAATATCAATAAAAATAATTGAATAATTTATATTATTTATGAGTTATATATATAATTATTAGTTATTATTATATTAGTATGTTTTTATTCATTAAAAATTATACAAGCCGATCTTAATTACAATCTAAACTCATCATATATGTTTGATATTTATTAACTTAAGGTATGTATAGAAAACATTAGTACTTCATATATATTAATCAATAACTAATGTTACAATGTGAGTTTAGATTTTTTAAAATGATAAATAAGAATGTTAAGTATATATGACTTACTAAGTCAATATATACTTAGTGAATATAATTCACAAATTCATATATACTAATCAAAAACTAGTTGATGATATTTAGTCTAATTCAAAATTTATAATGTATACTTAATTAGTTAATTTAAAATAAACAATAAAAATATAACATTATTATTTTAATAAAATGTTTAAATATTTTTGTTTTGAAAATAGTGTTAAGTGAGTCATAAATATGTTTTGACGGCTTAACTCGTCAACCGGTTATTTTTGTCATGTCTTAAACAGATTGACTTGTTTATAAACTAAATCTATATAAATCAACTCAAATCATCCTAAATTATGTAATATTCGTATCAAATTATCGTATTGTGTTAAAAATTACCGTCGAACGTATCATAGGCATACTACACTAAATGAGTTCCTAAGGTGTCTTATTTGAGTCATCTTGAATAGTTTGATGACATGACACTCTTAATGAGGCTCAACTTTTCCATATTTCGGATGTGTACAGAATCACCCTCATTGTGTTTGGATCGTAATATCAGAACGAGAGGAAAATAGATTAAAATTTAAAATGAATTTAGTGAAAAGTATTGAAGAAAAGAGAGATATGTTGTGAAAAAATGAGAAGAAAGATCATAATGAAAAAAAAAATGGAAATGAGTTATTTTTCTTCTTCGCAAGAAATTGTTTATTTCATCATCATCGAGACTCTTCATTCTAAAATGAAATTACATATAATTTTTTTTTATTTCATCAATTATAAAATTTTGTAATATCTTTTATAAATTATTTATTGATGAAATTAATTCTCATTTTCGTTTTATTCTTACAATCGAAATGCACCTTTATAATTAACAAATTAAATATCACCCGATATATGAAAATATTTATATATATAATATATAAACAAATTTAATGAACTTTTTCCGTAAAAACATTAAAATATCACTCGATTTGTGGAAGGGAGTATTAATCAATCACAATAAATGACTAAATGAGGTAGTGCTCAATTATTCTAACCTCACTTGTCTCCCTCCTAATTCCAGCTTTAAATACCGCGTCCTCCTTATTTTGCCTTCCCAAAAATCTCAACCCCATTCATTCCCTCCGTCAGACACTCCACCATAAATCTAGAGAGAGAAACACATCACATATCTATCTATCTGTAGAGAGGGAGAAACTCTTGTTTTTAGAGAGAGAAACTGTGTTCCAATGGCGTCGGCGTCTGCAGCGAGGGTAGATCTGGACGGAAATCCGATCAAGCCGATCACCATATGCATGATTGGTGCCGGAGGTTTCATTGGATCTCATCTCTGCGAGAAAATCATGTCGGAGACGCCGCACACGGTGTTGGCGGTCGACGTTTACAACGACAAGATCAAGCACTTGCTTGAACCTGATACTCTTCCCTGGAACGGTCGGATTCAGTTTCATCGACTCAATATCAAAAACGACTCTCGCCTCGAAGGTCTCATCAAAATGTCCGATCTGGTATCTCTCTTACATTTTTCTGTACATTTCCGTGTTGGTTTAGGTTTAGCTTTCAGTTATCAGATTTGCTCTTGAATTTTGTGAATTTTGATTTATCTGTATTATGAATGGAATTGTCTTTGATCTGTATTTGATGTTTCGTAATCTAATTTGTTTTCTTCGTATTGCTGTTTTTATTTTCAATTTAGCTTTCGCTTTATGAAGATTTGGAATTATATAGGATCTGAGCTTTCTATAACTGTATTTAGGTTCAATCATTGCTTGACCTTATGTCTTAGCCTATATTCCTGAATCATTGAAATTCAACTTCTTTAGTGGATGTTCTAGGCTTCTAGAGCTGTAATTAATATTTATGTTGCTCACTATGTTATGTTTTTTTTGGGATGTGCAACTTTAAATATATATATCTCGTGATGTTTGAAGAGGTTATTGTGAATATTAAGTTCAATTCTGGTTATCTTCATATTCCGTGTTCATGTTTCTACGCCTACCTCGCTGAAGTTAGTTTGGTCCTGAACTTGTCAATTCTTGTGATGTAGATCATAAATCTTGCTGCGATCTGTACACCTGCGGACTACAACACTCGTCCATTGGATACAATTTACAGCAATTTCATTGATGCACTACCAGTGGTATGTGATTCGATTTTCTGTTAGTATTTGTCTCGTATCTAACTTTGCCAATTCACCTGTTGATAAATCGAGAACTTTACGTGTTGCCTTTTCTTTTAGGTGAAGTATTGTTCAGAAAACAGTAAGCGTCTCATTCACTTCTCTACCTGTGAAGTCTATGGAAAAACCATTGGTAGCTTTCTTCCCAAAGATAGTCCTTTGCGCCAGGTAAAGGATCACTTTTTATATCTTTGATTGTGGTGAATGCAGGTCTTTATCTTCACACAGTACTGGTCTGTTGGTAATAAGATTAGATCAGTATGATGTGTCATGAGTTGCTGTATTCTCCTCTTTATCTATCACGTTTTCCATCAGAAGTTGAACTTTTTCAGTGATAGGATGTTCATGTATTTGTTTTATATAATCTGGCAACTTGTTTCATGACCAAGGAAATGTATAGGTCTACACATTCTGAGAACTTGTAATGAATTGAATATTTGTTTCAAATGTTGTATGGCCTCTTGTTAAAGAGTGATTAAATACCAGGAAAACTTTGAACACATATTATAGTATCATTTTATACAATGTGACTGTAAAATGTCTATACCATACTCATAAGTTGTGTCACATATAGAGTGATATTTGGATCCTGATTGGGTTTCAAATGAAAACTTGGGTGCGCTTAAATGCTTGTTTCCCAAATAAATGTTGCTTCATCTTTCCTTTAAATGATATCATATGTAGCTTTGGATCTACTTTGGTTCAAACTCCTTACGGGAAACTTGGCTGCTAAATATTTTTTCCCTTTAAAATACTCCTCCATTCTAATTTAATTAGAGATACATATTCAGTTTTTGATTGTTCCAAAATTAGAGTTACATTTTTGTTTTTATATTACAAAAAGTCATGAAGTTCTTTAAATACCATTATTTCACTAGTTCCACTATCGCCGTTACTTAGTGGTCCTCACTATTACTACTACTACTATTACTTCAATTCAATTAACATGACAATAAGAATATTTTGAACATAAAAATTGTGTTTAAAAACCGTCGTTTTAGAAATGTATCTCTGATTTTGTGCTGTAGGCATAGATATTTGGTACATGGTTGTTTTTTATGCTTGTTTATGTGTGGGTGGCGAGGAAAGTGTAACAAAAGTTTGCTGACTTGGAACCTTTTGCCACATGTGCAACTGGTGTTAATTTTTTTTTGTTGAGTTTAATCGTCTTTGAATCTTACACATGCCTTAGCTAGTTGAAGCAACAAAACATTGTTCTCCTTTATTAGTATCAAAGTGATGATTTTTTAACAATTAAACTATTGAGTATTGTAATTGGCATGCTGTTAAGTGCTAGCTGTTCTATTTATTAATTTGTTATTTGTGCAAAGTATGCGTCTTACCTGTGCGTTTTATTGAGAATTCTCATCTTTCTTTCTCTTTTACTTATTTTTTTTATCTTTCAACAATCAACAGGATCCTGCTTATTATATTTTGAAAGAAGATGATTCCCCTTGTATATTTGGCTCAATTGAAAAGCAGAGATGGTCATATGCATGTGCAAAACAATTGATTGAGAGGCTAGTCTATGGTTGGTGTACTTATTTTACACTCATCTACTGATTGCATATATTATCATCCATCAATTTTTGACTTCTCATATTAATTTTACAGCTGAGGGTGCAGAAAATGGTCTTGAATTCACCATTGTCAGACCTTTTAATTGGATTGGTCCAAGGATGGATTTCATCCCTGGGATTGATGGTCCTAGCGAGGGTGTTCCTAGGGTTTTGGCATGCTTTAGCAATGTTAGTTTAATGTTTTCTTTGGTTCTAAATCAGTTGCTGAAATCCTGTCAAAACTTTTCCACTGAATATCACTATTTTCTTATATTGTTTTTTAAATCCAGAATCTTCTACGACGTGAACCACTCAAGCTTGTTGATGGTGGTCAATCGCAGCGAACTTTCGTATATATCAAGGATGCTATTGAAGCGGTTCTATTGATGATTGTGTGTAAATTGTATTTTCCCCTTTTGATTTAATGTTAGGCTGTAGAAGCAAAAGGTTATTGTGGCGTTTCTTTTTCTTTTCTTCAGGAAAATCCAGCCAGAGCTAATGGTCATATATTCAATGTGGGCAACCCTAACAATGAAGTTACAGTCAGGCAGCTTGCTGAAATGATGACCCAGGTGAATATGTCATTCTTTTACTTCTATATGTTGTCATATGTATGGGAATTTGTGTACAGTAAAACCTTTATAAATTAATATTCAATAAATTAATAAACTCTCTAAATTAATAATTTTACCCTGTCCCGACTTGGGTCAGTTATAAAAATTGCAAATTTTGATAAGATAATAAGATAATAATTTTTCGGGAGATCCCTATATAAATATATGGTTCTAATAAAATTATAAATTAATAATTTTTCAAAAATACAAATATACCTAAGACTTGGGTCATTGTTGATTTTGTAACGCCTTTTAGATGAGAAGCCATTATTGGGTATGGTTTCAAGAATTTTTTAATATTGTTTATATAGTATATTCTCTCGTCAATATACATCGAATGTTTTTAATATAGGTGCAATGAATCATATTTAATTATTAATAAACAATTGACGTAAAATTTGATTAATATTTTGTACAATAAATTTATCAACAATGAATTTTTTGTGTAATTAAAATTCAACTTTATTATAATAAAACTTTTATAAATTAATAAATATTAATTTATCGATTAATTGATACATCTCTAAAATAATAAAATTTTTCAGTCCTAACATTATTAATTTATAGAGGTTTTACTGTATGTTCTTTTGCCCAATTGCTGTTTGCATTTGGCAGGTGTACTCAAAGGTAACCGGAGAGCCATCTATAGAAAGTCCTACCATCGATGTAAGCTCCAAAGAATTTTATGGTGAAGGCTATGATGACAGTGACAAGAGAATTCCAGACATGACCATAATTAACAGACAGCTTGGTATTGCCTCTTTTTCCCTTTTACATGTTTAAGCCATTAGATCTTTTCAGAACCGAGAATGATTTTATGGAATTACAAATTTACCAGGTTGGAACCCTAAGACATCACTTTGGGACTTGCTTGAGTCAACTCTTACATATCAACACAGGACATATGCCGAAGCCATTAAGCAGGCCATTTCAAAATCAGCTGCAAATTGAAGGAAATGCGTTCATACTGGCTTGGGGTTCTGCGTTATGTTTTATGAGCACCGCTGTTTCTGTTCTTTATAAAGACCTGTCGGATATACCTATATCATCCATTCTTCTTTTATAAGCTGCAATTTTCAATTTTTCATCTTTTAGTGTCGGTAGCCAATAGTTCAAAGTTGATCACGAACAACCTCGTTTCGTAGTATCCGTGTAGATTCTGTTATTGAACTGTCACACATGGCATATGGGTATCCACATTCCACCATGTCAAGTAGTTATGTTCTCACGGGAAACCTGTTCATCCTGCGTTCTCATATTCAGTCTCTTGTCTCCTTACGAAGGAGCTTCTTGTAACATTTTTCTTAGAACTGTTACAATTTTTTGATTTTCTAATTTATATATTTATTAAATTTTCCAGCCCAGTAATCCTTTTGTATTATTCTACTATATACAATAGCTAGAGATTCCAGAGCTCCTCGTCATGTGAGGATTAAAATTATTCTCAAAGAGATTACGGAATTTGTTTGATCGTCTCGTTCAGTTTCTTCGGCTTTTGACCTTTGGAACTTCCGCGTCGCAATTTGCAACATAAGGAATATTGGAATTGTGAAATTTAATAAGGGTACAGTATGGACCATGTGTTTTAGAAAAAATAGCTAGTGCGATTATATATGAATTTTGTTATAATTAGTTTTATATTTTTATTATGTTAACATGCTTTATACAAATAGTTTAATTGAAAAGAATTATTTAAATAAATAAATACATTATGTTAATACAATTTGTTTTAATGATTTCTTGTGCATTATTTCAAACATAAGAAGAATTAAGTTTTTCAACTTTCTTTCAAGTTGGAGATGTCTAAAGAGTATGACATAGGTATGAGGTGTGTAATGCAATATCTAAGAGTTTACGCCTTAATTTAATTGAGACTGACTAAAAAAAATTATAAACAGTTCACTCTTTCACATTTTTCACACTTTAAATGAGTCAAAATGGTCCAATTATATATGAATTCCTAATCAATCAATATATAGAATAAAGAATCAAGGTTTAATGTATTCAGTTGGATGGTAACTTAACGAGTAGCACTAATTTTATTTTATTTTATTCTATTGAGTTGACTTAGTACAACAGTGTATTCGAGATATTGTTTGACTTTAAATGTGATGAATATATATGTTTATTTAGATTCTCGATCATGTTTAACTTTGAATGTGATAAATGTATATGACTATTTGGATTTTCGATGATATGCATTATGTTTATGCTGCTCTGCCTATTTAGTGGTAAATATTATTGAGATAATATTCTTACTGTATGCCCATTGTATGATCATATGTATGTGAGAAGCAAGCCGAGTAACTTTGATCCCACTTTTTAAATAAAATTTAACTTGAAGTGATTTATTACATAATTCACATCATTCAACATATAAACTTACCACAAGATGAACTTTTCGCATAAAAATAAATTATCTAAAGTTTTTATTAATTCTTAAAAAATATATAAATATACCATTAAATAAAATAATTTGCATACCTAGACATTAAAATCACACTCCCCAAATATCACGTAAACTTATATGTATACGAGAAAAAAAGTAAAAAAAAAGCACAGTCATAGTCTGTGTTGGGCACGACCTGCTGAACTAATATTTATTAATTAAAATATATCATCTTTTGTAATTAGGAAAAATGAGAACTAATAGTCTACACATGGAACTTGAGCTAAAATTATATTCATTATGTTCCAAAAATAGAGTAATATTTGAAAATAAAATTTGTTCCAAAAAAAAAATTGCATTATTTTTTCATTATAATCATATTTTTCAAAATTTATTATTACAATATTCAAATATGATCTTTAATTGGATATTCATAACAAATTTAATGAGAAAAAGTTATTATTTCTACATGTAATTATTAATCAAATATACAAAATTAAAAGTCGTCAAAAGTTTAAAAATTCCTCTTTTTATGGAACGATTTTTGTGGAAGGGAGTAGTTAATAAGAGTTGAGACTTGAGTTCAAATTAGGTTATTTTGACACATTTCTAGTTTATGTTAAAAAAAATAAACAAAATGTTAAATTGTACAAAAAGTGAATTAGTTTATATATTTCCTTATATATTAAGTCTTGTAACTGAATATTTGATTTAATTTATTAGAATGATACTTTATTTAGTCATTATGCGATGAATAATATTGTGCGCAAGAATTATGTATCCTCTCTATAACAAAATGCAATTTACATAATTTAAATCAGCTACTGAATATAAAACATATTACATTTGCTGTCATCCATAATAAATTAATAAACGTAACATCAAATTTGTGATCTATGTACTCCCCAAAAAAAGAAGTTCACACGTTTTAGCTTCCAACCACTATCAAAATTTCAGTACAAAAATGAAAACACGCCCAGTGGGATTCGAACCCACAATCGCCTAATTAGAAGTCGGACGCCTTATCCATTAGGCCGCGGGTGCTAGAGGCATGATGCAATATTAATATTTACTAGATACTAGTTCAGGAGTTCAATTTTCAGCCAAAATGCCATATCAATCGATTAAGAGCAATTTTATAAACTTAAAACGCGACTATAGTCAATTGGCACGATTGTGATTTTAAATGATGCGACTAAAACCTTTTATATCTGGCACGTTTGATTTAAATTTTTTTTTAATAAGTTGCAGCATAATTGACAAGTAAGAATTTAGTGTTTGGATTATTAACTTAACAATTTTCATAAGTATAATTGTTTATCAAGATTTATATAATAATCAACTTTACTTCAAATTTAATCTAAGACCCATTTAAAAGGAATTGAACATAAAAACATTATTTCATAAAGTAATACGCGCTTGTACGTGCACAAACACACATAATACATGTATGTATGCATGTATGTATGTATGTATAAAAAATAATAACATTTTAGTGTACTAATGAAAGAATATTTATCTATTGGTGTGAAGAAACGTTTGAAATTAAAAGAAATATACTTGTGATTTCGAAAATTGAAATCATCACCTCCGCTATAGTTATTGGTGCGATCTTATCGATTTCTTGTATGGTTTTAACTCTAAAATTGATTTGTGGTTAACTCTAACGAGTAGGATGTTGTAATTTAGGAAAGTTGAAAATTAAAATAGAACATATTATGGGAGAAAATGAAAAAATAAAGACTATCTTGCATCCTTTCTAAATTCAGATATGCGAAAGAAATAATCACAAACATTTAATAAAAAGTCCAAACACAAACATTTTCTAGCCAGAAAACAAACACCAAGAGTTCAATTGTTTTGTTAACTTGATTTTTTCCATAATAAAAGGCTGTTACTATTATAAATAGCCATCATATGTATAACCATTCATCTATACAATGTATAGTTACAAATTGGATATTATATTATTTCTGTGTCCTTTCTACTTAGGGAATTATTTTTTCTTGACATTTCTGGTTCCAGGCAGTGATTATGTAGATGAACAACTACAGAGATAGATTGAGTTATATAAAAATCCCAACAATCTGTAATTATGTATCAGCACCCTTTGATAAATGAAAACAAAAACACTCCGCATTTGATATTTATGTTCCGAAGATAAAGATTGAAAGCATTCATCAGCTTCTACCTTCGTGAATGAGTTTCAGTAGCAAAATTTTGTCAATGAATACATGAGCATAATATTTAATTTTTGAAAGTATACGCTCCCCATCAACCGTTATACCCTACCCGTTCGAAGATTCAGAATAAAATTTAATTTTTGAAAATAGATATATCACATTTTGTGAGATTTATTTAATATTTGAATGTAGTAAAACTTGTAATCAATAGTGTTTTATCAATATTACCAGGATTTTTTTGTAATAATGGCTAAAGGAAAATTTATCCATTCAAAATTTGCATTAGGAAGTAGAACAATTTAACCTTACAAAATTAAAAATTATCTCATATTTTGATACAGAGACCATAAATTACCAACAGAAAGGCAGACATCCTCTGAACTGAAGAAGTATCCATAGACAAACACGCATTTGCGGCTTGAAAAAACAGATGCCAACATGTAGACTTAGCTATCCATTTGTGGTCAATCAAACATTTCCGGCATATATATAAACGCAACACATCAGAAGTGCCTAAAAGGTTTTAGGGAAAAAAATACATAAAAAAGGTTTACAGTTATATGAGAAAGTACTAAAGTATTTATCCAAAATGTATATATAGTTGAAGGCGGGAGAGTTGGGAATACAACAATCTTCCAAGGGTGAAATATAACAAAATTGATTTGCAAATGGCTTCTCTGAAACAACATTGGATGTGAATTTTATTGAAACAAAAAATTTCATGTTCTTGACCCAAAAAAAAACCATTCATGTTCCAGATGGAACTTCCATAGATTTGTAAATGGCATACACTACATGAGACCCAAAACAAATTTCACATTTAATATGCAGCCATGCACAGAATCCTAGTATATTATCCCTGCTTTGGTGAAGCCCCATCTTTTTTCTCCATCTGCCCTTTAAGGTCAGCACCCTGTATTTCAAAATACCCAAGCAGATGTTAGATTGAAATAATACAGCGAACACCATCATAAATATTTATAACTAGTGTGGTCTCTCTCCCTTATAAAGTTGTATGGTTAGTGTTGGGGTGTTGAAAGATTTCAGTCAGGAGAACTTATAGTAGTCCTCCCTTCCATGAAAAGTGTTCCAATCATAGGAACTTTTTTACTAGGCATCCCACTTTTAGGGAAGATTATATGAAACGACACATTATCCACAATCCAAACATCACAACTACTTCTTCATGTCACCATTCTTCAATTAATTACCCATTAGTTCTGAGCTCACATGGAAGGCGATCATATCCTTAATATTTGCAAAGATCAAACTAAGATGGTGGTAATTATTGGCGATAAATGCAAATTTCAACCTACCAAAAAAGTCAAATTAATTTTAACTTATGATTCCAGAAGAACAGCATTCAGCTGTCTATCAGTTGCTTCCCTTCCAGTAATTTATTCTTATCCACCATTAAGCATATCGAAAGAAGAATGCAACCCTTCTGAAGAGACCTAAAGAAAAGGTACCGCTTACTCTTGAGCAGGATTAATGGGTCAAATTCAGAAAGGTCAATCACAAAGTTTTGATTCCATCTTAACATAAAAGATTGGCACTAGGCACCAATCTGATGTATTAAGTATGGAACTCAGCTGGGATACTGCTATCAGCTGTAAGTATTTTTTCTTATAGTCTACAAAAAACAAAAACCTGATCCGTATCAAAATAACGACCTAAAGACACACCTACGTCGATCAATTTTCGGTTAGCTGCCATAGGAAGGTCAATCAACGCCACTCATACACAGGATTGAAAGAGAATTAACTATTAGCGATCCAATTGAATTCAAGTTATAAGGTATTATTACTACCAATTCAGATCAGAAAACCATTCAAGCAACTTCAAGCCCTAAACCCACTCTTTGCCCCAAAAATAGTCCGATTTCAATTTTGCAACCCTAAAATCAAAAGCTATGAAAATTGAAATTGCAAAACATCTTAGTCGAGAATATGCTGTTTGAAAAGAAATCACATCGCAAAGTTGGGATTTCGAAAGAGATAAAGGAAGAGAGCGTACAGTTTTGCCGAAAAGGAGTTCGGCGACGATGACAGTTCCGACGATTCCGCCCAAAATAGCAACTGGTCCTGTTAGCAGACTCCATTTCCTGTGTATCATCTTTTTCTTCTTCTTCTTCTCTTCTCTCTGTTACGATGGACGGCGTTTGTTGTTTCTCCGATCAACTTTTTATCGCTTAATATTACTACTACTGCACTCACCGCGTCCTGCAATCTTTTAATACCGGTACCAAAGCCCGCAAGGCGGACCAATTTTCCTTATGTCGTAAATATATTTATATAATATAAATTAAATAATATTCATTTTTTAAAACAATTATTTGATCATTTATGACATTAATTTATTATAGTTATGTTTATCTGTTTAAAATTTTAATTTTATATAAGAGAATAAATTTATTATTTTTACAATTTCAATTTCAAGTAATATACGGTGGTTAAAAGTCTTTTATAAATTAATATTATGTTTTTTTAATGGCTTGCAATTGAATGTATTAAAAAAACATGTTAAGTCAATGTTATTATTTAGTGAAATTAAGAGGTAATTTTTTTATTTGACTTTGAATCAATTAATTTAAACGATTCACTTTTAGAGTCTTATAAATATATATTGATACGAAAAATTCAGATATGTACTTAATACTAATTTTAATATTATACTTTTTTTTTGGAATAAGTAAATAGTAAGAAATATTATTGTTTATAATAAAATAAAAAATGTTGAGGAAATAATAATCCTGAGGAGTTTGTTGACAAATTGAGATGATGAGTATTAAAAGAGTTATTGTACCGAAATTTTAAAATGAAAATTATATATAATTTATTAAGGTATTTTGAATTTAAATTATAGTATGTTTTAAATTTTGTTGGTTTTTAAAGTTTAGGTGATATTTATAATTTTTCAGACAAAAAGCAAAGTCAAGAGGAAAGAAGTACGAAATGATTTTTGAGATTTTTTTTCTAGATTAATATACTTAATATAGATTTCCATTATTATTATTATTTTCACTAACATTATTCGTTTTTTTCTTGGGTCAATTCACAACTGGTACCAACATGAAATTTTATTTTCCTTCTACTCCTATATATATCCTTTTAAATCTATTTTTAAATTAAAGTTTCAACACCACCCTTATTTGTGTCTCTCTCTTTTTCTCTTTTTTGTATTTCTCTTTTTTTTTTCTTTCTCCTTGCCGCCTTCTCCTCCTCACTCTCACTCCTTCCCCA
>CM025788.1:5458423-5496150 GCA_014636745.2 Centella asiatica
CCCCCCCCCCCCCCCCCCCCTAACACATTAAGTTTGATGAAAAATGACCTTAGTCTTAAGTTTAGGAAATATGCTATTTTAATGTTCAATTATCTAAACAGTACCTTATTGTAAGTAATAACATTTGTTCACTTAGAATTTTAGATCATTTTATAGAGAGTGCAAGTATTATCATGCTCAATTTGCTTAACACTATCTCAATTTAAAAATTATGGAGATATCCATAGGTTGTAAGAGAGTTCATGTATATTACATATATTTTATTTGTCATTTTTATAATTACGTGACTATCATATCAAATTATATGTAATCTAAGTAACAAGCTATCTCAAATCTTACAATTTTATTCTTATGATTTTGGACTTTTAAAAGAATTTGCTTGTTTAGTGTTAAAAGTTAATAAGATCTGCACGTAAACGTCAATGTCAATAAAAGATAAATAACGTGATCTTTACGCCTTGAAGTTGTCTTATTTGTATGATGTATTTTGCCTTTTTATGGTTTAGGTATTATTAAACATAATCGTTTATAATGTCTCAAAGCATACTTATAAAATGTTACGATGGTGTGTGATAGATCCCTAGTTAGTATCTACCTTAGTTAATAGTAATAATGTTAGACAATTAATAACTATCTATTTTCTCTGTTTTTTGTTATTCTAGTTGAATATTGACTAAATAAAATTTATGATAGAAAAATAGTAAAGGATTTAAAAAAAATTCCAAATGTATAATCTTGAATAGTTGAAGTATATGTTTTCCAACAAATTCATATCTCAATTAGTAAAATAGACTAGTCAAAATATTCAGTAAAAAATGGTAAAGTTGGTACAACACTTTTTGTTGAAAGTATTAATTCAATTTTCACCAGACAAAATATAATGAGCAATCTCAAGAGATTTTATTTTTTTTATCATACTAACAAATCAAATCTTTGGTTAAAGATTAAAAATTTATCCAATAAATAATAGTCAAACTAATAATTTTATAGAGAAAAGTGACAATTGAAGAAAAAAATTGAGACAACACGAAGAGAGTACATCTATCCACCTTTTTGCACCATTTGTGTTTTAGGGAAATGAGAACAAAGACAAGTATTATACGATTTATCTCAGATGGCTCTAAATTTTCTATATGTTTGAAACTTAATCATATATACATATATAATATATCTACAATTTTTTCGTCTCTATTTTGCTAATTTAATATTTTGAGCAAAATCACATGTTGTCATTGCCTGATTTTTAGTTATTTGATCACACTTGTTGATAACTTAACATTTATTTAGCAAAATTATGTGATCTTTCCGCAAAATTACTATATTGTGTTTTTATTTTTAATGTAGTAAATCTTTTTTTAAAGGAGAAAAAAAAATCATATTCACCCTATAATAATTTTCTAAACTCTTTGAGACCTAACAAATATAATTAAAACTTTGAAAGTCTTATGGTAGAAATCTTCTATTTGTTACTTTCATGTAGCATGACAAAAATTCATCATATATAGGAAAAAACTTTATAGACTAACTTAAGGGTTATCCATGGTGTAATTTGGCTTCCTTATTTGTTACTCGTTTGAATCTTGAAAATCTGATTGAATGTTGAAATACAGTAATGTTACACACACCAATGGTACACAAACTGACATGAAATCCGAGCTGGCAGCTTTTGTGACAAGATTTTAATAAGGATCACTAACTGTTAACACTAGTCAAATTAAAAACTCCAATTTTACTCCACGTCTCCCATTCTCTCCAATTTCACTGCACATATTTCATAGCGTATATATGTGTGTATATTGTATGTATCCATATAGGTATATATGTATATTGTGTATCTATAAGATTTACATTTACCTTATTTTAGAAAAATTGAATTTTAGATGAAAACTCATATTTTATGAAATTTATCACTTGCATGATTCATTTATATTCTTAGAATTAATAATTGTGTGAAAGTTTTTGAATTATAAAAAAATTTGTAATATATTCAATTAATGAATATTTTTTAGTAAACAGTATATTACAATGATAATGGAATGTGTTATAGAGATAAATAAAGAAATGACTGATAATGAGCTGGAGATAAAAAAAAGTTGTAATTGAAAGGCATGAAAATTGTGAAATTCCACTTCTAGATGAAAAATGTATTAATAATGAGAATGAAAAAGTAAATGATATTCAGATTAAATGGAAAGTCGAAGAGCTTAAGGCAAGTAGTGCATATGAAAATCAAAAGAAATTTCAAGTGCCAACAAGATCTTCAAGGAAAGATGATAATGGAGTGAGAAGATATAAGACAATTGCATGTAGTCGGAGTGACAACTGCAATAATCACATATCAAGATAGAGCTGTGAAAAATGCTATTGACATAGTTTTTCCAAATACTGGTGCTTGTAGCATATAATGAAAAAATTACAATAAAAATTGAGGGGTTACAAAATTATGAGCGTATTAAGTTTGTTCTTCATAATGTTTTATATGATTCTTTAGATGCAGAAGAAAATGACTAAAACATATCAATCGGAGGAAAATGTTCGGTTAAATAGGTTATATAGGGGAGGCATTGTTAGGTCCTTTATTTTGTAAAACATTTATTTGGCAACTATGTTAGTTACTCAGCGAAATGAGAGTATTAATATTTTTCTTGAAGGGTATTTGCACTCAAAAACTACGTTGAAACAATTTGTTGAGAAATATGGCAACGCCTTGAAGGACAAAATAGATAAGGAAATAAATGAAGATTTTTACTCATCGAACTCATGGATCTGAATTATAACTCGTTATGATATTATGAAAAAATAATTTCAACAAGTTTATTCTACACCAAAATATATAGATTTTCAAATTTAGTTGACAGTAAGATGTATTGCGATATGAATCTATTGAGAACTGATGGTGCAATTCTAGATTATGAAGTCTATATAAGAAGATATCTTGATTGGTGAAATACCATTGTCTCGAAGGGTGAATTTTAAAGGTCATTTGGTAAAAGAAGAAAAATATAATTTGTACATAAATTGCAATTGTCGTCTCTTTGAGTTTCGTGGAATATTATGCAGGCATAATCTTTCAGTGCTAACTAGAAAAAATACTTTGATTATGGTTGGTTTGATAATTTCTAATTGGTTAAATATGTTGGGCGTGCCAGAGTCTTAGTGATTCAGGTTAAGTATCCTGAGTTAATACTAATGTTCTCCAAGTTAACTGATGGTCAGTCAACTAATACCTATCACATAATTTATGTCAAGTTTTAATTAATCAATTGGTCAGTTAGCCGATTATGTTTGTGTTAACTTAAATGATACTTGTAGAATAATTACAACTTAGATAATTGTAACCTAACTAAGTGATTCTTAAGTTAACAAAATGAACTTTCAAAGTTATGTTTGAAAGTAATTAACCTGTTGAAGGAACTTAATTGGTACCGGTTTAAACTACCCAACTGACAACTTAGAAAGCTAGTAAGTTAGATATTGACTTATTAAGATAACTGTTAGAGATAAATAATGATGATGATGATTATGTAATAAATTGTGCAACTGTAAATACTTGAGGTATTTTATAAACCTTAAGATCAGCACAAGTTTTGCATCCACTGATAATAACCTTATTAATTAGTGGATGGTCGATCTCTTCACAAGACAAGTCAGAAAACAGAAACAATCAAAGGACTTGACTAAGTGAAGAAGAATGTCTGATGCTACTTGTAAACAGTCAAAGTATTCCGCACATCAGAAATTCTAATCAAACTTACGTTGATTAAGTTCCATCAAGGGAACCCATAAGGGGGAACCTGTCAGGGGGAACCCTTGGATGACGAAGGCTGACCAACCCGTCAGGGAAACACTTCAGGACATGTCAGTGTCAGGCCAACCTATCAAGGTAACCCGTCAGGGGGAATGATCAACATGGCATCAGTGGAAGCCATTAGTGTATGCCGTCAGTCATAACCATCAGGATCAAGGAGCACTGAGTGAAACTCAAGTGAAGGTTGAAGCCCTGATCCAGTCAATAAGCATCAGGGGATCCAGAAACACTGATCAAAGTCCATCAGGGCTGATAGTCAGTGGATTGTTATGACAGCATGCACCCGTCATTAGTACTTACACGGAAATCAACGTAACGTGTTACAGAAGCAAGAAATATCAACCGGAAAGATATTTCTTGAAGTTTGTTTTTGATCCAATGAGAACTCTCTCGCATTAAATGCACACAGATCAGGGGAAGAAAAAGAAGCAACAAAGCATGCAGCAGTTTGACACATAGGGCTACGATGTGACATACTTGCGGCTAAGTTGAGAAAACCAGCACGTCTCTAGCACGTGATTTCATCAACTGATCAACATATAAGCAACAAAGGAGTTCTCATTACAAAACACAGAGAGATTGAATCTGTCCAACAGATCAAACAAAAAAAAGAAGCACACAACACTAGGAAGCTTAGAAATATATTTCTTGAGAGATTTATTTTTCAGAGAAAGTTTTCGTAGCTAGTGAGTGTGAGAAGCTGTGAATTTTATTTGCAGAAATTGTAGCTGTAAATCACATTTGTGATTATACAGATTTCCAGAAAAACCCCAAGTTTTAATATATCTATTTTAACTTGAATCTGTGTGTTCATTTCTTATAGTTTTTCTGTTTGTTACAACTGTTTTCCAGTAAGCACTTTTAAGTTTAAAAGAGCGAAAAGTTTCAAGTGTTTGTATTCATCCCCCCTCCCACCCCCCCCCCCCCCCGCCCCCCTTCTACAAACATTTGTGCTTATATTGCACTAACAATAGCCATGAGTTGCACTACTTCAGAGCAACAATATACAATATTAAACTTAACTTATTACCAAACTAATTAAGAAGATACTGTTGAAAGGTAACATTTATCGAAAAACTGAACTAAAATTTACATAGGTGTCCCTTGAATATCCTTAATTAATCCAAAGATCACAACAAATAAGATTACATGTTTCACCACAACAATTGTTGAACATTCAAGCACAAATCAAAGGTTACCTGGCTAATAACGTTGATTATTGTTTCCAAAATCATGGTTACAAATGAAATCCATACATATCCAATGATCAAACTTTAATTTAAAGATTTTAAATTAAATATAAAAGAGATAAAAATGATAAAAGAGCCTTAAAGGCGTACATAAGTTGTTAGGTATATAATGATGTTGATGATGATATAAGGATTATTTAATTGTTGTGCACTTGTAAATACTCAAGGTACGTTATAAATCTTAGTATATTTCCACAAATAAGTATTCATTGATGGACGATTTAGTTTGTCAGGAGATAGTCTTAACTGCACTAGATAAGTCATCAGGGGATATCTCTAGGACTTGTTTGTGTTAGGGAATATCTAGTTGTACTTAATGATCAAGTATTCCACATATCAGACATTTAGGAAAAGGAAAAAAATAGTATTAGTGATTAAAGACATAAGTATTTGAAAAGACATCAGTAGATATTGTCGGGAGATATTGTCGGGGAATGACTCAAATACTACGTCAGGGGGATGCCGTCAGGGGATACTGTCAAAGGATACCATCAGGGAATAGCTTGACCGTTAGGGGATACCATCAGGGCATACCGTCAGCAGTCAAGTCTGTCAGGGAATATCATCAAAGGATATCCTAAACACTGCATCAATAGATAACATCAGTGGATATCATTGAGTCTTAACATCAGGAGATCAAGAAGCACTAATCTAATTCTACATCAAGGCTTAACCTCAGTGGATAGTAAAACACTGATTAAGTCTACATTAGGGCTTGTAATTAGGGGATCTTGAGACATTGATCAAGTCAACATCAGGGAATAGTTAAGACCTAATCCACATATTATCAGGGATTAAGATATATGCACTGATACTTAGTAAAGAAGTAAGGGGTATAATTGGGAAGATATTCCTTGAAATCTGGTGGTCCAATAACAACCTTTACACTAGAAACGCATGGAGAACAGGGACTGAAATAGAAACAACACTAGCCAATAGCAGTCTGACACGTATATTTTCGAAAAGACAATGACAGGACATAATGCGGTTACCTCGATAAAGAAGCATGACAAGCAAATGGGTTCTATCTTTGTTTTTCTACATATGGAAGAGTTTTTACACGCTACCACAAAGAGTTGAGAGAGAAAAAGACACAAGATATAGAAAAACTTAGAAATATATCTGTCAACATTCTTACAGTAGAGAAAAGCTTTATAATAGTTCTTGAGAGAAATATTCAGAGAGAAATCGTAGCTAGTGTGTGAAACAAAAAGATGTAATCACTTACAGAATTGAAGTTGCTTAATCACTTTGTGATTATACAAATTCTCAGAAAAAACCCAAGTTATAATACAACTATTTTAACTTGAATTTTTGTGTGTTCATTTTAATTTTAGTAAGGTTTTTCTGTATATTGCATTAATTCTAGTTTATGCTTATTAAGATTTAATAGAGCGAAAAAGTTGTGGTCTTTGTATTCAACCCCTCCCCCCACCCAAACACTTTAGCTTATTTTATTCTAACAATTGGTATTAGAGCCTACTTGCAGATTACACTTGTTAGAAGATCTTTATCTATGGTTAACAAAGCTGAAAATAGTAAAGTTCCTATGTTAGAACGTAGTAAGTACTTCTTCTGGAGCCAACGAATGATAGTTCATCTCAAATCTATTGATGATGAATACTTATAAGTTCTAGAAGAAGGTTCTCACATACCAAAGAAGCTTATTCCTCAAGAGGTAATGAATGGAGTCAACATTCTGGAATGTCTAGTCGTAATGACTACTAACGAAATGACTTCAGAGAAAAGAGAGAAAGTGAAAAAGGATCTCAAAGGTACTGGTATCCTTTATAATGGCTTAAATGATGTCATGTTTAACAACATCATGAATCTCAAAACATTGTTTTTTAGACAACACCAATGTCATCTTATCTTGGTACAAATCTATGTTGATGATATTATTTTTGGATCCATTGATACTAAGTTGTGTGAGAAGTTCTCCAAGCTCATGCAAAGTAAATATGAAATGAGCATGATGGGTGAACTATCTTATTTCTTGGGACTTTAAGTTAAACAAGCCACTGATGAGATTTATATTCATTAGTCAAAATATGCCAAAGAACTACTCAAGAAATTTGACATGGATGACTCAAAAGTAGCAAAGACACCAATGGCCACAGCCACCAAGATTGACCCTGATAAGAATGAAAAGAAAGTTAATCTAAAGACTTATAGGGGAATGATTGGTTCACTGTTGTACTTAACAACAAATAGGCCTGATATTATGTTTGCAACATGTCTTTGTGCAAGATATTAAGCTGACCTAAGGGAGTCTCATCTAATTGTTGTGAAAAGAATCTTAAGGTACATCAAGGTAATTGCAGAGTTGGGGCTTTGGTATCCAAAGAAATCTGGTTTCGAATTGATTAGATATTCTGATGCTGACTTTGGAGGATGTAAAATTGACAAAAAGAGTACCACATGAAGCTGTCAATTTATGGGAGGAAGACTCTTATCTTGGTTAAGCAAAAAATAGCACTCCATTTCAACATCTACTGCTAAGGCTAAATACATTGCAGCTGAAAGTTGTTGTACACAAATCCTATGGATGAAGAATCAGTTGGACTATGGGCTGACATAAAACAAAATTCTAATTCTGTGTGACAACACAAGTGCTATAGCCGTTGCTGAGAACTTTGTGCAACATTCCAGAACTAAGCATATAGAAATCAAATATCATTTTATTAGGGAAGATGTCATGAAAGGGAATATTGAACTGCATTTTGTACCAACACACAAGCAGCTGACATATATCTTCACCAAGGCCCTAGATGAAGCCACCTTCAACAATTTGGTAGGAGAGCTGGAAATGGTGAATTATGCAAAGTGAAAATCAATCAAACTGATACATCAATGCCAGACAAGGTGTTAGAATGGTTCATTTTATCAAGTGCTCGTGTACTGGTATCTCAAACTTCTCATGTCATTTCTTGATAATGAAATATCTATGTGTTTATATGTTTTATAAATAAATAAATATAAAAAAAAACTTGGTCAGGGGTTGTGGTTGCAGTTATGCTTGTCAGGGGATATTTATTTATCCGTGATGACACTGCATCAGGGGATAGTCATTTTTCTTTGATAACACAGCATCAGAGGGTAATAACTAATCCCTAATGACATAGAAACATGGGATAATAACTAATTTCTGGTGACGTGGCATCATGGTCTTTTGAAATAGCTATTTATATACATTTCTCTTTCCCTGACTACACACCAAATGTTTATTTGCTATCTCTCTAACAACTGCTCGAGCTCTCTTATCTCTCTCTTTCACAGAAACCTTAATTCTTTAACGTCTTCAATGACACCAAGCACTGCTCAAAGGATTCCTAGGAATCTAGTGGTTCAACAAACCAACTTTGTGGGATTCTCTGACATCGATGAAGTAGATGTTTTCTTCAAGCCGATGATGCGTTATTTATTCAATTTTGAGTATAGCAAGGCCATCTTCACCGATGACGAGATGTAAGGTGATACAATCTCACAACTCTGGTCAAACGCTAAGTTCATTCATTCCTCGACAAGGCCAGAAGTTGTAAAGGGGATCTCTTTTAAAAAAAAATTGAAAATGGAAAAATAACTCCCTTCAAAATTAATTTTGCTCTGGGGTTGCCTTCACAAGATTTTGTTGAAGTGCTAACAGATGTTGAACTGCTCGACTTCTTCAGAGAACTGGCCTACAACTTCCCAAACACTACGGTGTTAAAGTTCAAGGATCTCAAGAGGGTGAACATAAAAATGGAGGTCTCTTATCTCTTTGATAGAATAACAAAGGTATTCTCAGGTAAGTCCTCAAACTTTGAAGTGATTACCTCGTTAACTCTGAAAATTACTTATGCCATGATTAGGAATGTAAAAATAGATATAGGGAAATTAATTTTTGATGATCTGGTAAATAAAATGGGTAGTTATACTTCCAGAAAATTAGAATTATATTATGTCATATTTTTATCCATGCTTATCAAACATCAACTACCTAATCTTTCTTTTGAGGATAATGACATAGCAATATAGAGTTATACCCAAACGAATAAACTATTCATGGAGATAACAAAAAAAGCATACACGATTAAACCATTTGTGCTACCATCGCATATGGCACAGGTAATAACTACACCCCCCTTTTTTTTCAACCTGCTATTTCTTCTAATTCAACTACAATGACTGAGATAACTACCATTTCTTAACCTACCCAAGTAGTACTAGCCTCTTCTGAATAACAACTCTCTATAGGTCAACCCTTAGTCTCCCAAAAGACTAAGGGTATTAAAAGAAAATCCTTAAAAGTGACGACAATAACTAAGGGGGAGCAAGGAGAACGAGTGGTTGGAGTGGAGAAGACGAAGAAGAAGAAAAAGGCCAAGAGAGATGACCCCAAACCAAGCTAGACAGTATCCTCTCAAAATGATACTGACCTTAATAAGGAACAAAACACATCTCTAGTTGTCTCCTCTCAAAAGGATTCAGTTATTGAACATAGTCCTCAACCAGGGACACGAGTGAGTGAGACACATAGGCTGAACACAGACCTTGATGAAACACTCATCAAGGTCTCTGAGAGCCACTTGGAGATAACAGACACAATGAGTGCACACACAACCTCCTTTGATGGATCACCTTTTCATTCTGTGATCCAACCAACACTCCCCTCTACACCTCTCCCTTCTTTCTCTTTACCTCAACTTTCTTCAGTTGTTATGACATCAAATCTTCCAACTTCTCACTTCTTGGAGGAACCCGTTCGAAATGATTCAATGATTGAGAGTCATGATCTTTTAATAATTGATTTCTTTCTTAATGACCAAATCACTGATGATCAACCAAGGGATATATGATCCAATGTAAATACTTCCTCTATAGATACCTATACATCCTTAATTGTACATACAAGTAAATCTCCTTCCATTCCTCAACTCTTAACTGTGGATACACTTGTTGTAAATGCTTTATTAACCTTGTCCATGGTTGATGAGACCTTAGCCCATAAGAGTCATATTAGAACAATAATGAGTGAGGTTGAGAGAATACATAGTGAAGAGAGACAAAGTCAAACCCATGAGAGGACCTTGGAAAAAGGAGAGAAATTGAGGACTACCTTGGATGGTAATGAAAAATGAGAAACAAAGAGAGATGTCTTAGAAGGCAAAGCAAAAGGAGAGCAAGAATGAGATAATGATGAGATCCTTATTAATAAAGAACAGAGAGAAAAGCCTAAAAATGTACATACACCTAGTTCTTCCAATAGTGATAAAGATGACACTCTTTTAGGTGATTTATTACAAACCATGTGAGTTGATCTTTACTATCAGAAGAATCCCATGACAGAAATAGTAAAATTTTTTATACAAGAGCTCTCATGTGCCACAGATCCTATCCTAATCAAGATCTTGAAATCACATGTCATTTAGGTAAATCTATGGACGTTGAGTCTTACAAGCTCCAAACACATTTTGCAAATAAAATCACAAATGTACAAAATGTGGCTGATACATTTGCCACCAACCATTTATTGCTCAAGTTTAAGAAGCTGACTGACAGTGTTGAACAACAATTATCTTCATTCAATGTCAGATTGACAAAAATGGAATCTCTGCAACAATCAATGACTAACAACCTTCAACAAATTCTTCAAGTCATAACCCTACTCTTAACTTCTATTGATAATGCTGCCAAAAAGGGGGGAGAAATCTTCAAACACCTCATCAGAGGTTGTTGCTGAGAAGCCCAAAGCATTGCCATCAGGGGATATAACTGCTCTTTCTTCCTAAAAAGCTCCAAAGGCCAAAGACAAGGGCAAGTGTATCCTGATTGAAGAACCTAGAAAGAAAAATATTACTCAATCAGGACAACCTAAGTTACTTGGAGATACAATGAAGACAACTCACTTCTCAACATCTGTTGAAGCTCTAATTGATGGAAAAGTGGAGTTTGTCTTTCCTTAAGACAAGAAACTTATAGAAACTAATGCACTATATGCACAACAACTTCAACAAGAAGAGGAAATAGTTGTGGAGAAGGAGAAAGAAGAGGAGAAAAGAAATGTCAAGCCAAAAGCCTCCAGGAAAACTCAACCCAAGAAATCTTAACCCCCAAAAGGTGCATTAGGGGATAAAAACAAAGACAATCCAAAATCCCCTAATGCCACCAAATCCTAGTTATCTAAAGCTAAAGTTCAAGCTCATACTCCTGTAACATATGGACCACCTATATTGGCCGAATTTTGAAGGGATGACAAACAAAAGAGCCTGACATATATGCTCTCTATAAACATCATAAATGTCAGAGTAAAGAGCAACAAGGAGAAATTAATTGTCATCCAAATGAAAAGTAGGTCAGAGTTCATAGACACTCGTGACTGGTTCAAGAGGATGGATGTTGAACAACTTACACTAGCCAAGCTAGCAGTGCCTAAAGCTTAACAGAGACTTGAGGGAAGTGCTTGAGAAACTGAGGAAAGCCATCAACGACAACAGAACCTTGCCTATAACCATGGAGAAACCACTGAAGTTATACTACAAGGCTGCTGATGGGCAAAAGAAGAACATAAGGGCCAATAATGTTGATGAGCTTGACCTTGGGGAGGCAATGCATGTTCTAAGCCAAATTGTTTATCACAAGAATGAACATGTCATCGAGTTCAGAGTCATGCTTGTCAGGAAGATGTTGAAAGAGATTGAAGAGATCAGGGCTAATGATGGGAACTCAACAGTTGTAAGGGATGTTCCCCTAGTAAAAGGATTCAAAGAATATCCAAAGATGATCACAAACTCTATGGGCGTTAAGTTCAAGAATTCTAAAGAGGAGATTGTCACCTTTTACTAGTCACAACTTGCTGCAGCCAAATTGAAAGAAATTAGATCTATCTTTGAAGCTTTGAAACAAAACAAGAATGTCAACATTGTCAATTTCAGAAGACTACAACAAAAGGAGCTTGAGACATTGAAGGCTGGTGGTGAAGATAAAAGACCCAGGATTCCAGATCAAAATCCTGACTAGAAAAAACAAGGCCTTGGAAGTGACTCTCAATCGATTGAATCAAGTCATCCATTGTCCTTTGTTACTACTTAACAAAAGAAGGATCCTGAAGTCTAAGTATCAAACACTTGTATCAGCTCTATAAAAATATGTATATAATTATTCTTTCTTTTTGTACAAATACACACAGGTCAATGCAATTGCATTTATCATTCATTATTCTTTATAGTTTTGGTTTTGACATCATCATCAGTAAAGAAATTAGATTTATGGTTATCCAATTGACAATCATAAATAGAAGGAGATTGTTAGGTATAATGATGTTGATTATGATATAAGGATTATTTAATAGATGTGTACTTGTAGATACTCATGATTTGTTATAAGCCTTAGTATATTTGCACAAATAAGCATCCACTGATGGATGGCTTAGTCTGTTAGGAGATAGTCTTAACTGCACTAGGCAAGTCATCATGAGATATCTCTAAGACTTGTTTGTGTCAGAGAATGTCTGGTTGTACTTAATGATCAAGTATTCTGCACATTAGACATTCAAGAAAAAACTAAAAATAATATTAGTGATTAAAGACATAACTATTTGAAAAGAAATCAGTGGATAAACCCGTTAGGAGATGACTCAAATACTGCATCAGGGGATACCATCAGTGGATAAATCCGTCAAGGGATTTCATCAGTGGATAACTTGATTGTCAAAGGATACCATCAGGGAATACCATCAGTAGTCGAGTCTGTCAGGGAATATCATCAAAGGATATCCTGAACATTGCATCAATAGATAACATCAGTGGATATCATTGAGTCTTAACACTAGGAGATCAAAAAGCACTGATCTAATTCTACATCAAGGATTAACCTCAGTGGATAGTAAAACACTGATTAAGTCTACATTAGGGCTTGTAATTAGGGGATCTAGAAGCACTGATCAAGTCAACATCAGAGCTTGTCATCAGGGGATAGTTAAGATCTAATCCACACATTATCAGGGATTAAGAGATATGTACTGATACTTGGCAAAGAAGTGAGGGGTATAATTGAGAAGATATTTCTTGAAATTTGGTGGTCCAATAACAACCTTTACACCAGAAACACATGGAGAACAAGGACTGAAATAGAAGCAACACTAGCTAATAACAGTCTGACACGTGTATTTCCGAAAGGACAATGACAGGACATACTGCGACTACATTGAAAAAGTAGTATGATAAGCACATGAGTTTTATCTCTGTTTTCCTACATATGGAAGAGTTGTTACATGCCACCACAAAGAGTTAAGAAAGGAAAAGACACAAGATATAGAAAAACTTAGAAATATCTCTGTCAACATTCATACACTAAAGATTTGTAATAGTTCTTGAGAGAAATATTCAGAGAGAAATCGTAGCTAGTGTGTGAAACAAGAAACTGCAATCACTTACAGAATTGTAGTCGTTTAATCACTTTGTAATTATACAAATTCTCAGGAAAAAACTTAAATTATAATAAAACTATTTTAACTTGAATTTTTGTGTGTTCATTTTAATTTCCTAAATACTTTAGCTTATGACGAAAAAAAAGTCGTATGATTTTTACTCTTTGGTAAGTCGCGTTCATGCTATTTTGATTTAAATATGTACTTTCAAATATATTTCATATATTTATACTTATATAATAAAGGAGTAAGACATGAAATGAATGTGCGTACATACAGTAAAAGAAAAAATACAGTAAAAATTCAACTTAAAAACACACACTAAGAAAAAGGAGCAAAAAAAAAACCCATAAAAATTCATAGTAAAAACTAATCCTAAAAAGTTAAAAATTTAAAATCATACGATAAAAAAAACTTATAAAACCAAAACAAAACCAACAAAAAATTCATTAACTCAATATTTAAAAAACAAAAACATATCTCACATGCACCAAAAATCAAAATAAAAAATCAAAATTCTAAAAATATATTATTTATAAATTTAAGGAAAATATAATTTAAAAAATTACTCTAAAATACTATATAATATCAAAAAATGTATAAAAATTTTCTTTTAAAAAAAGTCAAAATCAAAATGTTAAAGGAAAAAACATTAATTAAATATGGTCGTGCCGTAAACGGTTCCTTAACTAGTTCTTATATACATGTCATTTAGGATAAATAAATATTCATATTTACATATTATTTGTATTTTTTCAATGTAAATATTAATGACTTGATTTTTCATATTATCTTTACATTAATTGCTAAATTATTTTTCTTTGCATCTTTTTAAATAAAATTTAGAGAGTAATTTGAAGTTTTATATATATTCCGACTAATTTGACATATATTTCTTAACGTGTTTTCTTTAAAAAAAGAACCGGGAGTATTAATTATATTAATTAAATTTCACAATATATGATGCTTGTTACTTTTATTCTATTTTATATTACCTAGATTCATTAAATCGTACTACTAATATATACATTAGTTTATTTATTTGTATAAAGTTTTAATATGTGATTTAAAAGAAATGGGGTTTATCATTGTACTCTGTAATATCATATAAACATAAAAGAAAGAAAAAGAAAAAAAAGAAGAAGACTATGCTCAAAGATGATGTGCAAAACAAAATGTTGGGAATACAGGCTGGCCCCCATTTAGCTAAAAATAAGGTTATCATAAATAAATCAAACTCAACGACCACGTTACTTCATTCATAAAACCATGGTCCAGCGTTACAATACAAAGACCAGCGATTTTGTTCAAAAATTAAAATTTTATTTCTTTTATTCTAAAATTAGATATACAATATTGACTTTCATTATAATTTTATAGAAAATATGAAAATAAAAATTATTTAAAATATACAATATTATTTTTGCTCTGAAATTATTTTTTAAAAAATTAATTCAATTTTGATTTTATATATTCTTATTTAAGTGGGCAAAAGTTAAAAAAAAAAAAAGAGAGAGAGAAAAACAACAAAGTCAGTAAAATATCTATAAATTAATGATATTGGGACCGGAAAATTTTATTATTTTAGAGAGATATTAATTAAACGATTTAATTTATAGAGGTTTCATTATAATAAAGTTAAATTTTAATTACATTAAAAATTTATTGTATATAATATTAATCAAAATTTATGTTTATTGTTTATTAATAATTAAATATGATTAGTTGTACTTATATTAAAAATATTCGATGTATATTGACAAGATAATATACTATAATCATATTTTTCTAAATTGTGTTAGGTATATTTGTAATTTTAAAAATTTATTAATTTATATTTTTATTGAGATCATATATTTATACAAGGATACCTCAAAAATTATTATTTTATTATCTTATCAAAATTTATAATTTTTATAATTAATCCAAATCGAGACATAATAAAATTATTAATTTAAAAAATTTATTAATTTATGGAATATTAATTCGGATTTTACTGTAATTGTAATAAGTCTACTTCTTCGCTCGGAGACGGCTCTATTTTCCTCAGTCCACCTTCGTCCTCTCTCTCTAGATCACAGTAGTCTTCTTCTCTCTCTACATACACTCGTATATATACAATTATATATATACAACACATATATTCAAGGAACACTTTACCGCAATTCTACTTGGAAGATTGTGTTCTGATCAATTTGAAACATCTTTGCAGCTATCTGTACCATTGGATTGAACAACCGATTGGCTGGGATCTAGTGGGAGAGAGAATCGCTTTGGAGCCGTCAGCTCTGCTGGATCTGAGCGGAAATGGCGTTGTCTGGCATGAGAGGTTTATCTGTTTTCATTAGTGACATTCGTAATTGTCAGAACAAAGAGCAGGAACGTATTCGTGTTGATAAAGAGTTGGGCAATATTCGAACTCGCTTCAAAAATGAAAGGGTTGTTCGTTCTCTCTTTTTCTGCAAAAGTTCATGAGTTTTACTCAATTTTGCACTTGCTGATTCTTTTAATTTCCTAGAAGTAAAATAACTAATGATTAGGTTTACTGAATTTTGCACTTGCTGTTCGGTTTATTGCTAAGAATATAGTAGGACATTATTGATTTATAGTCAGCTAATTAGTTTCATCTAAGAGTAATTGCTACTAGTTATATGTGGTGCAATTATTGGGTAAAGCCACCAATTTGGTGAAAGTCCTCAGGTCCAATTTCATGCTGTTGACAAGTAAAGAGATAGATTAATCTCAGGTTCAATTTCATGTGTAGAATTCTCATGACAGGTGGTTTGACAACAATGCCAATAGTTATGTCATGTTAGTGGGTCGATACACGTCGAAGCATTTTGTTTTTTGGGTTGTGCAAATCAAGTGAGTGTAATTGTTGTTTAGGCATGTAATGTTGCTTGTAGTGATCCCTTCATGTAACTTGGCGGTGACTTTGCTAATGAGCATAAAAGATCTTTGTGATCTACTAGGTGGGGGCATGAAATGAAATGAGTTAACATCCTTTATGAAGGAAAAAACGTGGAAATTTTGAAGGTTTAAGAATAATCTTCTTGGAAAGAAATCAAATTTGTCTGCTGTTCGGTTTGATCTTAGTGAGCAGGGGTGTGTCAGGTAGGCTATGCGTTAGTGTTACCTTATTTGTGATTTGTTTAGTAGGAAGTACGAATACAGATATGCAATTCGTTAGAGTTTGAATACTAAAGTTGGAGGGGGATATACTTAATGATAATGACATTATTGAAATTCTCAGCACATCTTAGTGGAGCAACATCAGTTTCTTTTCTTACCATTTAAGAGGCATTAAGAGACGTTGGGATGTGAAAACATTTTTTATCAAACAAAATGCACCTTAGGAGATCAACTTGTTAAGAGGTGTTGAGAGTCAATCAAACACAACGCAAGTTTGCTTTCAATATATGCTCCGACATAATTATCAAATGTGATGTTTGGGCATTTATATCTTAGTACTACACTCATACCTGTGCTATTGGAGTACAAAATAAGAAATATTTGGATACGCTAAGTTTGAAGTATTGGTACATAAAAGTACCAAGTTTTGGTATTGAAGTACCAACATGTGAGAAGAGTATCTGGTAAGTAAAAGTACCAAGTTTTGGTATTGGTTCGCTAGCATGACAAGAGTATCTGGTAACACTGCGAGGTGTGGAAATTATTTAACGAAGTTCTATTATTATAAAATAGCTGGCATAGGAGTCATTAAGCCAGATCTGACCAGAATGGTACTGCTGTTGTTTAGACAATTATCATCCTCTTGTCTAGTCATAACTGCTGTTCACAAACTTCTCTTCAAAATCCTTGCTCAAAATCTCTTTACTTGTGTGGAAGTGAAAATACAATTGATGTGCTGCTGTTAGTTTGTTACTTCAAGATATTTCAAAAATCCAATATGCGTTGTTAGGCTTTGCAATTCTACCCAACTCCGCTATAATCCGTCCAATTCCAACCTTGATAGGACCCGATTATTTAAATTCAATTGGTTAGGGTGGGGTATGGGATTTACCCTCTTGCCCCGCCTCACCTCAACCTCCAACCGATTATATATAAATCAAAATTTATATTTAATTTTAGAGGGTTTTTAATAAGAAACTATAAACACAGAAATAAATAAAGATATAAAGTAAATTAGTTTTAAAAAAATTTTATAATATGGGGTAATGGGGCGGAATCGGGGCAGGTACGGGATGAGCGTTAATGGGCAGGATGGGTTTTGGGATTTTTCATTTTTTACAGGGAGGGTTTGGAGAAGGCTTCCCATCCCATACACTTCCTGTTGCCATGCCTAGTTGTAGTTTTCATAGAAAAAGTTTATTGTAGTCCTAATGCTGTGAGCATATGTAAAACATTCCCTACGCTTTGATTTACTGACAGTTCAGCCTCTCAACTTAAAATACTCTGTAGTTTCTTGTTTGAATAATAATTAACCCATGTTTTTCATTAGACTAGGATGAAGTAGTCAATTTTGTTAATTAATTTTACATTAAATATAACGATCTGCATGTAACATGTGTTGACTAGGTAAATATACGCTTTATCCACGCAGGATCAAATCTGAACTTTTTGGATTTGAATCATTTAATTCATTGAATGAACTGCCTTATTCCTATGTTGTGCGTCTGTATATTGCATCCCCAGTTCAGTTAAGAGGAAAAACAACTGCATGTAACATGTGCTGACTAGGTACATGTTTGCCAGTCTCCTTACTGTATGTAGGAACAAGAATGACCTTTATGGGACAAGCAATTAATTCAAATTTTGGTGCTATGTTTCTGCTATTCCTTGTATTCCCAAATTTGAAAATATTTTGAGTTTGGGATGAGCACATTCCATCTCTCTCTCTCTCTCTCTATAAATATATATATATATATATATATATATATATCATAGTTATTAGAATCGTACAATACGTGATACGATACAATGACAATTCGATACGTATCGTAGGGCGTATCAGAATTATCACCGTATCACAAATATCGGTCACAATACGATACGATTCATACGATAACGATACATTTTACGATTATTTTGGAAGTAACATCAAGCTATTTAGAGTATTTTAAGTACTATTTACCTATATATAAATCATTTTTAGGTCAAAGAATTAATTTGTAATGCACTTTTACATTATGACAAGCTAATATGCTAGATTATCCAACAAAACTTGTTATTTAAATGCTTAAAGATAAATTAGTAGTCTAAGTTTTACATTATAATCAAGCTAAAATGCTTGTTTGCCAAACAAGTTTTATTGTCTAAATGTATATTATCACATATTATATTTATTTTTTGTATCATACGATATGATTCACGATACGATACATGAAACACGGTATGGGGGTTTTCGATATTCGATATTTTTACGATTGAATAACTATGATATATAATATATATATATATATATATATATATATATATATATATATATATATGTATATGTATTATGTATGTATGTATGTATGGACCCACTAATATAGTCTTAGATCTAGTAATCAGAGGATAAGTTTTGAGTAACTCGGGAAGGAGGGACTCAAGATGAGAAATAGAAGTAGGGAGATGAGAGGACTAGCGCTATCCCAACTGAGCACACTCTATCTTAGAGAGGTCTTATGCTACCCATTCCTTGCTGATGATATGCCCTAAATAAGCAACTGTAGTTGTAGCAGATTCACTCTTGCTTTGTTCTGTATACAGTCTGTTTTCTATCTTTTTCTCAAACAACTTTTCTGACCCAGATGGGATGCATCTTTTGAATAAATTAGTACATCTTCAAAGACCAACAAACAGACTTCCTTAAGAATAAGTTAAATATTTGATTCATTAGACATGTAGCTAGGCTATTAGTAAAGCCCTAAAGGAACCATTGTGAACTCATAATGTTACATACGAGTCCTAATGGCTGGTCATCCATGTCTCTAGTGTTCATTTTCATTTAATGGCAGCCAATTCTTAAGTCTAGCTTGGCAAAGTTCTTAGTCCCATGGAACTCATCTAACAACTCTTCGATCAAGGAATTGAGATTGTTCTTATAGTCAAAGAGATGAAATTTTTTGTATAATAAACTAATAACAGAATCTCCATGTTCTATCCTTTTTTCACCAACACATAGGAGATGCAAGTGGAGAGGCTGCTAAGTCTAATGATTACCGAGACGAGCTTCTCTAACACCAACCTAATCTCTTTCATGGTAGGGTCTCAAGTAAAAAAGTTGTGACCTCGGTGTAAGTAATAAGATCAATCTTGTGCTGGATCGATTTTATGGTGGTAAACTAGGTTCCTCAAATTCTTTCTGCTACTCCTTAAGGAACTGTTCCACTTTGGCGGGATGAGTGATTTCTTTGACACAGTGATGCTATTACAGCTCCCTTTAAGGTCTTGTCTGGTTCCTTTAATGATTCTGGATTGAAGGTGACTGCATGGAGAAGCACCATTAAGCCATGTTCGTACTTCCTGAAACTTCTGGCTAATACCTCCTGTGCGTCATCTTAATGGAAAGAGAACACTGGTGGCTCTTTCCTAGATAAGGTTAAGGGCTGACCTTGTTGTACGGATGACTAGCTTCTATGTTATCATCAAAAGTAATAGGCCCAAACTGGCTAGCAAATCCTGACCTAGCACTACGTCATAGTTACCCAATTATAGGACCCTTAATGCTGTTTGGAACACTTACTGTTCCATCTTCCACCTAAATTCTGCAAGCTTCTTTGTTAGGCCAACTGTTCTTTCTGTATCCCTTCATAAATAAAAACATAAAAAGTCTCTTACAGTGGACTGCCCTGCTATCATACATGGAACAAAGGAAATCCCCGAGAAGCACTAGAAAGTTCTCCTGAAAAGATTATATCATGGTACACTATACTGCTGTTTCTGGCATTCTTTTGGAGTATAGAATAGTGACACTAGTTCGGAATGTATTGATTATCTCATTGTCAGATGTCCAGTTTCTTGGCCTTTACAAATAATTGTTATCTCTAAAGACTAAATGACTGATTTAACTTCAAACCGATATGAGATTATGGATGTTTTTTTCTTTAAAAGAATCTCTTTCTTAACCTATAGTATTCATGATTTTGCTACTGAAATTTTTGAAAAGTTCTGGAGAAGTTATACTTTTACCTACCTAAAGCATTAGAAGTACGAAATCTATGACTATGGCTGAGTTTTACGACAAGAAATTCTGATTATCTTAATTGAAGGGTTAATTATCTAGTAATGTCAATATGACTGGATTTGATTGATGTAAATCTTTATCCATTATATGGCTCTATTTCTTAAACTTCAATCGTTTTGGAGCTATGGTCCTGATTAAATCCTTATTAAGGCAATGATTCCAGTCCGTATGCCGGTTTGCCGTCATTAATTGCTAATTGTGTTAATTTGTTGTATATTTCACATGCACCATTGGTGGTAGTTGAAAATCTTTTTGAATATCTTGGTATACCTTGTCCCTTGATTATTGAATGCTCTTGTTCTTTTGGCAGGTTTTGACACATTATGACAAGAAGAAATATGTGTGGAAAATGCTTTACATCTATATGTTGGGTTATGATGTAGATTTTGGTCACATGGAAGCTGTTTCTTTAATATCAGCACCAAAATATCCTGAAAAGCAGGTATGATTGTTATCTGCAAGCTCATGTCTAGCTAGGTTAGATATTAATTGTGTTCAATTGTTCTAGTGATAAATTACTGATTGTTAAATTTCCGGTCATGTTGCTGCCTTTCAATGACTTTAATTGGATGATACTCTTGTGCTGAAACCTTATAATGTGGAGGATTACTGCAATACTTTTGATGTTGTATTTAGATAATATACTATAGTGGTTTCTGAGCATTGATCTTGCAATCCATAGATGTACACTGGTATTGCGATGCATGAAGTCATTAATAACTTTTCCCCCTTAATATTATAATCCTGATTCCGTGAGGTAGCAGTAAAAAGAGCCAGCTTATTCATATGTACAGCTGAATGTATGAGGCAACTCTATACAAGGCTCTAACATAAGACAGCAGCTAGAACATGAATTAAGGGTCAATCCTGAGTTCCTTCATTGATATTGAGGAAAGCACAAAATTTGTTAGAAAATAATTAAGCAGAGGGAACCAATTTGTGCGTCTCTCTTTACACTCTTTTGGACTTGCTGAAACATATTACTTAAAATGGGCTATTTGTACTACAGAAGATCAGTAGTTATCATGTTGATGAGCTGATACATTAGCAACTACCCAAGCTCATTGAATTACTAAAATTGGTGATATATCAGTTTAATTTGAACGTAATTTATTCTTAATTTGTTAGATTCTAGTTATTTTGTTTGGTGAATTGGTTTGAATTGTGCAGTTACTTTTTCTTTGCTACAATCACATAATCATAGTTGCTCAAAGATAAACAAAATGTGCCACATATGGTCAATGATATCACATAAAATATATGGTAATGCCTTGTCATTGTTCTAAACTGTAAGATTTTTATATATGATTCTTAGAGAAGGTGGTCTAATGTCTAAATTAAAATGTGGCTAGTTGTCATATATTTTCTTCTTCTCTTTATCGTAAAGTAAGGTTTTTGATTAAATAGGTTAATTAACTTTGATTCACCAATTTCACGATTAATGTCTGCAGGTTGGGTACATTGTGACATCTTCTTTGCTCAATGAAAATCATGATTTTTTAAGGTTAGCAATTAATACAGTCCGCAATGATATCATCGGTCGCAACGAAACTTTCCAGTGCCTGGCATTGACATTGGTACAGTTACAACTGCCTTCCATAAATTCAGTCACTGGTTTAAGCAAATAATATTATTCCATAGCTGTGAACCATGGTTGTAATTTCTTCTTTACTGCTGTTCAGTTTCTCATGCACTCTTTTAAGTATGAAAAATTTGTCCTTTGCCATTCAAAAGCTGAAACAGCTCTATGGTTTAAGCATTTTCTTTATGAGTCCGCTTTTGTGTTTAGTCATGTCAGAAACTTTCTCTTGTTTATGTAGGTCTTCTTTTCTTCTTCTAAGTTCTAATCATGAAAGCATTATAATTTCTACTGTCAATGACATGACCTGGAATGAACATGATAATTCAGTATTCCACAGTCATATGTAAAGTGGCTAACTTTCTATTCTCAGGATCCCCCAAAATAAGCATCCAGCTTGTGATTGTTAAGTTACCAGCTCATCTAAAACCTTTAGCTATTAATGAGATGGTCCAACAATGTATATTAAGCTAACTTCCTGACACCCCCCTCCCCCCTTGACTCAACATGCAACTTGGAGAGCTCAAGCACAAAGTGCACATGCACAATAAATCAATATAAAGATTATCGAGCATCATCCAGTTGTAAGAATTGAACCCAATATCTTTTAGCTGTTTCCTGATTCGCCTTAAATTTTTCACCAGTCTTATATCATTGTTACATTCAGTTTCTGGGATACCTGCTGTTTCCCAAAGTGCCTTAAACTGCTGCATACTCTTACTATTATCACTTTAGTAATTGATGTGTGCCTATTTCTTGTATATGGGACTTTGAATCTATGTTGGCAATATGGCATGGACTGGCCTTTTTTAAAAACAAAAAGTGATTTGGTTTTCCATGTTCATAAACTTATCAGCTTCTCCTATTATTTCTCTTAAACATCTGCTAGAGATAGAAAGTCAAAAGATTCATTCCACAAGGCTTGTGTTCTTCAATTTTATTTTATGTTCACAGGTTGGGAATATTGGTGGCAGAGAGTTTGCGGAATCATTAGCACATGATGTTCAAAAGTTACTTGTAAGAGGAATCTTTTTGCAGATTTGACTGGTATTTGTAAAATTACTTGGTGATGATTGTTACCTTTACTTCAGCTTTCCAGTAGTTGCAGACCGCTGGTGAGAAAGAAGGCTGCATTGTGTCTCCTGCGTCTGTTTAGGAAAAATCCTGATGTTGTCAATGTAGACGGTTGGTAAGTGTGATTTTAGATTCTATATCTGGGAAGTGGGAACTTAGTGAGAATGGCTTAGATTTGTGCATGCACTCATATTTTCCTAATTTCAGGTCAGATCGGATGGCACAGCTCTTAGATGAACGCGATCTTGGTGTTTTGACATCATCTATGAGCCTTCTTGTTGCTTTAGTGTCGAATAACCATGATTCTTATTGGAGTTGTGTCCCCAAGTGTGTTAAAGTATTGGAAAGGCTTGCTAGGAATCAAGATATCCCTCAAGAGTACACTTACTATGGTATCCCTTCCCCATGGCTTCAGGTTTGTGCTTGCTTTTCTTCAAACTCAAGCCTACTGAGAAGCAGAAGTCCAAGTCAAATTGTGTAGTTTCTTCCTCTAAACTCTCTGTCAAGTAGCACTTTTCTGTTAATAATTTGAAGTTCTGTTTAATTCTTAATCGAGTATCAAGTAAACAACATGAATAATTAATTCTTGAAGCTTTGTCATAGATGTTATAGGAGTTATCCTTATTATATCCAAAATCTTTTGGTTGGGTATTCTTCTTTGTTCTCTAGGAGGACATTTCCTCATTTCCTTTTCTAATGAAGTTTTTTCTTTTGATTTTAAAGGAGTTCTACCTCCAAAAGTATTTAGATTGCATAATTGATTTGAGCTGTTATTAGAATGATTAATTGAGTGCAATGTAAGTATGTTCGATAGATTGCTGACCCTTTAAATTTCTGGAAATCTCACACATTTCTTTTGAGTCTAAAGTTATTTGCCGAAAAGGCATGCAAACCTAGTCAGAAATTGATCATTCACGTCGTCTGTCATTCCATTATTTCTGGACCTAATGGTTTGAAATTATAATTTACTTACTCTATGTTGTCAAGATACAAATCCTGAGCAAATAAATTTCATAAAGTCACTCGTTTAAAGAACCTTTTATAAAACTTACCTGTATTTGCTGACTGCAGGTCAAAACAATGAGGGCTCTTCAGTATTTTCCAACTATAGAAGATCCGAACACTAGAAGATCATTGTTTGATGTAAATCTTGTCCTGTTAATTTTTGTCCAGATTTGTCATCAGATATCTTAACACTACTAATAACTTTTATTTTTGTATTTTTTTTAATCTCAGGTTTTACAACGGGTACTGATGGGTACTGATGTCGTGAAAAACGTAAACAAGAATAATGCATCACATGCAGTTCTATTTGAAGCCCTTGCTTTAGTAAGTTTACTACATTTAAATGCCTGGTCTGAGAAAGCTGAATTTGGATAGTTAATCTGCTCAATGTTTGGAATGATTTTATACTTTTACACACCTTCTCGGTTAGGGGTATTGTAAGTGCATAGGTGATTTACTCAGAGTAAGGTTGTGGCTGTGTATTCTTTAGTCATCTGGGAAAAAAGAACAAATAAAGATGTTTAGGAATTTAAAGATAATTTGTTATTGATTCCATTAATGTATGGACTATGAGAGTGGGAGTTGGATGACAATAAGTTCTATTAACCCAGATTACTGCCACTATTTTGCATTCCACTGGTAACTAACCTCCCTCTACCCCCGGGCCATATTCTTCCTAAAGCCAATTTATTTACCTAAACAGCATATATCTTTTTAAGAGGAGACGGACAGTTCCTACTTAAAACAAGAAAGCCCTATTTTGGGTCCCTTAATCTGTAAGGCTGGACCTCTTCTGTGTTGTTTATATATATTTTAAAAAGTGTGTAGAGATAGGAGGGAATGGGGGCAGGGGAGAGGTATTCTTTCTATGGTGAGGACAATGCAGGATTTGGATGAAGTGAGAAGCATGTTTTCTCAGAAAGTATTCTAACCAAATTGCATGTTAATTGAAGCTGCAAATCTCCATTGCTCCTTGTCTCTAAACATTTTCTTCATTAGGTGCTAAATTGTAAGTCCTTGAATTCAAACATTTGCCTTTTGTTTCTGGGCATAGGTCTTCTTATTTATAAATTGATATTTTGAGTATATGACTAACTGATATATACTTTCACTTTAATTTGGTATTGCTAAAGTTGAAATATGACAAACTATAGATACCTTGAAATGCTAAAAAACATGAAAATTTTTACAATAAAAATAGGTAACTGATACAGTGTCTGAGATAAATAATATCACCTAACATTTGTAGGAGCAGTATAGCCATTATTTTAATTGTATGAGAACTATTTGCTGTAAATGTTCTTGAAAATGTTCCATAGTTTAAACAAGCAATTTGCATGTCTTATATTGCAACCTGAAAAAGCCTTGCTTACCATACTGCATTCCATATTTCCATGGTATGTCATGTTTCTCCATCCTTGTTCCAGCCTGTGAACATAAATAATGGCGCTTGTTGTAATTGTAAGAAGCTAATGTACGACTGTCTTGTATAGTTTTACTAGTTAACGATTCTATTTTAGTACAATTTTAGTAGTAGTCCCTGTCAGAAAGAGCTAGTGTGGAAGGTGTTAACTTTGTGACCTGGTCTATGTTCTGTATATCTCTTTCAAGGGAGAATCAGTGATACTTATTGGTTAATATTTTGCATACAGCATACCTAGGGAATCTGGTTTTTGCAAGAACAAATGCTTCCTTACATGGTTCTAATCAGTTTTATTACAATATTCAGAAGTCATTGGTCAACATCAACAAAGCCTTTATCCTGAATAAGTTGGGCTTATTTTTCAGTAGACCTATATAAAAAAAGCCAACAAATATTGAGAAAAACAAAATAAAAACAAAGGAGAAAGGTTAAAAAAAATAGAAGTTAAAAGAGAAGGTAAAAAAAAATAAAAGTTAAGAAGAAGAAGCTAAGGGGTGCAAACTCTATCTCTCCAAAATGCTAACAGCTTTCCTCCATGTAGTCATAACACAAACCATGCACCAATCTATCTCCAACTCCGTCAAATACCATCCTCTCTCTTTTCCTTTTATTGTTCCTTCTCAAAATAGTAAAGTGGCTTATGTTTCTCATATTGGAATGATCATCTTTGCTTGTAGCAAGAGTTCATCGCTGTAAGGCTTCTTCATGAGTTTTTTTAAGAGTCTTCTGCTTTAACACTCTAAACTCTGTGATATCTTGATTATGTAAATAGTTCTCACTTCTGACCTGAAAGCCCCATTAAATGAATCATTTGGATTTCAGCAATGCATTTGATCCTCCCCCCTCGCCCACCCCCCTTACATGAGAGTAAATTTGCATTTTTGTAGATGAAACTTCAACTTGAAGAGTTGTTTATTTTCTGCATTTTGAATTTGACTGTCTTAGGATACTTGTTATTTTAACACCATCTATATGGTAGACAAAAGGATTGAGCATAACATGTCAACATCATCCAATCATCAATAACCACTAAATAATCTTGTTTAATGAAGAACATATTAACAAGTCAGTTTTTGCTTTAATTAACATCTCTCTCTCTCTCTCAACATTTATTTGCATTTTTATTGCAGGTGATGCACCTTGATGCTGAAAAGGAGATGATGTCTCAGTGCGTTGCTTTACTTGGGAAATTTATAGCCGTGCGCGAGCCAAATATACGATATCTTGGGTTGGTAAGTTGAAGGAATATGATAAGTTTTTCTTTTAAAATTTTCTTTCCTGAACTAAGCCAATCTTTGCATTTCTTTTCTATGTAACATGTTCAACATTTTCTAGTGTTTTTCACTATCTGGTGATTGACAGTGTGCTGTTGGTGGCTTGATTTAGTTTATGATTTAAATCGTCTGATGCAGGAGAATATGACTAGAATGTTGATGGTTACAGATGTTCAGGACATCATAAAAAGACATCAAGCCCAGATTATAACCTCTTTGAAGGATCCTGACATCAGGTAAACTTAATTCTGCGTAAATTGTCAAGTTGTTGGATGTATGATGCACAAAGTTATGGAAGCTTTTGTGCTATTTCTGCACCCAATTGTGTCAAGGATGTATGTCTGAGCAACTTGTAGCACATACTACGTCTTGTGATCAGTTATCGTTGTTTCTCTTTTTCTTTGATCTCTTCATTTCGATTAGGAACTTTCCCGAAATTCTTACCTATCATGCAATGGTCAAAATGTCTAATTTTCATGACTCAGTAATGAAAAAGATTTAAAAGTTTCTCTCTTGTACTGTGTTGGGAGCAAATTTTGATTTCATTTAGAAATTATATGCTTATGTTTTATGATTATGTAATGCTTATATTATATGCATGTTGTGATATTTGATTTGTTATTTCTGAAGTTGGTAAAAATATAACATTTATCTTTGTCCCTGACCCCCTGCAGTATCCGTAGGCGTGCTCTAGACCTACTTTATGGCATGTGTGATGTTTCAAATGCAAAAGACATAGTTGAGGAATTATTACAGGTACAAATTGACATATAACAGTATCATAATGATTAAATTTCAATTGGCTCATATAAATTATATTGGATAATCTACAATGGGCACAACTCACACTGTCTGTTTCCCAGTATCTTGGCACAGCAGACTTTGCAATGCGTGAAGAATTGTCATTAAAAGCGGCTATTCTTGCGGAGAAGTTCGCCCCTGATTTATCGTGGTATGCAATTTTAGTATTCTTAAACTAAATATCTTTAAAACACTTTATTCAACATAAAAGATTCCTGTAGATATATTCCCAGGTATGCTTGTTTCTGATATGCAAATTTTAGACATGAGAATATGCACAAACTAATATATACAAGAGTGTATGTTGTTTATGACCATTGACGTTGACTTCAGCTCTATTGGATATTGAGAAAGTTGAATGAGAAACTGCTTTTGAGGAAAGTAGTAGAAAAGGAAAGGAAAAAAAGTTAAATGTTACAATCTTTTTTGTGTTCAGTTCTTAACGAGAAAATAAGATTCTGGATGCTTGGTCGGAAAGGAAATTACAAGAATTAATAATATAAACTAATTTTGACTCTAAGATTCAACTTGACTCATTTTTAGTTCCAAAATGCGGTCAATACATTTATAAATATTGTCAAATGTGTATGAAGTACTAATAATTATAAATTTCATTATTTATAATTTCAAAATAAATGGGACCTTCTAACTGAAATGATTATGTTTGGGACCTTCTGAGATAAATAATAATGACACAATGAATGTTAGAATTGTGAACATAAAGAAAGCATTTGCAAAATCATCCTTTCAATATGACTGAATAAGCCACGTTGAAATTAAGAAACCCAAAACAAATTAAGCATAAGGGTTATAGGTAAAACATATTTTCCAAAAAATAGACTAAGATTAAATAGATAATTGGAATTAAAGGATTGTAGCAAAATCATTAATTTTGCTGGATTTGTTTTGAATAGTTATGGGAAAGTCGATGGGATTGCATTTCCCAAAATTTGCAGCAATTCAAACATCAGAAAAGAATTAAAACTCACCTGTTCCTTTTCCTTTCTTTTCCTTTTATTCAGATAGAGTCTTGAGGATACTATATATACATTATCTGTACTATAACAAAAGCACAAAAAGGATGAGTTAACTGGGTTCATAATCCTTAAAATAAGTATAAATGGAAAACTGCAACTGAGTTAACTGGGTTTTAAGACTATCTTCTTTAAAACTCATAACTCCAATACCTGAAGACGTCATTTATAAATAGGATCACTCAAAATTCAGATCCTGATTTCATCTTTGTTGATTTATTTTAAAAAGAAAAAGTTCTTAAAAAAGTTCTAAAAGTCTGATCTGATGGAACGGCTAAATTTTAGATTCTGAATTCGTTTTTTTTTTAAAATAACAGTAGCTATGTTATCTCGAATCCGAAAATTCAATTACACATGAAAGCTTGGAGAAACTACAGTAGTTTGAGTTCTAACCATTACTGAGTATTGGCTTATTTGTTGAAGCATATTACAATAAAAGCACAAAAAGGATCTATTTGTATTCCTTAAAATAAGCAAAATTGAAAACTACGATTGGGTTAACTAGGTTTTAAGTCTCTCCAACTTTGTTATAAATCAAAAACTCCAGTACTTAGAGACTTCATTTATAAATGGGACTAGTTAAAATTCGGATCCTGATGCCGTCTTTATTGATTTATGTTTGTTAAAACATTCTAAGAGTCTAATCTAATAGAAATGCTAAAATTTAGATTCTGCATTCATCTATTTAGAAGTTACAATAGCTATGTTTTCTCAAATCTGAAAATACAACTACTCATGAAAGCTTGGAGAAATTACAATAGTTTGAGTTCTAGCCATGTATTGAGTATTGGTTTATTTACTAAAGCATATTGCGATTGTTCCTGAACCAGGTAATTAAGTCGCACAAACAAGTTTGATTGTGTATGTGGTGTATATGTGTGTGTGTGTGAGAGAGAGAAATAAAATAAAATTGTATGCATTAAAGGATCAATCTTCATAGGGTATAATGAATCCAATTGTAACAAGTGCATTAAAATATGAAACAGAAAAATAACGACCATGAGATATCATCTAATTGAAAAACTAAGCTACAAATACAAATTCTCTAAAAATTTTTGCTAATAAAGATTAGAGTTTTGATAGAGAGAGAGAAATGTGAAAGTGAAATTTTTTGTATTATGTATCTGATTGGATCTATCTTATGGCACATGTAAATTTTTATTATCATAGTCAAATAGCTTTTTAATCCTTTTGAACTAAACAATGTCAGGATCAATGTCATGAAAACTGGAATAATTAATTATTCTATCCTTTCCAAAATTAAATTTCAATTTTTAAAATAATTTACAAAATCCTAAATTCCAAAATTTGCATACATGAATTTGATTTAACTTACAATCAAGAAAACGTGTTACGCATTGAAATATTAGTATTTGTAATTACTATATTTCTCAATTATTAAATTTAGATGAAATCATATTTTATCATATTATTGCCGTACTCTTTTTGTTAGAAAGGATAATAGTGATTCAAAAGATTTGTTTAAATACATAAATATTTATCTATAATTTATTTATTAGAGGCAAATGTTTTGTAATTTCTTTATACCTTTGTTCAAATTAGGATGAAAGTCAGTTTCTTGTTCCTTGTTTACTATCCAAATCAATAATTAATCACATATTCTTAGTTTGCGACTTTGTGTAGTGATGCGTACTGTTAGCAGTGTTTATTATTATTAATTTTTACTTTCAAAGTTCAGCGTGTTTTATTTTATTCTTGTTTTCTTTATAAATAAGTTGTTACTGAGTTTAAAGCATAGCAAGGTGATTGATACACACACACACACATATATATATCATTCAATCAAGATATTTGTATTTGTTGAAAGTTATATAGAAAGATGGTGGGAAAAATGCGACAAGAAAAAAAAATGTTGAGATTATATAAAGATGGTTGATGAAAGAAGTTCTCAAGAATGATGCTTAAGAAATAAAAAATGCGAAAAATTATACACGAGACAATTTTGCGTAGAACATATGGTTGTGCTACTTATTTTGTAAACTTATATATATGTTTATCATTATTATAACTCATAATTAATATGAACATGTGAACAAAATCATTTAATATGTTAATGTTTACACTTTGCAACTGTTCACATGTTTGTGTTTTTATTTTTATGTATTTATTTATTATTTTTTTGTGAGTTGTGCTTTTGAACAAGATGCTACTTTTATGTGAAACTATTGTTTCTTATACTTTGGTCTTTCATTATGCAGGTATGTGGATGTCATCCTACAGTTGATTGATAAAGCAGGAGACTTTGTCAGTGATGACATTTGGTTTCGTGTTGTGCAATTTGTTACAAACAATGAGGATCTACAGGTTACTCCAGACTCCTGTATTACGTTTCCTGGTTTATCTTTATGCATATAAGTTTTTCTTTTTTTCTTATTTTTTTTTTAAGAAAGAAAAAGGAAAAAAAAATACAAATTCCAAACTAGCTCACTTTCCATCTTTCCACTAGTCTTATGCAGCACTTAAAGCCAGAGAGTATCTTGACAAGCCTGCCATACATGAAACAATGGTTAAGGTGTGTATATTCTGCCTAAATTTTCCTTTTCATTTTTTTTTTTTGTTGTTGTTGTGGTACGTGTTTCTGGGATGTGTAGAAGTGCTATCATTTCCATAGAGGTTTTATTGTGCCTCTTTGTTGTTAAATTCTTATGATAAATTGCCATGTCCTGTTGCTTAACCTAAATTGTTGTCCATTTGTTTAAAGTTGTCTAAATTTGGTTCTGAATGGCTTCTGGATTTCAATCCTAACCACTTCCAAATTTGAAGCTTTTAATTCGAGCAAGACAATTGCATAGCAATATGGAAAATGCATTAAATTGTGCTTGTGCCAAACTTTAATTCTTCCACTAGTTTTAATCCATCTTTTCAACTTGTGTTTAAAAAGTTGAACAGTAAACTGCGAGTACTTGAGCTTAAATTTCTTTCCTTTCTATATATCCATTAAAAAATAACTTTTGACATTTCCTAGTTTTGGGGATCTTCCCACCAATTCTTAGATAAGTTAATTATCACATTTGGTGCCAAAGATCAATTTCCAGGATCAGATCAGCTATAAGTCTGTTATGGAATTTATTCTGTGAACAGGTCAGTGCTTATCTCCTTGGAGAATACAGTCACCTTCTTGCTAGACGGCCTGGTTGTAGTCCGAAGGAAATATTTAGTATCATACACGAGAAGCTTCCTACAGTCTCGTAAGTAAACTAAACCTTATATTCTGATGTTCTATTTTCTGCTTCTACTTTATATATTCTCATTCGCAGAATGTCTCCAGGACACCTACAGTTCCTATTCTTCTTTCAACATATGCAAAGATATTGATGCACTCTCACCCCCCTGAACCAGAACTACAAAATCAAATTTGGGCAATATTCAGCAAGTGAGATTTACTGGACTCTGTAACATATTTATTGCCTTAAAATTATTTCTGGGCCATAATTCACAATAACTTCAAATCTCCAAGAGTTTGACACAATTAGGCATTATTCCAGATATGAGAGTTGCATTGATGTTGAGATACAGCAACGAGCTGTGGAGTATTTATCACTGAGTAGGAAAGGTGCAGCTTTAGTGGATATATTAGCTGAAATGCCCAAGTTCCCTGAGCGTCAGGCAAGTGCCTATTGTTAACTGTATAAACCTAAATCCTGTCATATTACAGAACTGGTTTTGCTGAGGAAAAGGTTCCAAATATTATGCATCTTCTTATTTGCTTTAGTTTATAAAACGTAATAGTTGCTATTTGACCCAACTGTAGTATCCTTTTTGTAATGCAGTCCTCCTTAATTAAAAAGGCTGAAGACACTGAAGCTGATACTGCAGAGCAAAGTGCCATTAAGTTACGAGCACAGCAACAAACATCTAATTCCTTGGTAGTAACAGACCAACAGCATGCTAACGGAACTCCGCCTGCCGCCCAGCTTGGTCCAGTTAGATTGCCCAGCATGAGCAATGTGGTTAGATCTTTCTCCACTGAAATTGTTCATATAAGTGTTTTGATATTGAATATTCAGTAAGTTTTGCTTTGAACCAAATTTTGTTTTGGATTATGTTATTTGACAGGATAATAACCCGGCAGAACAAGCAAGTATGGAGTCCAATGGGACTCTGACTGTAGTAGATCCTCAACCCTCTAGTCCTTCCGCCAACCTCCTTGGTGATCTTTTAAGCCCACTAGCTATTGAAGGCCCTCCTGCTGCTGCCGTCCAATCTGGACCGGAAGGTGCTCCAAGTACAGCAGATTCTCTAGCCATTGAACTTGTTGGAGAGCAGAAAAATGCAGTTGAGGTATATAGCCTTTCTTTTCGTGTACTATGTATATTACTTCAATAGTTTCGTCCTAACCTAAGAAGCATGGATGTGGTTAGTGCAATGCCACGAGATAGCTCACAAAACTAATGCGCTTATATAACGATATTAATAGAAAAGTATGACATTTACGGGGAATATATATACGCATAGTTATATTAGCGCAATTTCTGAAGATACATAAGAAGTGTATTTTTGGTTCTCCATGATCAATTTTCTATATTTGATAGCGAGAAGCATATTATTGAGTTTGTCACCTCAAATTTTATGGCTTGAAATGATAAAGGGTCGACAAGTCCATACAGAACTCTAACTTCTTCTAGGGTAACTCTATTCCGAAGTAAGACATTTGTCACACTAATTTTTCATACAAGCGGTTACTAGCACAGAACAACCATCTGCATTTGACAACCCATACTTTTTCACTTATATAATATTATCAACCGCCCTCTGCGGGGCTCCCCAGTGTTTCTTAATTTCTTTGAATTGTTAGCTTGGCTGGTTTTGTTGATTTCTTTATTTATTTCTTCTCATCTCGATATTATGTCAGCCACTGAAATCAAAGTTGTCATCTTTAGAAATCGTTAATATGTGTGCGTGCAGCTGATATATTGCTATTATTGACATCTAACCAGACCTAAATTTCTCAAAATGTGGCACTGGCCAGAGGTATTCAATGTGGGTCTATGCTGCCACTGTTGATTTTATTCCTAAGAATAGTTCACCTATGACATTTATACACCTCTTTTGCTGGATACATCTCTGTTGACCAGCTACTTATGTTTTTTCATTCCCCCCATCCCATTAATAAGGGACAATCCAAATTTTGTTATCCTCAAACTCAGGGGAAGATATAAGGACTTGAGAACTTCTTTATCGATCTATTAATTGACTGTAGGGGGTTGCAGTGAGACCAAAGCTAGTGGTTAGCATACAATATTCTTTAATACTGCCTGCATTCCAAAATATAAAACTAATAATAAGACTACTTTTCAAAAGTTCATTTCATTTGAAATCTAAAATCTACATGAATCAAATACAGAGTAATAAATACTCCCTTAGTTCCAAGAAGAGTGAGTGAAGTACATTCATTTTTTGTGCCGATAAGAGTGAATGAACTGCAAAACGTTTGAATAACAAGACTACTTTATCCTTAGAAGAAGACCCAGAAGTAACAACAATGTATGCCAAGATTTATATGGGTCCTACTTTTAAGGATATAATGGTGAACTTACTCCTTAAAGAGATTTTACCTAAAACAGAGTGCACATGGTACTTCACTTGCTTCTTTGGGAAAGAGGTAGTACTTGATTATTTAATACTGGCTTTTATTGTACTATTGTAGTTTCTCAAAAAGGAGCTTATATTGGATTGGCTCAGAATAGTTGTCTGACCCGTGGTACATGTTTGCAGCCAATAGGAAATATTGCTGAAAGGTTTCATGCCTTATGCCTGAAGGATAGTGGTGTTCTTTACGAGGATCCTTATGTTCAGGTGCAAGGATTTATTTTCATTTTGACAAATATTTTGTATTTAGTAGAACTTGTTTTTGTCTCTCATTGTTCTATATGTTATTATGAGTGTAATGACTTTTAATTACTGCTGAAGTTTATTTTGTTTAAAATGACCTCCTAGATTGGCATCAAAGCAGAGTGGCGGGTTCATCAGGGGCGACTCGTCCTTTTCTTAGGAAACAAGACTACTGCTCCACTTGTTTCTGTTCAAGCACTGATATTGCCTCCTTCCCATTTGAAGTTAGAGCTGTCATTAGTCCCAGAAACTATTCCTCCACGAGCACAGGTCAGACTTTTAGTTAATACTTTAATAGATTACTGGTTATAACATTTTTAAGCCCTTTTTTATTGACTTCATTTGTTAATTTCTCATGTTTGATTGTAAGTATTTGTTGTCTAGGTGCAATGCCCACTCGAAATTGTTAATCTCCACCCTAGTAGAGATGTAGCAGTCCTTGAATTCTCGTACAGATTTGGGACCAATGCGGTAGCGCCTCTCAAAGAAATCTCCTTGCTTTCTGCTACCTATCTACAACTATCTAAGCAGTTCTATGTATCTTTCTGTTTTGTAGGTTAATGTAAAACTCCGGCTTCCTGCAGTCCTAAATAAATTTCTTCAGCCTATACCAGTCTCACAAGAAGAGTTTTTCCCCCAGTGGAGATCACTTTCTGGTGCACCTTTAAAAATTCAAGAAGTGGTAAGCTATCCCACCTCATTTAGTGTTACAGTTATATATATTTACCTTGTTCATTTTGTTAAGAGTAACTTTTGTGTAGTTATACAATACATTTATCAGTTGAATTGCTGCAAAAAGAAATCTCTTTGCTTTTTGAATATCATATAGTTGGAAGATCTTAATCGTCACCTTGGTTTGTTGGAAAAGATAGTAAGGTGTTCAATATTGAGAACCAGCACCCAAAATGGGTGCAATAGGTTTATCCTTTAGTTGTCATTAAGATGGGTTATCACATTAAATATAAATATATCTATCTACATTATAAAGCCTCAAATACACACGCACACATACACCTCCACACTATATTTAAATATCAGATGATCTGCATAAAAACATATTTTCGTTTGGAGATATGTCCCGAGTGCTGAGACACAATAGCTTCTGATAAACCTTACTGACAGCAACGTTCAAAATTAGGAAGCAAAAACGATTTATTTTCAGAAGTGTAAACTTGCCATTTCTCTTGGGGTGCGGGAACATTGTTTTTTTTTTTTTTTTTGGCTCTTTGAGTTGTTATTTGAAAGATGTGTTCCAGTGTTTTCAAGAGGTTGGGCATAGTATGGAGAAGTTGATCTTGTATAAAATTGTTTGAAGGATGAAATGTCGATGATGTTCTGCTTAATGGAATCCCTGTGTAACTTCTGCTACTACCTACAAATATATTTATGATGAGACCACATTTGTGTAATTGGTTGAGCCTATTGAATGGCAATTTACATTACGGATTTGACGTATAACTAAATTGTTGGTGTTTAGTTGTAAGTAATTTCTTGTCATAAAAAGCATCAACCTCCTTAAAACTAAATGTAGATGGGCTAGAAAAGTGTTATGAAGATGTCAACACACATAACATAATACTTTAATTTCATTTACTTTCAAAATAACACAGCATCACTCTTTATCCCAAATTAGTTGGGATTGCGCGATTGATGAACCCATATGAAAAACTCAAAAAAAGTAAAAACAAATGTGTAAAGAGACTTCGAAAGAAGAAAACTTGTATGTGTGTGTGTGTGTGTGCATGTGAAACCGAGATGTACGTGACTGAGTATGCAGTCTTATCAGTCACACCCTATTATCCCATCCTTCTTAATATCGCACACTATATCGTCCAGTGAGTTGATCCAATCATCACCAACAATTTTTTGATCACTTTAACTTCATTGATATGTAAGAATTTATCAATTTGGATGGTGCGGGACTGAATGTTGATGTTTTGGATTTAGAGGATAGTCTACTGATGATTGGTAAAAGGGTGATCAGACATATCATGGGTGGTGTTAATCAAAGATTTATGGTGGTGGTGTGTAGATAAGTTGATATAAATGACCAAATTCTCCTATACCCAATTGCCAATCTATCTCACACCAGCCATTCACCAATATTAAATATTTTATTACATTAAATGACCAAATTTAAATTTTGAAAAAGGTTTATCGAAGCATATTACTCTGTATTTAGTTGTATTCATCTTAATTAAATAAATAAGCGAAAATTGCAGCACTGTGTTATTCAAAAACACAATATATATTAAATTGGTTGTTGCATATAATAGGACTATTAAACAGATTATTGTATCAGACACATGGACATAATTGATTGAGGCAGTACATTAAACAGATTATTATGTACAAATATTAGACAGGGAAATTGCATCCGTATCACTTAATTTTGAGACAAGTCATGTTTAGCTGAAAGATTGACCTGGGTACTGGGGACAGACTCTGGATTAGTAATTTTTCAAAAGGGGTTAACAGTTAATCTTGAGAAGTGGCTCCACAGTACTTTAAATTTAGTTTCCAACCAGAAATGGGCTCTTAGAAGTTTAATTATCTTGGACAGAATGTATTGCATCTTGGAACAAAGATGCGTAGAGGAGTGAGAAGTAGATTGGAGAGAATTTAATATGTTTTAAAATGTTAACGATTGATCTTTTGATATGTTTTAGTTGGTTTTACTTCTAACCTTGTAATTTGTACCTTTACTTATCTTATTCGGTGGTGAGGTAGATTCCTAATGACCATTTGCTCAATCTAATTGAACAGGTTAGAGGTGTAAGACCGATTCCTCTTGCAGAAATGGCAAACTTATTCAATAGTTTCAGATTGATGGTTAATCCAGGACTGGTAAATATCTATTACTTGACAGGTTTTTCCTGCAATGCCTATGAGTCATTGTATTGCATATAAGACATGCTTGATTTTTGCTTTTATGTTCAGGATCCAAACACAAATAATTTGGTTGCCAGCACAACCTTTTATTCAGAGAGTACAAGAGCCATGCTTTGCTTGGTAAGAGCATATCCC
>CM025788.1:5496250-5558054 GCA_014636745.2 Centella asiatica
GAATTTTGGTGTGCTGGCCCCGCTTTTTTCGGCGGGGTCGCAGTCGCCGCGTTTTGGGGGTGTGTGCGTTTCCCCCCCCCCCCCCCCCCCCCCCACCACCACCACCACTCGAGTAATGTAGATTTTGTATGAACGGTAATGATAGCTCATATAAAGAGCACATAATTACTTTTGTTATTGTTCTGGGTATTTAATAACAAAACTCGAATTTTATACTTCATTTTTGCTGTAGTTTAACACAAGAGCATTGAGTTAATCTTTCAAAAATGATGTGCGTAACATTTCAAAATAAAAATCACTCTATGAAGTCAACAGTTTTCTTTTGGGGTTATTATGCTTCTAAAACATCACCATAGCGCAGTGGAGTTTTCTTTTATCAAGCTCAATATTAAAAGTGAAGCTCGATTTTGGTTATTGCTCTTTCAGTAACCACTTACCAGGTTCTGATCGTGAATATTAGAGAATATGCTGTGATTTTGTTGACATGAGCCAATGCTCAAAATTTGTTCAAACTTACAATAACAAAGTTGTCCAGACTATATCAGCCTATCTGCAGTCCATCTTGAACAGTCTCTAGCTGCAAGTCCAGATCAAGTACTCTAGGCTTAATCACAAAAACAGTAAAGATTGTGAAGTTTATCAAGTCAATTAAGTAATAATGTCTTGGGTGGCTCTATCATTTTAGGATCTAGCTGTCGAAAACCTCTCCTTTTCACTTCTCTCATTAGTCATTACTTAATTGCATTTGTGGGTCATCTTCAGGTAAGAATTGAAACAGATCCAGCAGACAGAACACAGCTGCGAATGACAGTTGCCTCAGGGGATCCTACACTAACATTCGAGTATGTATTATACCAACATATATATATGGACTGCAGATAGTTTTTGTTCTTGGTGCATCATCTAATTATCCATCCACAGGTTAAAGGAGTTCATCAAAGAACAATTGATAAGCATTCCTACAGCTTCCCAGGCACCTCTTCAAGCTCCACTAACCAATTCCGTTGCAGAGTCGGATCCTGGGGCTATGCTTGCTGGTTTGCTTTGACACGAGACTATATGCGGTTATTTTTTGAAGACTTATCATTACAACACTTGTAAAAACTGTTTATACAGAAGGCTCACCCATCTGTTCCCTGAGTTAAGAAGTGTGTAAAGAATGGAGATACGCACGGGCTGGCGGGATTTCAGGCCAGCTTGTATGTGATCAGTGTAGCATTAGACTCCAGGTTTCCAAGGGGTTAGATCAGGCATTGAAATTTTTTGTGTGCAGTCACATTGTGCATTAGTTGTGACACTAGTCAGGTGTCACATTTTGGTTGATGGTCCCCCCCACACCACCCCTGGGCCCGCCTCTCCCTCTTCCCCCACCTTTTTTCGTTCTGTTTCTGGCCATTAGTTTTGATCTTGTCTCTGATTTATAGAAACATTGAATTGGTTTCTGTAATGTGCATAGGATGTGAATAATGAAGTGAGTAATTATTCGAATTCTGCATTTGTCTGTCAATCCGCAACTGCTGTATCTTTCGCGGGCTTTTCTATTTTAAGTTGTAACACCTTAATACGGTGGCAATAGTAATTTTGACATGGCACTAGGAAAGTCACTGAAGCTATACTCCATTTTTTAAAAAAATCTCAAAAAAAATTGGATATTTATTTTCTCTTCTAGGCAATAATGTAGGAGCAGCCCCTGGGTATGTATTAAAATCTATAATACAGATTCCTAATTTTTTTCAAATTTCAAGTTCATTACATTTATTGATCTACGTAAATAAGAATATGATAAATGCATTAGCAACACTCGATTGTCTCAAAATATCATCTTAAACTCACAAGATTGGGGATGCCATTCTTAGTAGTCGACAGCTATTCCTTAGGAAAAACTAGTACTTTAATGACCTTATATTGTCAACTATCTCCTAGAAAAACCTAATGCTCTAATGACCTTATATTCTCCAAAAATATAAAACTAGTGCTCTAATGTTCTTATATTCGCTAAGAATATACTAATATAGCAGCAGCGACATTAAAATGCAGATTATACCCCCAAAAAAAACTATATTGAACCTGAATAGTTGATTCTATTTGTTAAAAACATCAACTCTGGCGAAGACGGGTTAATCTTATTTACAAACTTTGCATTTTGGGATCAACAAGCTTCTCGTGAAAGTGTGCAATTTAATTTTTTATACATCCCATAGTGTATCAGATTTAGTTCTCATGCGACATTAGATTTTTAACATATTTCCCTGCAAAGGAGAGAGAATGTTGGATAACTAGCTCAGGACGAATATGTGTTCTCTCGAGTGGAAAGAACTTGAATTCACTCAAATAAATGTCTCAATTTCAAGCAACGGAAATGTAAAATACATTGTTAAAAATTGAAAAATGGGCAGAAAGTATCAAAGTTAAAAAAACTCAGATACCGAGCCAGAAGTACTTAAAAAATCAGTTCAACTATGACTTTCGACTCACTCAACCAAGACAAGCTAAATGCATCGGTTATAATAAAAAATAAAAATAAAAACCTTGCACATCGAATGATTATTTCTGTGTTATTATTTTATTTGTGTCAACACAAAGTCAATACAATTCTTGAACAACAGAACCGACTTAAAATGTTGGTGGCGATTTCATATAAATCGCACGAGAGGGAAGTGAAACATTCGGAATGGTTGTTTAAGCTAGTGAGGCACTGCTCTGTTTTTCAACTTTCAAGAGATTAGAGATAGTAAGGTAAGAGAAGACAGTCAAAGCAAAATGTTCCATTTCAGAGAAAGCTTACAGGACTGATTAAAGAGTTAATCCCATTTCCCAGCATTGGGGGAATAGATTCACTCTATTTGTCTGCTTTCCTTTAGCATCTACTTCCTACTTAATATTGCAATTATTTTAACACTTCTATATCCACTATATCGTGTATCATTTTGTTAAATATTAAATTTTAATATAAATATGAGAAAACGTAATGCGTTCCAGCATATCTGTTAGAATGAATACTCCTTCCTTTTCGTTAACTTTGGCAAAGCTTCAAATAACAGAGTTCAATAAAATATTAAGAATGTTCACACATTAGAAACTCTATAACACATTAACCTTGGTTAGAGGGAGTATTAAATTTGAAGAGAGAAATTAAAGAGGACTGAGTTAGAAAAATAAATACGTTAGAACAGGAGTGATTTAATAGTAGTGGAATATTTCAGCAAAGACAGAAATTTATAACTTCATCATAGTTCTCCAATGATATGATAGATTCACCTATGGTCTTTACATTTATGCATTATATGTTTGTATTATGCACATCAAAGATTGTGTGCAGAAATGTCATTATTCTATATGACAATTATCAATTTCCTTTTATAAGATAAAATGACACGGAAAAAGTTTTTGTTACTTTGTTAGGAAGTACTCATTATTGCAGATAAATTATTCTTGACAATAGCCTTTCTTTTCTCCTTGTTAATAAAACATAGTGCAAACAAATTATTACTTATTATTTTTATTTTTTTTTTACCATTAACGCCATCGTGTACTTCAAAATTTACCATTCAATCTTACTGCCGATGCATTGACTGCAGAGAGATGTTTGAGCAAACAAGCAAGGTAAGTTATTTCAACAAGTATGCAAACAACACCCAATCCTTGAAGAAACTTCAAGCCTTTGTTTTGCAAAAACATAAAAATATAGAGCCCCTATAATTTATACAAGCATGAAAATTAGATAAGCAACAAAAAAATCCTGCTTATCTATTTGTAATCAAGGTAAAACCATAGCTCTCAAAATATGATTATACTCCTGGGTACTGATCTAGGGAAGAAATTGATAATGTAAGCTTTTGCATTTTTGTAACTTCTAACATGAATCAGATGAACCAAAAACCACTGGTATTCGAAAGTCAGCCTGACCAAATGGTGAAGATCTGCTACCAGCTCATGAAGTTTCGGATAAAACAATATTACTCTTTACAAATAGCTTTCAGCTCTGAAGTTTCGAAGTTGTTCGAGCACTTAGGCACAAATGCACAATCCCTGGCCAAAAAAAGTAGAGTCGACACCGATAAGCCAGTCATCCACATCATTCTTTTTTAAGCCACCACCGCGAAGCTGTAGACCTCTTTCAGCATGAGTAAGCACAGAATTGTGGCTCACCTTGTTAAGCGCACTGCGGTGCCACCCGTAATCAGCATACAGGTCAAAAATCTGACTTGAACATCAACTAACACAATCCCCGGCAGGTGCCACATATCCAGCTCCCATCCTCATATGATGACTCCTCAACCCATGGTGAGCAATGACTATGAATCCAAATCCTGCATATCTGGCAACAACGATCAGGATTTGGTTCTGTTTCAGAGCATACCCCACATGGCACAAAATAAGCATTAGGTTCTAAAGAATCTGTATACTCTTGCTGATCAATGCTAATACCGTATTGCTCAAGATAACCAGCAGTTTCTAAAGAATCGGTATGTTCTTGTGGATCAAAGCTGATCCCATATTCCTCAAGATTAGCAGCAGGTTCTAAAGAATCTGTACATTCCTCATGGATGTTGACCCCAAATTCCTTAAGGTTACCATCCTGAGAAACTACAGATGAATTCTCCATATTCTGAATTATATTCCCAGATGGATCAACTCCATCCAACTGATCACCATCATCAGATGCCAGCAATTCGGTAAAAGAGAAATATGTCTGTGGGGGTTCACACTCCATGTCATCATAATTAAGACTTTCATAATCAAACATCAAACCATCTTCAAATTCATTTGTCGGAATATCCCATTCTAACCAGGGAGACAATGATTCATCTGCAGGAGGTAAAACATTCCCTACAGTGAGGGTGGAAGAGTCAGCTGATGGATTATTTGCAGAAGAACCAACCAAATCATCTTCCCGCTTCAGATGCCTCCTGACAGGTAGTTTCTGAGGCCCCGACCCAGTAAGAGAAGCAGAGTTCAATTCAAAACCTACTTCTGAAGTTTGATTAGTAACATGTTCGACCCTTGAAATAGAGAATGTGAGAGGCTTTTCCCCTTTTATGCACACAAGTTCCTTCTTTGTTGGCAACACAACAGAATCAGGTTCCCTCTCAATGGGCTGTTCAGAAGTCGTTTCAAGATTAGAGTCGACAACTAGACTTCCTTGCTTAGGAGCCCTTTTATATGGCTTCTTACCCTCCAACGAAATTTTACGATCTGGGTCGGTGTAAGGGCACACAGGTGACCTAATCCTACGGCACTTGCAACACTTGAATCCCAATAATTCAAGTATTTTGGACTCCTCAAGTTCAACAGCATCTGCATGATACCATTCTGTACATAACAACAAATTAAGTGCATTAAAAACTGAGAATATATAAAATACTTGACATAAAGAAATGTGAACGCCATCAAGTTATTCATGCTTACTTTTGCAAGTTTCACAGCAAATATACATAAGATCAGAACTGTATGGCTTCTTGCAGAGGTCGCATTCAACTTCTGACAAATTTGGATTGCCCTTCAGAAGAATGTTAGTTAATCGAAAATCAATCCCAGTGTCCTCACAGTTCTTCTTCTTCCATATCAAACCCCAAGAACACAACTTCATACTTTTCTTCGGTCTCAAACTGGACCCGTTGCTACTTGATCTTTTACCAGATGAACGGTTTGGAGCTCCATTTGATACTAAGGCCCTGTTGCAAACATTTTGATTTCCACCTTTGGATACTGCTAATGCACAAGTATCTTCTCTTTGTGGATGCAAGGGAGTCGTAGGAGAAACATTATTTTTTTCATTCTGCTTTGCTTCAGTTTGGTAACAGCTTTTGCAGGTTACTATGAATTCAACTTCTACGTTCATGTGCACAGTTGAACTAATAGTACACGATGCATGGCAATAACCTGAACATAGAAAGGCACACTGTAACTTAAGCAAAACATCATCGGTTAGACATAAAGAGACAAACTGCCTGGAATATAAGAACATGAAGAGAACTTGTAAGAATATGAAACAGCACATAGATAATACAAACTTTGCAACGTTCTATCTGTTTCTGCTAATAAACCAGTATAAACATAAACATTTGTTGTGTGAAATTCCTTATTCAATGTGTAAAAAAAAGAACTCGTCAGGAAGGTTTATTTCCTTCTATATTATGCTAAGAGGCTCACTACATAATCCTGGATGACCTAGAAGCTCAGTTTGTTACTTCAGTATGAATTGTGAAAGTCTAATAATTGTCTTGGGCTACTCAGGAAGGTGTATTTCCTCCATATAGACAAAGTTCACTACATGATTCTGGGATGATCTAAAATCTCAGTTTCTTATTTCAGTATTTTTGCCAGATGATTGCCTTAATTCAGATATATAATTATAAATGGCATGGAGTGCAAGTGAAATTAAATAATTAAACTGCACTAAAATAGTTAATGAGCATCCTACTCTTCAGCTTAACTTTCTGATCTCACAGAATAAAGCTATACATAGTGAATTAAAATATTAAACCTGAAAATAAGAGTTACATGAGCATCAATTCTATTCGTAAGATTCAGTTTTATGATCTCGCAGATGATAAATGCTCCTGCAAAGAGCCGCATGTGGGAATACATAACCACAACCAACCAGTTCTAAGCAAACATTTTCATTACAATTGACAGTTATGCACAATCATTAGAACTGCTTTTTAGATTTTGTATTACGAAATATTCATGTTAGAGAAAAGGTGAACTAAAACATCTTATTCCTTACCTCTCTTATAAAAGAAACTGTAAGTTGTTTTGCATGGTGGTGGTACATCCAGCAATTACATGGGAAGCATTTCATTAAGGATAATGTAGTTATTGCATTGTATTCAATTTAATTAGGACTGATTCCAATTATTTTGGTAAAGGATAGTGTTGCTCCCATTTTCTCTTCAAATTATACTTATAGTCCTACTTCATTAATCAACAGAGGCATATACACTTAAAATAGTCACATAGCAATCAAGAAACTACATGTAAATAACCAGCTTTGACATTGAATTTCACCCAAAATTGGACAAAATACGTATAATTGGTAACAAAAAAGGAAACAAGAAGAAGTGCACTTATGAATCATCAACATACCTTCACATTTACTGCACTTGACAGCATTCCTGACAACCACAGAGAACATTAATAAAATATGCAAGCAGGAAAAGGAGCTCATGAAAAAGTATCAAAAAATAAAACAGTAGTTACCCCAGAAAAACATCAAGCTGACAGGAAGCACAACGACAAGTATCCAATTTGTCTCTCTTCCGCGTGAGATAAGAGAAGATATCCTTACGGGAATTCTTCAACTGTCTCCTCTGCAATTTAGATAATGCACTCGCATTCTTCTCAGCTGGTGGTGAGGGCACTTTATCCATCTTCTCTTCATACTCTTTGATCAAATATAAAGGAACGCGTGATTCTAGAAACCAATACTTCTCAGTTCCATCTTCACTTTTTCCTACTTCTATGACACTTTTCATGATGCGGGAGGGAAGATGCTTTTGATTACCAAAAGCAACAGCATATCTACATTTATTATCCACTATCTGTTTATCGCAGATGAAAGCATTTCTAAAAGCAGAAGCTTCTGTCTCTGCACCTTTTCCCTCCGGGGGACTTTGTTCAGGACGAACAAGGTCACCCCATCTCACATGAATGTCTAAGTACCTGATCTGCAAAAATAACCAAATTACTATTAAAAACAAAATTATAAGTTTATATTTTGACCAAATGGACATGGATAGGCAAGCATATATTCTAATACTAAGGAAAGCAAGTGCATCAATCCCAATGGACTGACAAAAAAAAAGTACAAAGCAGACCTGCGCTGCTAGTTGTGACATGTTCTTACTCATCTCGACAGCAGCTCTCCAAACAAATCTTCGGGTTCTTTTAGGAACCTCAACACCTTCAGCATAATAGATGCTCGGTATTTTTCTAGAACCACCTAAATTGTCCAAGAAAAAATATTATCAATCTATTGTTTAAAGTAGTTGATTTAAATGGCGCAGTCAAAACAAGTTCAAGTAGAATGGCAAGCAAAAAACTCAAAACACAAACAGGTATTTTGGCTGTTACCTTGACGAGCTGATTTCTTTACCATTTTGCGAGGCAAAATCCCTTTCTGCATTATAAACTTGGATAGCATACCACCTCGCCACCAGATGAAGCAATCTGATATATCCTGATCATCATCACCTGTAATTTCAGGCAATGTAGATTGTTTCCTACCACGCCTACCTGGGCCACGTTTATGATTAGATCCAACTGCTCCCATATTCTGGATGACTGAAGATTCAGGTGTCCAACCATCTACTAGCTTAACCCAATCCCCAGAAAGCGCCACGATACGTATGTTTTCCTCAAGCTGCAATCATAACAAAATGGTCAAACAAGCAGGGAAAAGTACGTATATACCTCAACATACCACTAAAGACTAGTTGAGTTGAATTTACAGGTACTTGGATATTGTACCTATTAATGTTGGACAGTGTTTCTTGTCTCTTTTCTTTATTTAAGGAATTTTTTCTTCATTAAATTAAATAACAGTGAAACTAGAATTTGTCATCGGACCAATGGTCAAACTACAATGTTAGAATCCAAGTCTACAAGCTTTTAATAATAATAATAAGACATCTTTAGTGATTACTTCTACAATCTCAAAACACTAATTAGACATCTTTAATAATTATAATCAGACATGATTATTTCAGTCAGGAAATGATATTAACACTAAATAAAATTCCAATATGTCAAATGTAGGCCCTACGTTATTCTTTCTTGCAAATGATTCAAGCATGTGACACAGATTTATAGGGCCAGGCCGGGAAATATCAAAACCATGTGGAAATAATGATTCCTTTTGGTAATGTAATTGTACTTATATCTTTGGCATTGTATTTTCTCATTTTTATAGTTAATAGGGTTCAAAGATAGTAAAAATATTTTTTGAAAAAAAATAGAAAGGAGAAATGAGTCAAAGGATAAAAACAAAGAATTCGGGTGTGTGTATATATGTGTCATGTCGAAGGGAGTTGGCATGCTTAAAGTCAAATGTGAGGGTGATAAAATATGCATGGAACTGCATACTTTACAGAGACATGTTAAGAGTTTGGGAAGTGACGACAACCAAAAAGGGTAAAACCAAAGTAAAAGGAAAAATGTAAATACAAAAAATATATATTTACCTCTTGCTATATATTAGATTGTCCATATACACATGCATAGATATGAAGATTATATATATATATATATATATATATATATATATATATATATATATATATATATATATGAGTAGACTGGATACACGGGCACCCGTATATCCCATATATTCACTACGAATTTGAGTCTTAGCAACTCCTATGTTCTTCCTCTGTTCTTCTTCATATTTGATTCTTTTTTCCATCTGGTCACTTTCTCGCCCCACTACTTCTTCCTCGAAATACAAAAGATAATCACAAATTTCTGATGTTCTGCACGTAGCCCAAACATCACACAATCATACAAACCAGCACTACCGGTCCACCACCACCATCGTTGTTACATCAAATCTCCAACAACCTTAATTCTCAATAAAAGATCTACAGAAATCTCGCAATTAAATTTAAACCTATATTAGAATCTAAGTCCCAAAATCAAATTCAGGATCTTTTATCATAATTGATGGATTGGACTTTGTAATTGCCGAAGAAAATGGAGAAAAATAGATCTATGCTGGGGTAGTTGAATGGTTACCTGAAGGGAGGGGTACTGCTGCCATTATCAAACAGAGGAAGTGGTGAACGAATATTGTTGTAGGTTAAGGAGCAGAAATAGACAGCAAGAGATAAAAGGAAAACCATGGAACACGAGGTTACCTGTACATAGTGAATATACAGGTACCCGTGTATCCAGTATACTATATATACACATACATGCATATATACATATATGCACACACACAAACACACATATACAAAGAGAGAGAGAGAGAGAGAGAGAGATAGTTGATTCTTTTGTGTCTTACTATTCCAATACTATCCTCGTTGTAACTGACAAATTATTTAGATGACATTGAAATCACAGAGTGAATAGTGTTACTGTAGACCTAAGAATTGGAAACATAAGCAGACTTCCTTTTTCCCCCTCCCTTCAATATACAGAAGTGGCACTACACATTTTCATTATCACTTCGATTTTTTAAGCCTCCATGATTAAGTAAAGAGTTCATTTTAAGGAGATAGAATGTAAGGAAGTTAAAATATTAATTCGGATGAAAGAGGGGATAAGGTAATTAACATTGGCATTTTGGAGATTATAAGGAAGTGAGGATTATGAGTGTAAAAATCAAGCAGAAGCAAGTTGATTAAAAACCAGAATGGGACCATTTAAAGCTAATGTTAAGTTTCTAACTACTTAACCACATTGTAAAGGGGATCACTCATTCACACCAACATTGTTACCAGAAAAGGAAAAATCTACTTACTTTAAGCAAGAGGCTTTTTATCTCTCTGCAAGTTGAAACCTGCTCAGCTTCTTTACACCATTGTTTCCTATAAGTTGAATTCATAAAGGGGCCAACTATAAGACCACGTAAGCTCTTCTCCATAAACATCATGTAAGTTGCAATGCTATAGAGACTTCCGTCTCCATTCTTCAGAGGACGTATACCAGCAAGTATTTTCATGGTCCCTTTAGTGGAACTGGAAACAGCTGCATTTAGATAGCATCCTCTCTTACTTTGGACAGGGGCCTTGCATGAAAGACACCAGCCACACCTTTCCCTCGGAACTTCCATAAGCTTCTTTTCAGTATTCGGCCAAAAGAAGCGACTTGTAGCTGACGAAAAGGCTTTTGTTTGAAGTGAAACATTAGCAGCCATAACTTTTCTGTAATGGTCTGAAGCATTCGAATCAGAAACATGAATGTCGTCGGATGAAAGAATGGCTAGATTAGCAGCAGCTGACGCAGCAAAATCTCCATGGATGTAATGATTTATATATGCTTGAGCTTTAAAATTGGATCCCATATAGATGCAACCATTTGCCCCATTTCCATAACCTCTTTGACTGACTTGGCAATTTGCTACTTTCCCCTGAGAGGGCATGCTTGTAGTAACACGTGTCCCATTAACATCTCCTCTGTTACTAGAATTGTCATTATGGGAAACAAGCGTAGCACTAGCTGTCAGATCTGACATCCCAGCCAACTTTAGTTGTGACAAGTCAGATGGATCCGGCTGCTGGCTTACTGAACCAGAAGACATGGTAGCTTCCATTTTAACTTGTTCAGAAGATTTTGTTATCCCAAGAGATGAAGCCTGCTCCGGTATGCAGTCATTGTTACTTTGCTGATTTATAGGATGGTCATATTGGGTCATTGTATCCCTACAGGCTTTGCTGATCCAGGGTTCTTTACAAAAAATTTCTGGAGAAGATATCTTTTCAGATTTACTTTCAGCAATACAACTTGCAAGACTTTCACTCCCAACCTTTTCAAGGATCATATTCCCGTCCTTACCCATGAAAGGAAGTGCTGGAGTGTGACACCTGCCATCTTCCATCTCACTTGCTAAACTTTTATCACTTTTGTATTTTTCAGTAAGCAGTTTAATATCTACAGGAATTTCCCAATACTGTACAATTCTTTCACATAATTCTGAGTACATGGAAAAATGCTGCACTGACAAAAGTGCTTGCAAGACCACAGCTATATCCTTCTGATGGTAATATCTGATACATGGTTCTGAACTTGTTGACGATTGTATCCTGCAACAACAAATTGTGCAAAACCACTTTAAGAGAGGCTGACAAGTGAACTTTTGTACAGACACATGTTAATTACATCCTCTAGCCAAACAAAGTCTGACATACGCCCGTAATAAAGAGAAAATAAAGTATGGATCATTGATAGGGTAACCCAATCTTAGTCATTGATTGCCAGATCTAACAATACCATCTGCAGTTAGTAATCTAGTAATCCAAAGTTACTAAATGTGGATAGTCAAATTTTTAAGAATGCCCATGTGACCGCAATATATAATTGGATACTTTTTCCTATTCATGGGTCCCTCTGCTTAAGAGGAAACCTGTGATAAGGCACTAAGGCGGTGGTTGAAAGATTGTGGACTATAAATCTCCCACGACCTTCTACTATTTCTGGTCATAGTTATCAAACGAGTGCAATGCACCGACATACGAAGGCCTCCCCATAGCACAAACGCAAAGCAATGCGAGTGCCTTATCGATGTGAGACAGAATAGAATACCTAGGAAAGAAACGTTAAACATAATAGTAACTAATAAATTTTAAGCTAAGGTTGCATTTATTTGAAGAAAGAATATCAAATATCATAAGAGTTAATGACACAAAAAACTTACGAACTTCTCGGTTTTAACATTTTAACCCCATAACTAATGTTTTAATAATTAAACCTTTAAACTAGTCAAAAAATGTGAAGGAATGACTCAAATTTAACCAAAGTCACAACTCTAGTTAGTTAAAATATGATATGGCATCCTATTTGACAATTACCACATCACTAAAAATAAAAAATAATTTTAACTAACTAGAGTTGGTCTCCGCTTAAATTTGGGTCATTCCTATACAAGTACAAGAATTACCAAATAGGACGCCAAGTCAGATTTTAACTGACTAAAGTTGGGTGTCGGGTTAAATTTGGGTCATTCCTATACATTTTTAACTAGTTTAAAGATTTAATTGTAAAAATATTAGTCGTGAGGTTAAAGTGTTAAAAACAGCAAAATTTATAGGTTTTTTGTAACATTAACTTAATTGAAAAATAAAATATAATTAATTAGTATATAACTGAAATTTAACTAAACGAGCATCGGGAACTTAATTATACCTTTACTGTAAGAAATAACTAAATTAGTCATTATCAAAGACAAACATGCAAAAGTTACCTCAGAGCATAGGTTTGACTTTTGAGGCTATAGGCGAGGCACATGTTTCATTCAAGTGAATTGCAACCTCAAAATACAAATATATACAAAAATACATGTGTGTGCATGTGTGTTTGTAAATATAATGTATCATAAAAATTGAAATTAATGGCATAGACAGTGTAACATAAGAAACAAGAAAATAACAAAAGAAAAAGAAAAGATTTGACTCACCTGAGAGAGTAAGGAGTGAGATTATAAGGAAAAAAATGATAAAACGAGTGGATGCAAAAGATAAGTAGTAAAGAAAGTAAGAGAAAACAGAGATATAGTAAGGATTTAATAATTGGACGAGGGGGGGCAATGCGAAAAAAAGAGGGGACGAAAACCAACAGATGAAAAATAAAAAGAGTAATAAAATAAAAGAGAAGGAGATAGGAAAGAAATAAAAAGGCAAAGAAAAATTGGTTAGAGGAAAGAAGATGGGAAAAAATTTACTTCTTAACCTTATTTAGATGACTTCGATAAGATGAGTCTTAGACTCTTAATTATGCCTTGCACCTCAGAGCTAGGCCTTGAAGCCGCCTTGCCTTCATCGTGACGAAACTAGATGTCCACTTTGCCTTGCCTTGGACCTAAGGACACGACTTTTTGGGACTTCAATAACCATGATTAACAGATTCTTGTTTTAGCAAGCAATTTACGTAATTTTATTCATTTTGTTTTTCTTTCATCTTTTCTTTTCTTCTCTAACCTTCTCTTCAGGAATAGATAATTTAAAAAAATACAAAACAAAAGAAAAAAATGGCAAAAAACGCAAGATAACATGAGATTCAGGGTTTTAGAACTCTATCCAATAAGGCACACACCTAAAGCGCCTTATGCCTAAATGGTGCATTGCACAGTTGCACTTAAGCAGCTGAGGCATGCCACATTGAAGTTGCCTCACCTCAGGCAAGGTGAGGTGCAAAACCTGCCCCTGATGGTTCCAATCTAAAAGTGTTTATGGGTCATGGGGCATTGCCACTCTCACCAAATAATAATTATAAACAAAACTAATGTTGCTCCCGTTGCAGCAGAATAAGGAGAAGGTAATAAATATAATGAAATTAAAAGCCAAAGTTTCTTTTGACTGCAACACGATATAATAAATGAAGAATAAAAATATAAGGAGAAGAACAAGCAAATGGGTTCATTTGGGACTGGATTTTATGTGGGAAGGAAGGGAGCACACACATTCTGGTTAAGTTACAAAGATGACGGTGGAGGCTCGGCAACTGTTTCATTGTGGATAGAGGCTTTTTATAATTAGAAAATAATATAAAATTACTTCTATTCACAGTTAGAAACTGTGGATTCGATGGAAGTTCTCTTATCCATTGGATCTGATCTCCCATATTGTAGATCACATTGGCTAAAAATGATTAATAGCAAAAAAATTAATGACTGTTCCTTCTATATGTGTGTGTGTGTGTGTGCATCCTAGCATTGATTTTAAAGCTGAGCACAATCAAAATAGGAAAGCAAACATTGAAGGACTAGAACTAAGTAGTTGAACATACACTAGTAAATGATCACAACTGCCCAAAAAGACTTGCTCATATGGGTCAACCCCAAAAAATTCTGCTCCTCTCAAGGACGTTCCCGGTGTGATTGCAGGACCGATCTTATTGATTGCACACTCTGTACAGTACCATTCTCCTTCCGGTATAGACATTTTGCTCACACCTATACATCTTGAATGGTATGCTGACGGACATCCATCACAACAAAGTAACGTCCCATCCATGCCACAAAGTCGACATTCGTCACTATTGCCATCCTGATCAAGATCAGCACCAGTATCTGTTCTAGTGCTTTTATGACCATTAGAACTTGAGTTACAAGATGACTTTGTATCACGTCTTTCTGTAATAACTTCTTGATCCTTACAAGCAGAAGTTTTAGAGAATCTAGGATGGACTCTTCTTGGCCCAACTTCAGCTGCAGAAACTACAATCCCCTCAGAATCAACAACACCTTCGGATTCTTCACGCATGTCAATTTCTGCTCTCAGCTCTGCAGAATCTAAAGCATCATCGCACAATATCTGCAAAACCCTCAATTTTCTACTGACAGACAAAAGGTAATAGTCCTTCTGTAAGGCATCAATATAATATCCTTTCCATTCAAGTCCTTCCGTATATCCCATCATCATCAGATATTGGACTACAAAAACTGGCCATGTCAATGAATCAATCAAGTTCCAATCCATGGACCTGCAGGCAATGTATTAGCTTGAGGTATCAATTCACTGAAACATATGCATGTCACTAGTAATGACAAACCAGTAAAGGAAACAAAAAGAGGTTCTTATAACCCTTAGAAATATTTTGGATAGACAAGCTTTTCACACGCTTGGATCTATTGCATTCATATCTAAAGATAATTTGTTTTGCGCAAAGACAGACAGAAATTATCAATCTGTCAAGTTATTGACATCATTAAAATTTGGAATAGCTACTGGTCACAAACTCAACAACATTTTACTATATTGTTCTAACTAACACCATATTTCTGTAAATAAGCACGTAAAAATGTAAAAACTACTTTCTAAAAATGAATGGGGAAACTACCTTAGACATTTTGATGCAAGCTCAGAACCATCCGCTGAGAGAGTTTCAAAATGACGTCGCAAAGTACGCATGAGAGCAACGTGAATAGCATCCAACAATGTGTTTTGGACAGAACAGTTGAGCGCTCCCACAAAGTCTTCGAGTGCAAAAGGACTCAAAAACAGTGGAACGCTATAAGAGCGTACAAAACTGTATACAGAAAGAAGGTCAGCAACAGACTCATCTGGAACACCAATAGTTCCTGAAGAAGGAGGCAGTTCTGGTGGTGGAACAAGAAGAGCTTCAGCCTCAGAGCTCAAAACCCCGTCAATAGCATACTCACAAGAATCACTAGAGGAATCAGCATCATCCTCCGCTTGAACCCCATTACTTTCAAGTGTACCACAGTTGCTTAATTCACTCAATGAAGAAGCTTCAGCTCCACTAGCAACATTAGTTTCAACTTTGTTCTCCATTTTGATGCGCTTCTCATTTTCATATTTCTTCAAAATCAATTCATCTAATATTCCCTTCTTCGACAGCAATTCTTTGTCATCAGCTTCAATTCGAATTAGAAATTGCCTTAGTTCACCACTTTCCAAATCTTCGCAATCCCCATCTTCATAAACAATTCGATACAACCCCCTATCATAATACACTACCTTCCCAATATAAACCCCACTACCCTCAAACTCTTTCCTCACATAAGACCCCACGAGTGCCTTAGACCTAGTCTCAACAGCCCCCCTTTTTGGTTCCCCATCCACCCCAGCAGTCTGAACATCCTTTCTTTTCCTTTTTCTCCCTCTCCGCTCCACTTTCACCACTTCAGGTTCCATCTCACCTCCCAATCAAACCCCTACTTTTCTACACCAAACCCACACATCAAACAATCTCTCACTTCCAAAATGCCTTTGTTTACCCAATAAAAAGTCAATTCCTTGATCAAACCCAAATCAGTGAGCAAATTGAGCCAACTTTTAGGGCTTCTTTAGATCTGCATAAATAAAAAAACAAAAAGGAAAATAAATGAAACTTCAACAAAACCCAATTGATCCAATCAAAAACTGGATTGCAAAATCAAATCAGATTCTGTATATACTTCTGTTTGTACGTATACACACACACACATACACATACATAAACATAAACACATACGAAAAACGGGAGTACCTGTGAAAGATTAGTGAAGAGCCATGGAAGATGCGATTAGGGTTTCTGGATAAGAAGAAGATGTTGTGAATTTTGTTTCAAAATTAATTTTTTCTAATTTTTTTGGGGATTTATATAGCCCTAGTTGGTGAGTGAGTGAGAGAGAGAGAGAGAGAGAGAGAGAGAGAGCCCAATGGTTCATTACTTCACTCTGGTATTGTACCGAGTTATATCATAAGGAGATGACACAACTCGTTGCTAAATACTCCACCTGACGTGTGTCATTTGACTCGGTGGAACCTTCCTTTTTGTTGCAGGTTTATCTCCCAACTCGTCCGAGTCATGATGTAATTTTTGAATTTTCACAAACAAATTTTATGAATATTTGGCCTCTCACAGTGTTCTTTACTCCCTGTGTCTGGAAAATAATTACATTTCGATTTATTCGGTTAAAGATTTGCCATTATAATTTTGAATTGTGATGTGAAATATGTAATTTTAAATATTAACGACTTCTGTTTTTTCTTTTTTGGGAATTTTATGTACTTATCAAATATAATTTTTGTGTGAATACATGTGTTTTAATCACAATAAAGATGTATTTTGTAATCTCTTAAATATACTAAAAGAAAATTTTAGATATCACTCTTTTTGTAATGCAAGTGAAGTAATATTCTAATATCTTAGTATAATAATGCTATTATTGTCATTTTACAATTTATAAGCAATGATTAGTAAGAGAGATAGAAATATTATAACGCACACATAAAATAGAAAAGTTGATTTTTTTAATTATAGTTAAGTCCTGCTACTGATACTTATAACAAGAGTAATAATGATTATAATGGCAACCATGAAAGGTAATTAGCATTTATATTTTATGTGATTTTTCCAAATTATCAAAGATTGAAGCTTTGATCGTCTTTAAAGACATATATATATGCTGTGTATGTAACTTTCGGAGGAAAAAGAAAAGGAACATTTGACATTTATGGTTTTATTTTTTCGGACTATATTTCAGTTTATTATACACATATCGTTAAGCAATAAAATCTATTGCTAAACATTATCAAAATAAGACAAAAAGCATAAAAGAAATAACTTCTGCATATCACTTCATCCGTTTCAAAATTACAATAATATAATATTATTTTTAAATCTCATAATTTTATTTGTGACTTGAACATGTGAAAGTAATAAATATTATCTGTTACAAAATTAAAAATACATTTTTCTTTTAATAATGTACTATCATTTGTAAATAATAATATTCTATTTGTGATTCGATTTTGTAGATATCTCAAAATATAAAAGTTTGAATATACGATCATGGTACTTCACTTCAAAAAAAAAATTGTAAACACATTTTATGTAAAGTTAAATGTATCTCTAATTTAGAATGATTGTGTTTAAAAGTAAAATTTATGTATTTTATAATATTTCACTTTAAATTTATTAAAAAATTTATATTTCACTTCACTTTAAATTATAAGATTATACAAACTTATTTAATATGAAATTAACGAATATTATATTAAAAACATTTTATTAGATATTAAGATCCCTATAATGTACTGTGTCGTCGTATAATATATAGAAGAAGTCGTCTATAAAATAAAGCCAAGTTCTCAATTTGCTAAATTAGTTACAAAAAGTAAGGTAATTTAGGTTGACTCAGTAGTGAGTCAACTCAGAAAATATCATAACATTTGACAATCGCTTGCATAAGAAGTGGAGGTAGTTTATATATAAGGTTTTATCTTTTCTTAGTGGTTAAGTACAAATATTTACAGACATACCACAAGCAATTGGCGGGAATGGATTAGATGCTTGCCCGCCATCTATATTTAGTATTCAAACAAATGGAATTAATAATTTTAAAATATGCAACTGTATATGAAAATCCTTTACCAATTTGTTAGTAACGGTCACTTATCTTGGTGGATGCTTGAATTTTATTTCCTGTGCATCATGTAAACCCTAATTTAACCATAATATTATGTATGTATCCATTTGACGTAGGATTATTTTTTACGATTCAAAATTAGATATATTTTGATCTTTGGAATCAAAAGACGATATATTAAACTTCAAAATTAGTGTTAACTTTAGATAATAAAATTATTATAGTCTTATAATTTACAATAAAAATCTTTAATCACAACATAATTTATATCTCAAACTTTCATAGATTAGATTAGTTGTGAAAAAAGTCAAAACGTATCTAATTTTGGAACGAAGGAATTTGTTTGTCCTTTAACTTTGTCATTTCTATATTTAATTAACTAAACAATTTTGGAGTTTAGAGGTGAAAAACTTGAGCGGTGTTGAAGACGCTAACTTGTATATAAATAAATGTGCACAAATTGATGTAACTAAACTTTGTAGATTAGTGAACTCTAGGGGGGTTCATCTTAAAATTAATGGTCCAAAATTTGTCATATATTTTTACGTACTTTTGGTTGTGTAATTTGTTAGTGTCCCTATTATTATTGGAAAAAACTTTACATGTATCTCTCATAATTTTATTTATTTTTGACTTAGAGATTAGTAATAGGTATTTTAACTAATTCTTGATATATATAATTCATTTATCATGATATTCTTAAAAGATCATGCAATGCAATGAATAATATCATTGTAGTATTTATACACTATCGTATAAAATATTACATAAATTAAGCATGTTCAATAATTAAGTTTACTAAAATTGTAATTTACTTATTTACTCAAAATTTTATAATACTTCTCAAGTAAATTATAAAAGGGAATCTTAATGTGTTATTTAAGATCTAACATCTAAAGTTAGTGTTTTTTTAAAAATCAGTAGTTGTTAACACAATTCTTAAAAAACCTTGATTTTCATAGGAAGGTTATAATAATATATGAAAATAATTTAAAAGCGTTTTGATACATTTTTTTAATAAATTTATCTAATGTTATGCATTAGGGCACATTTTGTAATTATTAGATTGTTTGAGTTGTCGAGGATGTTTAGGGTTATAAGACGTCCCGAGAGAGTTGGTTCAATTTACTTTAATAGTCGAAGTGCTTTTTCTTTTTCCTTTTAGTAATTTAGGGTTTTTTTCCGTCTTCTGATTGTTGATGGTTGACCGAATTAGAAGTTTTAATATATTATTAATGCTAGCTAGCTTGACCTTTATATTAAGTTTTTAATATTTTATACACATTGATATCGAATGTCAAATTAGGGTTTCGTGAATAATTATTATGATCAACTATATAATCGTTGAATATCAAAAAAAAAAATGTGGTTTAAAGGAAATTGTTAATACACCTCTGTTTATATTAGTTTTACTTATAAAGAATAATTGACTTTACTTTTATAAGAATTGATAATATAATATATTTGTTGCTTAATCGATGTAAACGGATTTAGAAGAATATCCAACTTGTTGTATGGATATAATTAGTTTTAGTTAAATAAGTATTTTGATCTCAAGTGAAGACTTTACTCATCAATCAGAAAGGATAAGAAACTTTCAAAAGGACAAACTTGCTTAAAATGAAAATAAGCAAGGTCCTATACAACAAGATCCTTTACTAAGATCCAAGCAAGAATATCATAAAAGGACCTTACATTTTACCTTGCTTAGCCAACTTTTAAAAAGTTTTTCAAAAAGTACTAGAAGACAAAATAACGGCTATTTTTTTGACTAAGCAAGGAACATTAGTAAAGGTGAAAGTCTCTGTCAAGACAGTACAACTCTCACTCGAACTATTTAAAATGATATAGGGAACGTAAGTTAAAAGGATAATGGTCTAAAGCACAATACATGAATCATTCAAGTTTATAACAAAAGGACAAACTATGAAATTAAGGTCCAAACAAATATTTAAAAAAGATCATCAAACTTATCCACATGATCATCTCCTCTCCTGCTATGTGTAAGACTTTCAACCGAATCAACATTAGGATCTTTGCCAAAATCATCCTCCACATCTAGATCATCATTTGGAATAAAAACATCTTCATCGACGTTGGAGTCATCATCTTCATCCAAAAATTTTGATCCTCCCGAAGTAGCACCGCTACCACGTCGAGAATAGACATTGCCTTCTTGTGCCCTCTTTGTGAGATTGTGTCATTTTAATGCGGAATAAGCACCAATTGATTTGTCAACTTGTTCCCAAGTAAGATCATCCCCGAGGTTAACAACCTCTGACTCATCACTAGAAATCCATTTGTTGTTCCAATCAAAGTCCTCTAATATTAATGGATTAAAGTTCTTTCCTTGATCATGTCTCTTTTGAAACCTTGTCTCAATCTTTTGGTTATATTGAGTGTACACCACATCATTCAACTGTTGAAACTCCAACCCATTCCTCTTTTTTGTGTGAATCTAGAATTAAAAAAAAATTACAATAACTTATATATAGTAAAAGTATATATGTCTACTAAATATTAATTAAAAGTTAATATATACTTACAAACTCATAAGTGCTCCAATTACTTTCATAACCGGATGAAGAACAACAAAGACCAACAATCTGCTTAGCAATGGTCATGAGGTCAACGGTACAACAACCAAATGAATCCCACCACTCAATTAGCACAAATAAAAAAAATATCAAATATGTGTGATTTGTATATATTACTATATAAGTATGATTTTAAATTTAAAACTTAAATATTAAAATACTTACTAGGACTTCTTGTTGTCCAACTCTTTATCGCCACTTCTTTTCCAAAGTCTCATCCACAAGAAAAATATATCTCAGTTTGAAAAAGTATCTTGCTTAGAAGTTGAACATCAGGTACCATCTTCTTAACCATGTCATTAAATTCAGCTCGTATGACCATGGCAATTTGATGCTCTTTCTCTAAAAAGGGAAAGTACTTACCCAGATTGAGAAATAGTGGAGCACTATACAAGTTAGTTTCCATATGATTCTCCCATCTCTTCTCATTAATATTAAGCACTTGTTTCTGCAACATTTTTTTGTTCTCAAATATTGTTGTTATCTTTTCCTTAGCAGTAATAAAAGCCACGAAGAGTTCGGGCATGGTAGGTGTTTCATCTCCATCAACAAGGCGCAAAACAACCAACAATAGTTGTGATGCTCTAAGAAAATCCTCCACGTCATACCATTTTTTGGTAGATAACACAATTTCATACACCTTTACTGTCTTAGTTTTGGACAATTTAGATTTTCTCCAATTCTCACCCAAGCACAATTGCCTCAAAGCATTCCTATGTTGATATGAAGTCGATAAGTGAGGAACGATGTAACAACTCTATTAGCACCAACTTTCACAAGGTCTTTTCTACTTGTTCTATCTCTCAAGGAATCAAGAACTCGACTATGTCTATAGATAAAAATTGTGATACATCTAGCTCTTATAATTGTGGACCAAAACGGTTTCAACTTTCCTATATCCTCCATCACAAGATCAATATAGTGGTCTTTACAAGTCTTTGTCAAGACAGTACAACTCCCAATAGATCTATTTCAAATTTCTAACGGATATATTTTTGGAGTAGTATAAATAGGAGTGAAATTTATGACAATTGAACAACCAATAAATTGCTCTGACAATCTGACATCCTAAGCGTTCAGCAAGACACGAATTTACAAGCTTGACCAAGTGCTATCTAATCTACTCAACAAGCAGCTTACTGGTTAAAGATAACAAACAAGATCTTTTATATATTTTAGTCTGTGTGACTTAAGCAGGTCTTAGTGACCCATTGCATTTCGGACTAAGTGTCATGCTCCGGATGAACAAATTTCTTAATGAGTGTCTTCTCAGGTAAAAGAGAAGAAGAATGAAGTAGGATAAACCGAACTACTATAAAAATCTCTTTGTTCTCTTTTTACATTATTGCTCTTTATTTATTTTGCTTATTTCTCTACCTTCACTTTGCTTAGTCCTTGCTAATTTCTTTAAGTAAAGACTTTACCATTATTGTCACTTCAAGTTATTCTGTTTTTACTAAGGGGTGATTTGCTTAAATTCTATTACTAACTATTTTCTAAAATATAAGCAAGAACTTTTGATAATCAAGAAGTTTTATAAACTATTGTTTTTCTATGTGATTTGTATAATTTCTGCAAGTGCACAGATCCTTGTAATATCAATGCTCATACAGGTTGATCCACATAGATTAGAAAATTCTAATATTTTTAATAATTAACTCCGGTCAAATAGAGACGTAATGATTGAGGATATTGTGTAATTAATCTAAATATGAATAGAACAATAAATATGATATGAATATTTTAAACTAACTTAAACATAAGTAAATTATAATTAGGAGAAATAGTAATAACGAAGTAAAAAATCATTGTGACGTATATTGAAATATAAGGCTGCAATAGAAGTTGTAATCATAAAGAATAAAATATTATTGACTTCGTAATTAAGTGTCTACAAAGATGGAACAAATAGCAATTGAATAGCAACAATACGAAAAATAATGTATAGACGGCTGAAGGAAGAAGGTAGAAAAACGAATGAAAAAATGTAAACTTGAACAAGAAAACTCAAAACTAAAAAAAAAAAATTCCTTAGCCTCTAATTGTACAAGTATTTATAGACTTAACTAAATACATTCCTAAAATATGAAAACTCTAAATTTTATCATTTAAAATGTATTTAATTTCTTCCAATTTCATCTCTTGAACTCTTTTGATATTATCCAATCTCTATCACTTTATCACTTCAACTAGTGGAGATTTCTTCAACTTGCTAGGTTCATTCTTGAAAGAGTCTACAATTTTTCAGAATATATCTTGACAAGTCCTATTTCCACATAACTCTTTTGTTAATCATTTTCTTGCAAAATAAAATAAAATAAATAAATAATCTAATAATAATAATAAACTGAGCATAATTAAGGTGGTAAAAATAGATAAATTATAAACTTATCACTAAGCAAGCTTTTAAATTTTGGAAAATACTTTTTTACCCATTTCGTTATAGTATTTTTCCTTTGGGACCTAACAAGTGGTATCAGAGTTTAACACTATTTGCTAAGCTTTACAAGTTGAAAGGATCCAAAGTAATGGCTTTAAAAAGTGATTTTGGTGGTAAACCCCTTGTTAGAATAAAATAGCCTTAAGTGTTTGTAGAAGGGGGCGTTGAATTTAAACACTTTAAACTTTTCGATCTTTTAAAACTTTTTGCACGGATGGAAATAGCTACAATAACCAGAAAAACTTTAACAAACTAAAAACGGATATACAGGCATTCAAGTTAAAATAGTTGTATTAAAACTTGAGGTTTTTCTGGAAATCTAGTTAATCACAAATGTGATTAATCAGCTACAACTTCTGTAAAAAGTTACAGCTTCTCTGTAATAAGATTACAACTTCTTTTTCACACTCATTAGCTTCTAATCTTTTGTGAAATATTTCTCTCAAGATCCATTACAAAGCTTCTCTCTAGTGTTTGTGTGCTTCTGTCTGTTGGTTGATCCATTGGATATCCACATTTGTGTAATGAGAACTCTTTTGCATATATAGAAGATCAGTTATTGAACCCGCGTGCTTAGACGTGCTGCTTTTTCAATTTGGCCGCATATATGTGACATCGTTGTCCTTTTGGAATGATGTGTCAGACTGCTGATGACTTTTATTGCTTTTTTTCATCCCCTAATATTCAAGCATTTAATGATCGAAAGTTGTCATTGGATCACCAAACTTCAAGAAATATCTTTCCAGTTATATCTGTTGCTTCTATAACAAGCTTTATTGATTTGCGTGTAAGACCTGATGACAAGTGTATGCCGTCATAACTGTCCACTGATAGCAAGCCTTGATGTGGACTTGATCAGTGCTTTCGGATCCCCTGATAACAAGTCCTGTTCAAGACTCGATCAGTGCTTCAACCTTCACTTGAGTTATCCAAGTGCTTCTTGATCCCCTGACGTTAAGATTCAAAGCATCCACTTATGGCTTCCACTGATGCTGTGCTTAGTATTTTCGCTGACAGGTTTCCGTGATGGGTTAGCTTGCCACGGTCATACCCTGATAAGTTCCCCTGACGGGTTGCTATGTTATTGTCATGCCCTGACGCATTCTCCCTGATGAGTTTGGCTTGCAACTGTCATACCCTGACGTATTGCCCTGATAGGTTGGTCTGCCTTTGTCATCCTCTGATGGGTTCCCCTGACTGTTTTAATCACTAAAGCTTTTGTTGATTTTGTTTGGAATGTCTGATGTTCAGAATACTTTAAGTGTTTTTGTGAGAAACCGAAAATCCAAATAAAATGCACGAATATTAAATTCGTTACTGATGAAATTTTCGTCTATTTTCAATAAACGATAAATTTTACGATTTTAGTTTACGCTCAAATCACGCTAATCGATACGCGCACGTCCACTAACGACAACTTGAAACGAACATGATATTTTTATATTTACGAGACGTTAATCATAACAAGAATTTCATAAACACATTTTTATCTCACCTACACGGTTAAACTTTTCAGTTTATGCATTAAATCAATGTATAACCATTTAAAATTGTAATTAGTGAATAAACAATTTAATTTAAATACTAATTACTTCAAATTTCAGCATTTTCTCAAAGTGGCAAAATGAGGAGGTGTTTTCAATCCAAGGAAAAATCTTTCAAATCCAAGTAAATTTTTCAAAAATTAATCTAATGGCCAAGAATGATTTACAAGTAATATATATACATCTTATTGTCTAACCCTAGCCTCCATCAGTTAAATCTTTTCAGCATTTTCACTAAACAAAAATTTAATTTCGGATTTGAGCATTTATTAAAATTTTGGACTTTTATTCCTTTAAAGCTTTTAAGAAGTATACACACTGCTCCTTTATTTTTACAATTATTGTCATTTATGTTCATGCCATTGTGTAGAATAAATTTTTCAGTATCATTTTCATATATAACACATGTTTATAGCATTTGTGGTTTGTGAGTTATTAATTTTCAATGTTTAAACACAAAAATAATTATAAATTCAAGAAATTATTAAAAACCCGTATGAACCCTAAACTTCCCGACTGATTTTCCGACCAGTTTCTTGCATGTTTGTTAAAATTGATTATACAATATTGTTCCTGCTGTTTAGTTCTTCATTTTGCCTCAAATAATTTCACAAATGGTCGAGCGTAGCTTGTTTCCTTGTTCGTCCAAAATTTCAAATTACCCAAATTTTTGTTCTTGATTTTTCTTGCGATTGAGTTATTAAAACTTGAAATTTATTGTATGAATGAGTTTCTGAGTGTCAAATCTTTCAAACCCATGCTTGAATCGTCAAAAATGATGACGGATTGAAGCTTTGAAGCTCGGCCGCGAGCTTCGTCGCCATTAATGGCGAGCTCGCCTGCGGTGAGCTTCAATCTTCTGATGGGTTGGTTTTCTGGCGAAGGCATGCGGTCTGGGGGGTACTTCCCTATGGTAACCTTTATGACGAGGTTGTTACCTCCTTCTAGTGCATGTGTGTGTGTGTTTGGAGGCTGCCAAGAGCCGCCGCCGCGGCGCCGGCATCTCCCCTTCCCGACTGCAACCCTAATATGCGATAAAGATGACAGGTCGGGTCGAACCGACCTAGTTCCTACCCGACTGATCCGACCCGGTCCATGACCCGGTTTGACCAGGCCCGACCCACTGTTGACCCGATCCGACCCAGATACGGCCCAATCCAATTTATTTTATCCTTGACCCAATATAAATTTAAAAATAAAATAAAATAAATCAAAAATACTCATACATTTTAATTATTTTTCAATAAATGACTTTTGAATAATTATTTTGACATGTAAATAAACTTTTACATGATTACAATTTTATGATTTAAAAATAAGAATAAATTATGATGTTAGAGTCTCTTAATTACCACAATTAAGTGACGAGTCATTAATTCATAAATAATTATTATTTAATTAAAACAATTAAATAATAATTAAGGAATAAACTCTAAAATTTTATTAAATGATTAAATAAATCATTCAAGCTAAGATTTATTGAAGAATAATTCTTGATTAATTAAATTAAGAATTCAAGACCAGTTATTATTTAATTAAAACAATTAATGAATAATTAATGAATAAATTTTACATGATTATTAAATGATCAATAAATCATTTAATTTAAAAGTGATTAAGAAATAAATTACTTCAATGATCGATAATTATTATTTAATTAAAGCAATTAAATAATAATTTAAGAATAAATGTTTAATAATTGATAAAAGATCTATAAATCTTTTATGATTAAGATTCTAATTAAGAAATGATTATTGTTTAATTAAAACAATTAAACAATAACTAAGGAACAAATTTTAATGAATATTAAATGATTAATTAATGTTAATTAATTAATCTAAGACCTCTAATAATTAAATTTAAATTATCGAGAGCCTAGAATCGACGTTTTATCAAGTCCACAAATCTCTCGGACTCCGATTCGGTTCCAATCGAATCTCAATTCAACGAATGACGACTTGATTAATCGATCACGGACTTGAGACTTTCACAGACACTTTGCATGTGCATCCGCATGTGTATTTAAGTTGAGATTCCTCACGTTATTTCATGTAAATGTTTTACAGAATCATTTCTACGCAAGTGTTAAATTATCACTAAGGACTTGAGGCAAGTACATACTCACTCTGCTTTCTTTCAATTAATACGTATGATCATTCTTTCGGTATACGTAACATATCCAAGATTTTTGCATGTCAATATTCATGATTTAATTTCTTCAAAGACAAGTAACGTACGATCCCTTGATCCGATGTACATGAAAAATGTTGTATTTGAATCAAATGCTCTTTGGGCGGTTGTTAGCCATTTAAATTCCGTTAACACGCTAAAGAAAACCCTATACGGATGTAGAAAACTTATTATTCACCCTATACTTGTAAAGTATATTCGTATGGGTAACTAAAGGCTAGTGGGATGCATCTGTCTGACATTCCGGGCCTAAGATTTATAAGGAACGAAAACCGAGACATCGGTAACCGGACCCTCGCAGATAAAAGGTTTCTGCATCGACTACGTATGTCATTATGATGAAGTCAGACGGTGGTCAGGCTGGTCAGCTAATAAACTGTTTGATACGAGTTCCTAAGGGCACGTGCGCCAAACGGACATGGTTATAAGGCGCATGTGAATGTATTCTTTATTCTTTTAAGTAAAGGGTCAAACCCCTCGTTATCACTCGGGGACTCTAGAATCCATTTTTTTTAAAGATATTAAGAGGTGTTGACCTTGTTTCCGTCAAACCTCATAAACACTTACGCTTACTAAATTAACCCTCTTTCAAAGCTTACCCAATACTTGTTTATATACTTGCGAGCGTAAATCACTCATGGTACTTATATTAAATGTTTTCACATGTTTTGGCAAAAGGGCCGAATCGTCTGATAAAGGCAAGATGAGAATGGCATGACGAACTCTTCTTGATCGCCCGCTTATGGGCGGCTTTAAGGGAGGAGTGAAGTGTGAGGATATTTTAGAAATGTTTAGATTGTAAGGCCTGTGTGGGCCCCTCATAGACTTCCGCTGCTTAATATTCATTTATTTTTGGATAATATAATAGAGAATTATATTTACTTCTTTAATTTAATGTCATGTATGCTTGGATGTTATTTTTGTTCTTTTGTCAATTATTGACAATGCCCAGAGTCCAGTATGAGATTTTCGGGGCCATTACAGTTTTTGAATAACAATGGACATCCCTCTTCACTATCAAGTCCTTTAGAAGTTTCAACTGATGACTTGCCTAGTGTGTAATACTTCATCCCCTGATGACTAAGTTGATCATCAGTGGATGCAAAATGTGTGCATATACTTAAGTTTATAGAACACCCTGAGTATGTACTGATGCACAAACAAAGCTCTAAGCATCATCATCATTTATACCTAACACCCCCATGTGTTCCAGAGATAGATTTGCTAATTATAAATTGAGAATACATGTGTACATGGATGCAATCGATGATGAACTATTTGAAGTAATTAAGTTCGGGCCCTATAAACCAGAGAAAATTGATACTGTTAAATCAAACAAGTTAATACCAAAACCAAGAAATGAGTGGACTTATGAAGAAAAGAAGCAGGTAGGATTTAACAAGAAGGCGATGAACATTCTTTTCATGGCACTTGAAGAAGAAATGCTCGAAAACATTTCGAACTATACATCTGCTAAGGAAGTATGTTATGTCTTACTAGTTCTAAATGAGGGCACAATATAAGTGAAAGAAAACAAGCAATCCTTGTTTGTATAATAATATGAAATGTTCAATATTCAGCAAGAAGAAAGCCTTGCTGTCATGTATGAAAGATTCACTATCCTGCTCAACAATCTACGAGCTCTCGGAAAGACCTACAATACAAAACACATAAATCTCAAATTCATAAGATCTTTACTAAGGCAGTGGGATCCAAAATCCATTGCTGTAAAGGAATTGAGGAACCTACATACTATTGATCTTCAACAATTGTATGGGAACCTGTTCACTATGAAATGAAAATAGCTCAAAGAGATGCTACCTTGGAACCTAGAAGAAAAGACAAAGGAGTGACCTTAAAGGCTGCTGAATCTAAGCAAGTAGCGGACTCAGACTTGGAGACTGATGACAGTGACGATGATATGGCTATGCTAATAAGGAAGTTCATAATATTCTTAAGAAAAGATCGTGGAAACTTCAGAAGGAATAGAAACAACAACAAGAGAGATGCATCAAAAGATCTCTGCTACAACTGCAAGAAACTGGACATTATGTTGTTGATTGTTGAAACACAACAAAAGAAGAAAATAAATATCATGCCCAAGACAAGAGCAAAGGAAAAAAAGTACTACAAGAAGAAGTATCAACAGAAGAGTTTCAACAACTTTAAGAAAGATAACAGATTCATTGCTGAAGAATCTCGAAGCGACAATGAAAGTGAATCAGAAGATTTTGGACCAGAAATGGCCAACCTCTGCTTAATGGCTAAGGAAACTGAAGCCAACAAGGAAGTAGATCTTACTTAGGCATTTGATTTTGTTTATCCTGACATTACTGAAGCTGAGTTACACTTTTTGCTCAAGGATGTTACATCTCAGTGCCATCGCTACAGGAGATTGCTGAGAAGTACTTTAGCAGAGTCTTCTCAACTACGAAGCAAGAACTATGAAATCCTGCCTACGCTTTATAGTTGCTAATGATGAAAGGAGTTTGCTTAGACAACATCTTAAAGACTTTTAAGAGAAAAAGTCTAAGTTAATCTCCCAAGTTGAGGGATTATCTATCATAATCTCTACTTGGAACAAGGCATCCTCTAATGTGTGTGCTGTGCTAAAAAGCCAGAGAAGCTTGCTAGATCGAGGATGAATTAAATTTGGAACTTACGAAGTTCTTGCTGAAGAAAATTGAGAAAGTGAAGTTGAATCTATTGGCAAAACAATCTCCATTCATTCAGTATAGTATGAACCTCCTGCTAAAACCAAGGGTAACAAAATTATTACCTTGATAAAGCACAAATTCCTTGTTGATCGTAACCATAAATAGGAACGTGACTTTATTAAATAAACCATTTCCCCGTGTTCATCATTACAATAATGCAAGGAACTTGGAATTTAGCAAATGATGGGTTAGGAGCAAACACTGGAAACCACCTCAACTTAAGAGAAGAGGTAAGCAACACACACAACACAACATGCTACATTTAAGATGTTATTGTTGACATAGGATTGGCCACATTGCTTCTCTTTGTCTTACAGATCCTTACTATACTGTTCGGTCCCAAAGACCAAAAACGAGACAAGTATGAGTCCCCAAGGGTACTAACCTCTCTGGACCCAAGTCTTACTAGATACCAAAATGTCTCTGCTTATTTGTAGGTCATAAACAAGGAACAAATTTGGTACTTGGACAGTGGATGTTCAAGACATATGACCGATGACAAAACCTTGTTCATTAATTTTAAGGAAAAGATGGACTTTCAATAATTTTTGGTGATAATAGTTGTGAAAAAACTAAAGGATATGACTCAACAGGAAATAGAATGGACTGCTTCAACAAGGTTGCTTATATGGAGGGACTCAAACACAACTTGCTTAGTAGAAGTCAGTTGTGCGACAAAGGGCATAAAGTCACCTTTTTAGACAATCAATGTCAAGCAAGAGATCTCCAAATAAACTCTCAAAAGCTTTCTTGCTCAAAAAAATGGTAATGTTTATGTAGTAGATTTGACTAAGCTAAGTCCTGCTCAAACAACATGTTTTCTTGCTAAACCTTCAACAAATGCTAGTTGGTTATTACATAAGAGACTTTCTCATTTAAACTTTAGAACGGTTTCAAAACTCATTGCTAAAGATTTAGTAAAAGGTTTACCAAAATTCTCTTTTGAAAAAAAAAAAACTGTGTAGAGCTTGCTAGTTTGGTAAACAAACAAAAAAATATTTCTTAAGCAAACTGGAAAAATCAAACTTTATGCCCCTCTAACTATTACATCTTGATTTATTTGGTATCAACTAGTCTTGGTGGAATGAAATATGGATTCACAATCGTGGATGATTTTACAAGATATACATGAGCATTATTTCTTTCTCACAAGAATGATGAAATAACAGAATTTGAGAAATTCAGCAAACAAGTACAAAACGAGAAGGATCTCAGAATCAATTTAGTAAGAAGCGACCATGGAGGTTTCATTGAATTCTACGATAAGCAAAGAATTTCTCACAATTTCTATACTCCAAGAACTCCACATCGGATGGTAGAAAGAAAAAAATTGAACCTTGGAAGAAGTAGGAAAACATTATTTGCTGATGCTAGACTCTCAAAGTATTTTTGGGCAAAAGCAGTCAACACTGTCTGCTACACTCAAAATCATTCACTTATCCATCCAACTCTAAATAAGACTCCATATGAATTATGGAAAGGAAAGAAACCCAACATTAGTTACTTTCACATCTTTGGATGTACTTGTTATGTTCACAACAATGGTAAGGAATACTTATCTAAATTTTAAGTTAAATCTGATGAATGTATTTTCTTAGGTTATTTTACTCATAGCAAAGCATAATGTATATTTAATAAAAGAATTTTAACTGTTGAATAATCAATACATGTAGTATTTGATGAAACTAACAACGAGGAACCAAGTGGTTCACTCTCTCTTATAGTTGAGCAGGAACAAAACACCTGCTAAAATCAAGGATGATTCTGCTGAAAAACCTTTAGAACCCTCAGAACCCATTACAAGCACCTCTGCTGAAATCAAAGATGATGAAATCAACTTGGAGGAATTAAGACAACAAGATATTTGAAAGAATCTACCAAGAATGATGAATTGGATGAAGTACTACTCCAAGGATTTAATATTTGGAAATCCAACAAGTTCAGATCATGGATATGATTTTCTTCTTTGTTAGTTGACAAGGCTTGCGATTGTTCAATCAAGGAACAAATGGTTGTTTCTTTGAGATATATGAATAAAAATGGGTCCATTATTGAGTGTATCCTTGGTATTATATATATGTTCTTGAAACTACTTCTCAAACATTGAAATAGGTTGTTGAATCTCTGTGTGCTACTCATGGTTTGAACATGTTACGTATGCACGAACAATGTTATTATAGTGCTAATAATTTGAGTGGGAATGTGGGTGATCTCAAGGATTTGATATTACAAGATGACCAATCAACTTTTTATGTGCATTGTTTTGCTCATCAACTTTAGGTGATCATTGTAGCATTTACAAAAAAAAAAAAGGCGATAAGTTCAGCACATGTTTTGATAATTTGGCAGCACTAAAAGTTTTTGTACTAACTTCTCGTAAAAGAAAAGAGTTACTTAATATGAAACAAATTGAAAAGATAATTGAAGGAATTTCTCATGGTCATACTGTGACAGGTCTAGGTTTGAATCAAGAAACAACATTAAAGTGACCTGCAGATACAAAATGTGGTTCACATTGTGGTACAATTCTTAGTGTGATTTTCTTATTTTCCCCAACCCTTGATGTGCTTGAAACTATAAAAGATTTGTCGCTATTTTTTTTATATAATAAGTGTAAGATTAACAAACTCTCGTAGGCGATGCATGATTTTGAAATTTCATTTTTGTTGTATTTAATGAAAAAATGCGTTAGGAATCCACAAAAAATAATCTCAAGCATACAAAGAAAATAGCAAGAAGGTGACCTTATATCCTTTGTGACAAACATGAATTTATGTTCAAGACAGATGATTTCTTTGTAACTTGAGAAAGACCGCGACGTAGGGGAGAAAAATTCACAAATCTTCATTACGTTAAAGTTGATTTACTTTATACTGTGGTTGATTTTCAACTTCGAGAGTTAAATGAGAGCTTAACATTAACATGAAGTCGCTTGTCTTGATCCACGAAAATCATTTTGTGATTTTGACAAACAAAAGTTGATCTATCTTGCTAAATTTTATCCAACAGAGTTTAACAAAATAGATCTTTTGGCACTTGGTGATGAGCTTGACAATCTAAATCTAATGATTTTTTATTTCTCATATATAAATGAAAAAGTAACAAACATATTATTATAGTTGGTTGTTAGGTTCAATAGAAAAAATTATATTTGAATTTATTTAATTAAGTTCAATCTGTTCCATCTAATGCTTTATTAAAATTCAATTATTATTTTGAATGCAGTTATCTGCTATTAAATTATTTAAGTATTAAACTAATAAAATGATTGGAAAAGTTACAATCCGTATTATAATAACGTGTTTCTGAAAAGAATAAAAAAAAATTGAATTTTAAAATTTAGTATAAATTATAAATAATTTGGAGAGATTTGTATAGAGAAATTAAGATGAAAAAAATAACTTAAAACACACACGAATTATTTAAAATAAAGCAAATGGGGATATAATAAGCTTGAAAAAAGTTTAAACTATATCATATTTATGAACGGACTAATAGAGGTTAATCAAAAATAACAATCTCTATTTAATGTACAAAGAGGGTAATAACGAAATAAAATTCTTACCATATCTATATTTATCAAAAAAATAAATAGTGTTACTGACGGACATACTGCAAAATCTATATTATTTCAATTAAAATAACAAGATAAAATTATAGTAATTTGAGTTTCCAATTTAGAGATCTAAATATCAAATGTTTAAATTTGAACTTTAGATCTAAAATTTAACGGTTCATTAAATATATAGAAATAAACAATTGTAGGTTCTCAAACGAAAATTCAACGACCCAAATAAAACTATGGTGTAGAAAACTGAGTCTATATGGTTTAAATTTGAATAGATCTAAAAGGAAGTTCAGATTTTACATTATTATCATAACAAATGATGAGAGAAATAACTATTATGATAGTAGCAATTATAAAAGTATTAATGTCGACGATAATGGTAATTCTAACGACGTCGACCACTATAATTATCCGTTTCAAATTTGTAATGGCTAAGATATTCTAAATCTATTTTTGTTGTTCCAATGATGACGTAAATGATAACGAAAGTGAAAGGATGTTGTTGACTGTGACATTGATGGCAGTGACGATCATGAACGTGGAGAATGAAGAGAGAGAGTTTGAAGGTAAGGAAATTAATAATCAAAACTTAGATCATTAACTCAAAATAAAATATAATGCATTTATGTTAACATAGTTGAAATATATATCCTAAATTAACAAATTTTGTTACATCAATTAAAATTTTCATAATTAAATTTAAGAGCACTAAACAATTTTTTTAGTAAATAATATAATACCAAACATTTATATGTATTGGATAACGTAAGTTACAAATAAAGTAACTACTATGTTAAATAAAATAATTTTATTTCTATTATTCATTTATTCACTTGGATTAGGTTTATATCGGAGTGAACCGCCATTTACTAAATTTGACCATATTTTTAATTAATAATTAGAGCGGGAAATTTTCATTCAAATTTATGACTCTTACACTTTATCTAGGAGTTTTTAATTAGACTAAAAGAAAAAATTAGAAAAAAAAGATTGAGAAAAGAAGATAAATATTTTCTTCTCTATTTGTCTGGGAGTTTATAAAAATAAACGAAATTTAGTTTAAGATTTTTCACTCTCTTTTCTGGAAGTTGAAAAGAAAATATTAATTTTACAATTGTACCATTTTATTATTAAGACATAAATTTGATTTCATAAAAAAGAAAAAGATGAAGAACAAAGTTGGTATTAAGAAAAGTATGTAAAAGTTAAAAAAAAAAATTCTCTCCAAAACTTCACATTTTTAAAAAAAAAAAATTGGAGAGAAAATCTTCACCTTTTTTTTTTTTCACAAAAAAGATCGAAGACAGTTGAAAAAAAAATATTTTCCTCAAATTTTTTTTCTTTTCTAATCTTAAGCAAACTTCAAAACATACTCTTAAAGATTGAGTTTTTAGTACATTGCAAATTATGCGTCACAACTAGTCCTTCCCAAATAATTTTTTCATTTGAATAGAAATAATGATATGATGTAAAAATATTTGCATAAAATATTTAAATACAAATGCTTGTATATCTTTATATTTAAACTATTTTTCATTTATCATTGCTCTTTTTATGTACTTCTGAAAATGTCATCATATAGTTGGTAGAAAAAGAAAGCTTCAATCAATGGCGGGAAGTTTAACGTTTTCAATACTCTTCTTGTACCTGGAACAGATTCACCGCCCCGCCACTTACAAAGATCTATTCAATTCTAAGCTTCCAATTCTCTAGGGTTTCATTATCAGCTCTTTAAACCCCAAATTGTTCCATCAAAACCCTAACTTTCATCTTCCTGCTCAATTCAAATCATTTGGTTGGCGATTAGGTTTTCAAATCTTGAACACTCTCCATTAATGGGGAATAAAGTCATCGACAAACTACTGTCCATGGTTCGCTCAATCGTCGGTGGTAATTACTCCGACATGGACATAATCCGGGCCCTTCACATGTCCAACAACGATCCTACTGCTGCAATTAATATAATCTTCGACACACCCAGTTTCAGAAAACCAGAAATTCCTAGAACTCCCCAGGTTTCAAGTCGGAATTCCGAGGCAATTGAACAAACGGGTTGTGTGCGTTTGAAGGAAAGCGGTAATAATGTGATCCAAGAGTGTAATTTAGGTTCTAATAATAGAAAACGGGGTTTTGAATCTATTGGTGGTGATAGAGAATCTGGGAGTGATTTGAGTAAGTGCTCAAGTTCGATGGAGAGTAATACGTGGTGGTTGGTTGGTTGTAGTGATGTTTCGGGATTGTCAACTTGTAAAGGGAGGAAACTGAAATATGGGGATGAGGTGAGTTTTACTTTTCCATCAGAGAGAAGGATGAGTTCTCCCTCAGGGGGAAAGTTTGGTCGTGGTCGAGGGCGAGGGCCTGTCACATGTTCAGAGATTGTGAGGTTTTCTACTAAAGCTTCTGGGGAGGTATTATTTTATGTGTAGATTTCGTCTGCTTTCTTTTCTATTGTTTGTGACAGCTACACTCTTTAATGCTATATGATTATCAATGAATGTGATATCTTTTTGTACAATGCCTCTTTTATACTAGTATGATAAAGGATATGACATGTAAAATAACTTTACGGCAGAGATTGGCATAGAATTCATCTTTCATCGGACAAGGACAAGGTGATGATACTTGAAAAGGAATGAAAAAAGAATATTGTGGAAACTGAGCTAATGTACAAAGTGCAAAAGTTAAATTTCCACATAACATGTTCAGCAACCAAAAAAAAGTTGAAAGTGAATATATCCAAGTCAAAATGAAACTGATATACCTTAACTTAGTATAGGAGTGATAAGCCAAAGAATGCAAATTTAAATTTATCAAATTTTACCATTATTCTTGAATATGAAATAATGGGCCCCACATTATGTACAGGAATACGTGATTTAGTAGTGCGGCAACTTTGAGTGAAATAATGTGCTTTTTAACAGAACATTATGTGTTAAGTCATGCTTTGTTATAAAATTGTTTGGTACTTATGCCATCCTATAGGGAAAACTGGTTGTAATCTATACTGTGTAAGAAGCATAATGCTTGTGAAGGTGGTCATGAATTCATGGTTATAGTTTATTTTTTTATATATGCTTTTCTGTATGCCTGTATGTTAATGGGGCTATCCCAGATTGGTCGTATTCCAAATGAATGGGCTAGATGTCTTTTGCCCCTTGTGAGAGATAAAAAGGTGCGCATTGAAGGGTTTTGTAAAGCTGCTCCTGATGTGTTGAGTGTTATGGACACCGTGCTTTTGTCTGTCAGGTATGCTTATAGTGAATGGAAATTTTACAATATATGAAGTGGTTTCTTGGAACTTCTGGGTGATGCATGATTTATCTGATTATCTTTATATGCAGGGTCTATATAAACAGTTCCATGTTCCGCAAGAACCACCAAACTTCACTTAGACCAGCTAGCAGTTCAACGGATGAATCAGTTCTTCACCCTCTGCCAACTATGTTCCGTTTATTAGGGCTAACTCCCTTTAAGAAGGTGATAGTTTTCTGTTCATTAGCCAGACTTCTTTAGATGATTGATAATACTTTTATGAAATTATGTGCTTATTTGTCTACAAGGGGGACGACCCGCATGCCAATGAGTATCGCATGCTAACTTTATAATTCAAGGTTCTCATGAATTCTTTATTTGCTTTCACTTGATACATTTTAGGCAGAATTCACTCCTGATGATTTGTATACGAGGAAGTGTCCTTTAAATACAAAGGTATGAAACATATTTTTTGGTTACTGATATTCTTCAATCCGTAATTCTTCTTTACTTAAATATTTACCTAAACAGGACAGTTCTGGTGTTCCCGCCACAGTGTTACATCTTGAAAAGTTTAAAGACCCATGTCAAAATGGAGATAAAGTTGAAAATGAGGAGTCTATTTCAGACACTGATCTGGATAATATTGTCGGTGTTGGTGATAGCTCTGAGTTGGAGGTACTGACAATTGATTTATATTTTTCACTTAAGGAAGAGAATTGATGGTGCAAACGTATTTTTAAAATTTACCTTGTTCTAGGAATTGGAACCACCAAGCACACTTCAGTGTGAACTTCGCCCCTACCAAAAGCAAGCTCTTCATTGGATGATTCAGCGAGAAAAGGGACAGTGTGTGGATGAGGCAGCAACAACTCTTCATCCCTGTTGGGAAGCATATCGCCTTACAGACGAGTAAGTGGATTTTTTCATAACCAGTTCTTCTTATCTTAAGGTTACTTTAGACAATAATAAACAGGTATTATTGTCTATAGGAGGGAATTTGTTGTGTACTTGAATTCCTTTTCGGGTGATGCTACAGTAGAATTCCCAAGTACTCTACAGATGGCCAGAGGAGGAGTATGTTCCATGTCTTGATTATTTATTCTTGCCAGCAATTTATAATTGTTTCCCCTTCTTTTTGTTTTGACTGGGGAGTACATTTGAAGATTTTGGCAGATTCTATGGGGCTTGGGAAGACCATCATGACCATATCTCTTCTTCTTACTCATTCAGAGAAAGGTGGACCACGTGGTAATGAGTCCAGTCATAAGCCTTTACGTGAAAATATTGAAAGTGATCAATCTCCACCCCCTCCAAAGAAATCAAAGAAGTTTCCAGGTTTTGATAAGCTTGTGAAGCAGCAATCAGCTCTCACAGGTGGAGGGAATCTCATTGTATGTCCTATGACTCTTCTTGGACAATGGAAGGTACTTATGATTCAATGACGCCGTACATTTATCTTGCATTCTCATTTTCCTAAAATCTACACTAAAAGTCTCTGAAAACAAATCATGCCTTGTATTGCCAGGGAGAGATTGAAACTCATGCCCAACCTGGCGCTTTGTCTATTTATCTTCATTATGGACAGAGTAGATCAAAGGATGCTAAACTTTTAGCTCAGAGTGATGTCGTACTAACTACTTATGGTGTATTAGCCTCAGAGTTTTCAGGAGAGGTAGCTTCATACGTTCATATTTCCTCCCATTACCCAAATTTAGATGATTGAATGTAGATATATTATCTTCTCATCACATGCTTCTACTCTGTAGAATTCTGAAGATAATGGGGGACTTTACTCTGTACGATGGCTTAGGATTGTGCTTGATGAAGCTCATACTATTAAAAACTCTAAAAGCCAGATTTCTACAGCTGCGGCTGCACTTATTGCTGATCGACGTTGGTGTCTTACTGGTACTCCAATCCAGGTAGGTTCATACTTTCAGTACCTTACAAGATGCTTGATTTTCTAGCCTTTTTATATGTAATCTTTTGCATCTTAAACTATCCTTCTTTTCTTATTTTCATTATAAATATCTAGCAGTTTGTATACTGTTGGTAGCAATTAGCAAGTTTCAAATTTGAATGTGACATATTTTACAACTTTTGTGCAGTTCATTTAATCTCCTTACTAACTTGGTAATATTCGAATTATTTGTTATTTGATAATATATTACAAATGCAAGTGTCAATCTAGAAAGTACAGGTCAAAAGCACAGAGCTAGAATTCCTTATATATCTCTGAGAAAAATTCATGCGAACTGAAAACATCTATTGGAAAAGATGATTAACTCAATTAAAGCAAAGATAACAGCCAAATTCGAAAGAAATCAATTAAATTCATGAATCTAGATCTACTAAGCAATAATTGTAGTAAATATTCTCACATCTCCTTTCCCTTTTATGGGTTTACAATTAACTCTGGCAATTATAGACTTTGAAGGCTCATATTAACTGTAACCCATTAAATTTTCTTGAGCAAGTGGGGATTATTAGATATGGAAATTGACATTAATTATAATGTCTGTGACCTCTTCACTAGTGTAGAATTACATAACAACTATGCAATGATGGTATCTCTGTAATAATATGAAGACAAAAACAATTCACATATCACGAATACAACATTTCAAAAATATTTATCATGATTTGTGCAAAAGAGAATAAAGATATTAAAGAAAATAAGAAGATTTAGGCAGAGGAGAAACTTAGCAAGAAAATAACAAATAGAGACTTAAAAAAGATTAGAAATCAGTGATCCACCACGTAACCTCTCAAGTCTTAATAGCTTTTCCAAGTGCTTATATATAATTAATGATTACTGCTAACAACTTTCTGATAACTGCTTCTTAGTCAATATAAGACTGGCTTCTACCTGAATTTTTTTTTTATATTAATGTACTAAGACATCAGGCAACCTAGGCAGGTCTGAGTCACATGTGGGAATATATGAGTAGAAGTATTCTTCTGGGCATATCATTGATGGTTTAGTTACTTTTGTAGCTTGCTATACTATCATGTGATTTGGTTCTCATGCAGATTTTTTTAGATTCATTCTTCTAGGACATGGATGTTGTATTGTATATCATTTTATTTGAACTTGTCATCTTCATCATTTACTAGTCATAGTTATCTTTTCTGACGCCTTGTTTGCTGATGCAGAACAACTTGGAGGACATATATAGTCTTCTTCGGTTTTTGAGGATTGAGCCATGGGGAAGCTGGGCATGGTATGTTGTGGTGTTCACTTGTGTATAACTATCCTCAAGTTTGTATGATTATGTTAGGCCTGTTATGCATATTGTGGTGGACATATGAATGTTTCTATTGTGAAACATTGAATTTCTTTTAGACTGTTATTGGAATTTTATTTACCCTCTACACATTGCATTATACTGGGATATTCTTTAAGCAAAATCTTGTAGGTTGTAGATGATCAACTCAAGGGACCTATTTTAACCTAAGTTATAGGACTCAGATGGAGTGTCCAGTCAAACTTTGAAGAATCCGACACGGATATGCCTTAGTTTTTACACATTTTTACACTAAAATATAGTGTCCCACACTTACACCCTTGTCCGAGTGTGGAGTGCAGGTATTTTGAGTTAAAGCGAATTGTCCATAGATTTCAACATATTTATTGGCATGTATGAAATGTTCTTTGAAACATGCAGTCATTATATTATGTTGCTTACACGGGATAGGATCCTTTTCATGTTTGTTCCTTTACCTACACAAATATTGGTTTAGAAGTCACAGTGCAGGTTCAGTTTGGATCGCATAAGGAATATCAAGTTGCCTGTTGTGTATGTAACATTTAACCTTAGTTGGTACACGTGATTTATGTACATTGTCTTAGATATAACAAATCGGAAAAATGGCTATATAGGCACAATCCGTGTTCTGTACATTGGGCTCAAATTCTGTTTGCTAGATAAATGTGCCAGCGGTTCGGAGCATAGTGGTTAGAGCAAGAATAGCTTATTGTATAGGTTCTATGCTCTTGAAAGGCACCTTATCCAAACACAGTTGGCAATGTGCTTTACCTGGTGTGCTTGGTATGTGGGATAATGTATACATGTAGTGGCCTAGTGGGTGCGCAGTTAACACCTAGACCTTAGTGGCTATGATGCTGCATTTGCCTTTGTTATTTATTCTCAATTTTAAGTTGAAATGATTTTCCTCAACTTCAATCTAGGTGGAATAAGCTCGTCCAAAAACCTTTTGATGAGGGTGATGAGAGAGGGTTAAAGTTGGTCCAATCTATCTTGAGGCCCATCATGCTAAGAAGAACAAAAGCTAGCACAGACAGAGAAGGAAGGTGAGAAAAAGGGTGCCGGTGTAACAGTAAATTGATGTTATCTTCTTTATTTCTATTGGAATTTCATGCATAAACATTTTGGGTGACAGGCCAATTTTAGTTCTTCCCCCAGCAGATGTGAAAGTGATATATTGTGAATTAACAGAAGCTGAAAAGGACTTTTATGAGGCTTTGTTTAAAAAATCCAAGGTAATCGCAGAACACGATGTTCTGTTCTTTGTTTTAATTTTGAGGCATGCTGGGTTTTCAGTCTTTTGTTATATAATTCTTTTTACGTTGACTTGAATTTCATCAGGTAAAGTTTGATCAGTTTGTTGAGCAAGGAAGGGTTCTTCACAACTATGCTTCAATTTTGGAGCTACTTTTACGTCTCCGCCAGTGTTGTGATCATCCATTTCTTGTGATGAGGTAAGACTTTGTCAGGCACAGGCCTACAAGTTTAGCCCAACATGACAACTAGTTCCTTTCATGTCGGTTTAGTAATAGGTGAAGGTTAGGGATGAAGTGCTTGTCATTTCTGTTGCTATTGTAAGCCCCAGAAGCTAATATATACTACATAATATGCTGTTATGGTTCATCAGTTCTAACTATCCGTATCATCACTTTTCAATGAATTGAATCTCACGATTGTTGTGAATATTATCCTCTCCCTCTTTGCTTTCTTTGTCTCACCTAACTTTATCTTATCCTCATTTCAGTTTTCTTCTATTTCTCATCCCCTTCCTAATGTAAACTCATACTTAACTACCAGGCTCAAGACTCTATCAGAGTACTGACAGACTTTCATTTATAACCACCTTTTTTTGTGGCTTAAATTTCTTTTAGCCCCTGGTTTTTTATCCTACGGAGGGGCAGGACTGCTGGATATATTTGATCCGCAATTATTGTTTCCATCATATGTGATCTTTTGGATTTTGTAGCTACATGATAGTTACTAGATTACCACACAAATCTACTCTATAATCTCTTCTCTGTGAAAAGCTTAGTGTTATAAATCGACAAACGAACAACCAATTATAGTGCATGAAGGGAGAAGAAAAACTACAAAAGTGAAGGGGATTAGTTATTGCACATTTACCTTCAGCAGTGTCATGAAAGACAATTTTATGATGGTGCTCTACATTGTTCACACATAATATAGAATCCTTTTTCACATTACTATCTTTAAATGGATTATTAATATCATATTTCTTAATCCTGTATAGTGGTGGTACTTCATTAGTACATTTTGTCATATATTACTTCTTCCATTTCGTTATTGGGATGGAACAGAATTTTGAGAAAGTTACACAATCAATATTCAGTGGAGAGTGTGAAGTACTATTTTAACCTTTTATTACATGTTCTTGATACGACACATGATGATTGATAGGTCCCTCACTTAGCTTTACAACAAAAATGGCTAAGAGATTCTCATTATATTTGACACATGCATATCCCAAAATAAAAACTGGTGTTCCAAGTTAAAGTCAAAGATGATAACCTATATATGATAAGGATGTCAATTGATGGTTAAAACTTTGGAATGCTTAGAATTTTATTTCCTTCGAAAATCTTCCTTAAAAAGTAGGATGAAGTATTAGTTTGAGAGTTGGCTTTAGACGTACGCATAACTTATTTAGTGTTGATGTATTTTGTTTGTTTGTGTGTGTTAACACTTATTTTCTGCACGTGTTTACCCCTACTTCATGCTTTGGTAATAATAATAATTTCTGGACGTGTTTAAACATATTTTGTATGAATACAGCCGAGGTGACACTCAAGAATTCTCTGACTTGAATAAACTTGCCAAACGCTTTCTTAAGGGAGGTCGGGACCTAGTGGAAGGGGAAGTAAAAGATGTGCCTTCCAAGGCTTATATTCAGGAGGTTGTTGAAGAGTTACGCAAGGGGGAAGAAGGAGAATGCCCTATATGCCTTGAAGCTTTTGAAGATGCAGTGCTGACACCATGTGCGCATCGTTTATGCCGAGAATGTCTATTAGCAAGTTGGCGGACTCATACGTCTGGTCTTTGTCCTGTTTGTAGGTATTACAAGTTACAACATACTATTTTATACTGGGCCCTTGATAATGAACTTTGACAAGTTGAACTATTTTGATAGATCTTTTTAATTTTTCAGAAAGACTATAAGCAGGCAGGATCTTATAACAGTGCCAACAGATAGCCGGTTTCATATTGATATTGAGAAAAATTGGGTTGAGTCTTCGAAAGTCTCTGTTCTGTTGCGTGAACTAGAAAATCTTCGGTCATCAGGTTCCAAAAGCATTATTTTCAGCCAGTGGACAGCCTTTCTAGACCTCTTACAGATTCCTCTTTCTAGGTAACAAACTCTTGATCATTGGAGGTTTTAGAAGTGAAATTTTAGATTTATGCAACTCTTTGCATGCTTATTTGTCTATATATGACATTAATATGAAACGTATTATGTGCATTATTTGAAGCCTTTTTGGAGTATGTGGAGGCTTTAATTTTGAAAGTGATTGTCTGGTGATTATCAAATAAGGATTGGGTGTCTCGCACCTTTTTCAGTGGAAGATTTACTATTGAGTTATAGAGGTTTTGGTAGTAAGAGGGTTGCAATACTTAAATGAAGTCTGTGTGCCTTTGTGTCTTTTTATCAACTTTCTAGGGCATTAAAATGAGTGCAATGCTAGATTCTTTAGGGCGTTGCTCATCTTTTCAACTGGTAAGAGAGTTCTTTTTTTATTTTTTATTTTTTTGGCTTAAAAAGATATACATGTCTAATTTTGTATAGATTGGAGAGCCACTCTTGTTTAGTCCCTTATAGAATTTGTTTAGGTGGACTTCGTGTCCACTTTTTCTGTACTCATTACTTTCCTTAATGATGTTTCTACAAGAAACAAGTTCACTTTTTGCTGCTCCCTAATCATAAATAACAAATTTGATGACAGCACTATATATTCTATGTTTATACATGCGTCAATATTCTCCTCTCAATTGTTTCACTCTCCTGGCTTACCAAATCCCTAAAATTATTGCGATTTCATGCAACTCCTATTTGGTTTCTCTTTTGTGATTTTCTTCCTGATGAGGTTTTTTGGGAAGCTGAAATTCCTCTAGCATTAAGGTTTCCATGTGGTTGCTTGTTAGTCCAAAGAATCCTCAACATGTTGCCAGATCAGGAAAATTTATGAAGTTCCATACTATAAGTAGTGATACTTGTGAGTTTGTTACTGGTTAATTTATTTATTTTGTATTTGCCTATCTATTTATGTTTTTAATTTGTTAGCTGTGTGTGTGTCCAGGAGCAACATTCCATTTGTCCGATTGGATGGTACTCTTAACCAGCAACAGCGTGAGAAAGTTATAAAGCAGTTTTCAGAAGAAAGCAGCATTATGGTTTGTCATCTGTAACTTCAGCTGGGAATGAAAAACCATAAGGGGTGGTGGGTGGTCATGGTGTGTTTGTAATATATTACATGAGTTTGGGTTTGTTATCTTATATAGATTTTTATGCAGGTCTTGCTTATGTCATTGAAGGCTGGCGGAGTTGGAATAAACTTGACAGCAGCATCTAATGCCTTTGTCCTGGTATGTTCTAATTCAGTTGAAACATATTCTTTAATGAAAGAAGACCCTTTTGCCCTTATTACAACTTTCTGGCAAGTTAGAACTTAAAGCCTTAGCTCCATACTGCTTACTAAATGAAATGGTGATTTTTTGTACCACAGATTACTTTATAGTGGTCTCCACATAATTGGCTGGGTTGAGCGTCCTTGTAATTGACAGTAGAATATGGTTAATTGAGAATTTTTATATCATATTGATATAGAAATGTAAAAACAGACTCATCAAAAGTGTGATTAAAAAGCGAATGAAATATTTCTGCACATTTTCATATTAAGAGTTTCAGTCTAGAATGCCTAATTACCGTAGATTGGTGGATTCTTCATAAAATCTTTTTTAATCTAAAATATTGGTAATTCATAGCTCCCCTTAAGGGCATAAATACCCCTGTTAAGTGTCCTTCCATTAGATATATTGGTAGTGATCTTGGCCTTCCCACTGAGAGATGAAGAGCAGCTTGCAGCTTGCACATTTATTATTCAACTGTAACCTATGTATCTTTCATATGCATATTCAATTGTGATGCCAAATATGTTTGAGATTTGAAGGCATGTTCTCTGTTGTTTCTTAATCTTTCTTGTCTTTTCCCTAAATAGAGTCTGCCAATATGTTCATGTTGATGCTTTCAATCCATGTCTATTTTTCTCTTTGGTAGGATCCATGGTGGAATCCAGCTGTAGAAGAACAAGCTGTGATGCGAATCCATCGCATTGGACAGACTAATAGTGTCACTATCAGACGGTTCATTGTAAAGGTATATAATTTCAGTTTCTAAAATATTCAAGTGATTTCTGAATAAATAGATATCAAATCTTTTTCGGTTCTTTTTCACTCTTATGACTGGACATGCTATTATATATTTTGGGTTGTGTTTTTAAAAAAAATTATAATTTTGGGTTGGTGAGAAGGGAATGATAAAATAGTTGAACCGGACATTAGGATGTTTGTGCAAGAGATTGCCTGATTTCTTTATTAATTGGATTGGTTGATAGCCTTGTGTACCAGTCCATGTCTAGAATATTTATTAGGCTAAACACCAGCTTGGATGTTTGGGATTGTCAGGGAACTGTTGAGGAAAGAATGGAGGCAGTGCAAGCCCGTAAGCAGCGGATGATTTCTGGAGCCTTAACTGACCAGGAAGTTCGATCTGCACGAATAGAACAACTTAAGATGCTTTTCACATGATCTAGCAAAAGGACAACTGCTTTACTTCATGGTGCACAAGAGATGAAACAACCAGCAGTTCTAGCCTTTTCTCCTGTATGGTTGTCAAAATTCACGACTGCAGAAGAGACTAGTTGCTCGTCATGTGGTGGTTGATTTCGTGGTGATAGAACTGCTCTTGATCTTACATTCTTCACTTCCCATTAGAAGCTGACTCTTATGAAACGTGGAGGTTGGTAAGAGTTATAATTCTATGCAGCCATAAATCTTGCCGGTTCGGATGATTGATAATTTGGGGTGAACATTCTTATTATTTCATAACCAAATGAATATAATTAGGAGAATGTTTAGCTTGAAGGATGGCTCTCAAGGCTGCAGAATGGAGCTTGAGGATATCTTTCACATATTTGGCATTGGGGACTCAGATAACTACTGCTTGTAGACTAAATCCTTTTGTAACTTATATCATATCCTTTGTAAAAGAAAATGTAAAAGCTTTGCTGCTTGTATATCATATCCTTTTGTCAATTTAAATTTTGTCGGCAAATTTTCATTTTATGTAGGCAGGTCTGGTGCAACAAGAATTACTGAGAATGTATAGCTGTTCGAAACATGATTGAAGTAGCATTCTGGCATCGAGTTAACAAGATTTTATATGGACATGTTAATAGTCGTTGAGTTTCAAGTTGCAGTTTGAATTGGAAGAAATTGCTTCTTTTCATGGAGATAAAATAGTTAGAATTACATAATTATGCAGCATATAATGAAAACTCCCTCTCTCCCTCTCCCCCTCTCTCTCACACACACGCACACATATTTGCATACTCGAATCTGCTTTTCATGGTCTTTATTATGCTCAAATATAATTTTTCCTTGGTACTTCTAGCAAATTCCTTTCACCCTTCTTTTTTCATTCAAGTCAAAAAATTATTGAAATGATAGAGATGACACCATTTCAAACAAAAGAAATTTATGTATCCGTTCTATCTATTTGTTTTTATGTCAAGTTCTTGGTTTGAATTTCAATGCCAATGATAATTAGATATCAATCAATATTAAAAAAAGAAGAAGCTTGTATACTGTTTAACACAATCCAGGAAAGAAGATTGTTTATATCTACTAAGCCATATGAAAATGAAAACTGAAGTTACGAAAACTTAACTAATCTATTCAGTTGGATTGCATTTTGCAACATAGATGCATTGTGTGTTTCATGAGAAATCACAACAATAGGTATCAAAACCATCCATTTTAATAATTGTGTACATCTTTATCCAAAAATATGAAAACGAGGGCTTGTATAGAAATATCTCGAACAATATTATACTCAACTTAGAATATGGAAGTATATGTCAAATAAATGTTTTCACATTTCTATGCATTTTTTTGTTATCTTTTTCCATTTTACCTCTAAATCTGCTACAAGATGTATACGGAACCATATTTGAAAACATTTATTTGACATAGGCATACCTACGAGATGTATACGGAACCACGGAAACGTTTCTGTCCTTTCACATATAAGAGACGGACCATAGGTATGCTTATGTTTCTGTAGCATGTTGCTCATTCATAAATCAAAAGAGCGATTGAGTTGAAAAAAATAAATAAAGAATTTTTAACCATTTTATTCTTCAATAACGTACATAAATCAATTTATTAAAATTAAATGAAAAAAAGAATAGAGAATTTATTGATACTTCCGTTGGAACTGCTATTGCTGTTTTCTTGATCTATCTAATTGGTCAAGGAAATTTTATGCCTCTAAAAATCTCTGATACTTTTAACTTTATAATTGTATTATAGGCCGAGCACAACATACTTATGCATCCATATATGCACCAATTTTGCGCCATTTCACGAATATTGCCTTTTTAATCCTACAAGATGCAAATAGCAAAAACTTGTCAAAATGTGATCATGTAATCATCATTCTCAATTTTTATATGATAAAACAAAAACTTTCCCAACTATCAACAACACCTTTAACCCAAATTAGTTGGGAAGGACAATGAAACTGAAATGTTTAATTTTTATTCATTTTAATTTTAGTTTCATAATACATGGAACCTCTTCTAGACCAAGTGTTTTGAGGGCACAAATAATATGACCACAGCTTGTTTGGGAACTCCTTATACGGAAAGAAGAAAATGTCTCCTGCAGTCAGGTTTGGATCGGATTTTAGTTTTGTGAAATCAAAGCGAAAGCAGATATAGGGTGGGAGGGTGACTTACCAGTACCGTGATCAACACCATCCCAATAAGTTTGTATTTGACTGTCTCAAAAACTTGGTATAATTTAATTAATGGATTTGATGATGTTAAAATTCAATTAAAAATCAATTTGGATATAACACTTGCAAGCAAAATTAATTTAATCTGAATCAAAATCGTAATTGCAACTCACTATACAATGCATATCAAATTATACAATTATAATCAAATAATAATTACTTATAACATTATAAAAACAATTACCTGAATTAAGTTTTGAAGTAATTATATATAATATAATTAGTAATGATTAAAATAAAAATAATTTTGGTTAAATCAATAATAATAAACATAAACTCCATTTATTTTGTTTTAAATTTTAGAAATTCTAAATCTACTGGTATAAACTAATACTGAAATATAATTTTTTTAGAATTTAAACGTAAATGAACAAGACTATACTTTAAAAGAGGTAATACTTTGACAAGGAAAAAGGTTACTAGCTCGGTCACATCCATTAAACCTCTTTTTAACTAAATTTTTATAAGAAAAAATCTTAAATACAGAGACATATCTCTCACATAAGTGTTTTGATGAATATCACAATAAATGTAATATAATCATGGGAATATATTAATTTTGGCAAAAATGACAAATTGGCCATCAAAGTTGGCAATTTTTTTTGGATTGGATCATCAAATTTTAAATTTTTTTAATTGAATCATTGAACTATATTTAAAATCAAATTAAGATCATTCCATCGATATTTAACAGTTTCCGTCAATTGAGGCTGACGTGGCAATTATAAACTAAAATAAAAAACAAAAATAAGCATGTGGGGAACTGATTTGGCATAACAATTCTATCGACATTAATAAAATTACAAAAAAAATAAAATTATAGTTTTTATAAAAAGTCAAATTTAAATGGTACTAAATTTATATTAGTTCAAATTAATTATTTTCATTAATATTAATAACGAATTTAAATTAGAAAAAATCTCAAATCAAACATCAAGAAACTAAGAAAATTAAGATTAAATTTAAAAGAACTACAACAAGAGCAGATCTACTATGGGCATGAGCAGTAGTTTTTTTTTTCTACTTCGGCTTGGACTGTTTAAATTTCCTGAGTGACTTCAAGTCTTCAACGAAGAAGAAATGGCAGCAAAATGTTGTTGGAGATGAGAGTTTTGAAGGAGATCTTGGAGGGAAAAAGTTCGGGGGTTAGATTTTTAGTGGCAAATCTTGATAAAACATATCAATCTGTAAATCAAATGACAGAATGAAGTTCAGATCTGTAAATCAAAGGACATAATGAAGTTGAAGTTCAATATTGTCAATGAAACAAAAGCAGTGCTCACAAGAGCTGTTGAAGAAGAAGAAGAAAAGAAATCTGTGTGATTGGTAGGGGAAGAAGAAAGGGCTGATGGGTTGCCTTCTTTAATGTTAATTTTTTACTCCATGTCAGCATCCACGTGTATTTACTTTAATTTTTATTTTATTATTTTCTATTCACATTAGTGACATGTCACAAAAAGTTAATGTCAGTTAAGAAAAATTAATAGAATGACTTACACTTAATATAAAATAAATTTTAATGATTCAATTAGAAAATTTTAAATTTAAGTGACTCAATCTAGAAAAGTTGTAAACTTGGATGACCATTTCACTATTTTTATTTATTAATTTTCCTAAATGTTCCGATAAATCTCACAATAAGTGTAATGTAATCATGAGAATATATTAATTTTTCTTGTTCTGCTGTGATATTTGGTGTTACAGTATGTGTTATACAAATCTTATTAGTATAATATAGATAAATTAACGGTTAATAAATTATTACTAAATTTAATTTACATTTTTGTCCTCCATGTATGTGATAGTGTAATAAGCATGAATTTTTTGTGGCATTCACTAATATATTTTCTATTCTAAATTCTTCTACGGTTGTCAACTCCTTAATAGAATTTTAGTCTATTCAATAAAAAAACGTAAAAAAGTGGATAAAATGATTTAAATAGATGTTATAGAATGATACATTTTATGTTATAATATATTCAATAAAAAAAACCCGTAAAAGGATTGATAGAATGATTTAAATACATGTTCTGTTACGGTCCCGTGTAATAGTCGGGTTCTGATCGCTTCTCTACTCTAATCACTACTTGCAATATTTGTAAATCATCAGACTTGTAAATTTAAATTCTTTCTTTATTACTACTCGTTTGACCTACATTTACTTCCTGTAAGTGTTTATTATTGACTACTCTTAAACCTAAATTTTATTTGAGTCCCAAAGTTTCACGTGTACACTTCAAATTTTCGACAACTATGAAATTAACTTTTGAATTTCTCCCTGCAATAAACGGAAGACTGTAATCAGTTGAGCTTATGAATATGAAATTGCAGGTAGTTTGTAGACTCCAAAATTAAACTAATTTTATGGACAGTCATTGTTTCTGGAGTTGATTTAGTTTTTAAACACTACATTCCGAAGGGACAGATGGCGACCCAAAAAAAAATAAAAATAAAGGAAGACGAGGCACAAGATGAAGCAGTCCATCCGATTTCTTGCAACTCACCTTAGATTTCTAAACATCTTTGATGAACAATTCTACCCAAAAAACTTGTATCAATCTATTGATATTTGATTCCCATGCGCTTTTTGTATTGAGATATGTGTGGATCATATTTTGTACTAAAACTGTATAATAGATGATTTGCTTGAAAAATTACTCTTGCCTGACCAAATGGTGTGGTTCCGAGTGCTTGATATACATAGATTTATCTAATTTATCCGGCAAGATATGCCAAAAAATTATATAGAGTTTAGTCACACATTAGCAAATAATTGATAATTTTTGGCATCAAGACTTATTTGTCTAACTGCTGCAACTGCTGCTATAACACCCAAGATCGAGAAAGTTACTGCAATCGTAACGTTTAGCCAGAAAATGGGGCTTCGTTTGGATGGTCTAAAAGTCAGGTTGTAGAATACAACTGGGAGTACAAAATCCAGAGGCATGAACCCGAATGATCCTATCACTGCATTGATGTCTCCAAAGAATGGAAGCATTGCTGCAATCGTAGTTGCTAGAACTACCGACAGAGACCGCGAAAGCAACCTTGGAACAACGTTTCGTATTGAGAATTCACTGCTTTTCGGATCTGCAAATGTCCGCTCGAGCACTTCATTTGTTGGCTGTAGGTAAACCTGCAGTCCCCAACAATTGAGATGAGTGAAAGATAATTGTTTGATATGTCTCCAAATGCATGTATATTAAAAATTGTTGCATCTGTAATCGCAGAAGAAGTTGCATTCGGGTGATTTCACAGAAAGGACGTTGTTATTACAATTTCTTTGCACTTATAATAAACAGTTGTTTACGTACCACAGCAACAGCGGATAATTGGAGAATGGTGAAGACATTGGTCATGAGTATGAACCATTTCGGCACCAAAGCATCTCCATCATTAGAGAAATTAGTAAGAATCAGGCCTTCGGCTTGGTTTCCAAATGCCCAATATCCAGAAATGGCTACACTAAAAAATGTAGTAATAACAATTGCATAGCAAACACACAGCCCCTTGAACATCTTCCCCTTCACTGGTGGCGCCAATGTTGCCTGTATACAACCAGAATTATTCTAAATTTCTCAATATTATTTCAAATTTTCTGAAAATTATAGAATTAATTTGGCTATAATGTTACCTGAATTTCTGGAATGATACCATTTCCATATGTTGTGGCAATAATGGCCATTGCATTAAAAATTCCGAAAATACGAGTTTCGTTGTCGTTGCTAAGAGAATATTCTTTTTTCGGTCCCTTTGACGTACTCCCTGGGAAGAAAATTTCGTGTTTATACATATATGTGTGTGCATACAGGGTTTAGTAATTTGTGGAAGATTTACAAATATGAAAATGAATTTTTCTATATATAAGGCAAAAAAGGGCTTTAACTAATTACCTATGTAAATAGAACCAGCAGTAGCACAGGTACTGTAGGCAAGACAAAGTCCTAAAGAAACCAAGTTGATATGCCTCAAGGAGTGGAAAGATGGGATTTGAGCTAAAATCAACATTAGACATCCGAATATAATTACAAACTCATAGAGCTTCATTGTTCCATTTGGACTTGACAACAAGTAGATTGCCTGCAGTAGTTGATGTTATTAGTATAATTATATAAAAAATATGGTTTTATATATGATATGTATATAGTTTGTAAATGAACTTTGCCTTTTGAGTTGTGAAGGAATCTGGTGCATTTCCATTAATGTAAAGTTTTTATATGACATGAGCAAATAGATTCTCAGAAATTATGAAAACATGTCTTTATAATAGTGAAAGAGAGTTAAGAGTTTGAAGGAAGAATCACCTTCATGCATTGTCCTCCAAGAAGAGTAGAACCAACAACAGCCCCATAACACACCATGAATTGAATGGGACCAACATAATATTTACCCCATCTTGGTCCTGCCAATTTCATTATTAAAAATTTCAAAGATATTTGGAATAATTTATAACTATTTATTTAAGCTCATTATTATGATGGATAAATGTAGTAGTGATTCAAATATTTTGTATGATTTATAGTTTTAAAATCTTTTTTACACAGTTTAAATTCTTTAATTTGTAAAGTTAGCTCGATTATAAATGACTCGACTTAAATAAATCGTTCATAATCCTTTTCACTTATATCCGTGTCTCAATATTATATTTCAAAAAAAAAAAAAGGTAAAAGGATTTTCAGGTTGATCTTTAAATAAGTTATCTTAGGTCATCTCAAATACACACTTTCTATGGATGTATAAAATACATAAAAATATTAGAATACCTCATGTAGAATGAATTAGTTGATCGAAAATAGTTTCGAAGCAGTATAATTCGATATTTAAAATTTAGAGTTCTTTTGATCTAGATCAAATTTATTAAATTGTAAAGAGTTCGGATATTTGAATAAGCATGTACGCTTTTAGACTGTGGCAATTTATGTAATATATATATTTTTTAAAAAGATGGTTCAAATTGATATTCCATTTGATGATACATCCTATCCAAAGATTTCTTGTGTACTTTCGGAATTTTAGAATTAATTATAAAAACTTTACAGAAAAACACTAGACAATTAAGAATGAGTGGAAAATTCCAATTAAAATATTTGATGTTGAGGTTTATATTATATTCATCAATTTTATATCTGTGCATTTGCCCTTCTCCTTAGGGTGCTACATATTCATGTGGAATCAGACTGCTTGCATGTTGTCCAGATCACTAACTTTAGAAGCATCATCCTATTTTAGAACCTCAAAAAAATAAAATAAAAAAGTAAAATAAAACCTTAACTTAGTTGGAAGACCATGTTAGATAACAATAACATAATGTAATAATCATACATAAATGATAATTTTCAAGTACATATATAAATCTGTAATATTAACTCGAAATTAGTAAATTACTTCATCATTATATAAAGACTGAAAAATTATTTGGTACCACAATATACACCATATTATAATATTAAAATTATTAAATTTATTTTGAGATTGAAGCACTGTGAATCTTGAGTTAGATTTTAATATTCTTTCCATTCAGTTTTATATATCACTTGTTCATATATATATATATATATATATAATTGTTGTGTGCAATATTTAAGGAGAATCTTAAAATATAATTTTATATATTACTTCAAATTTAATTCATTAATTTAGTTTTCAATCTCTATAGTATTAATTACAAAAAAAGATAAATAAATAGTTTTACATTATCATTAATTATAAAATAATAATATTAATATTATTCTTAATAAGTGCGGAGATTTTTAAGACTATAAATAAAATTGGACCAAAGAAGTAACGAAGGCTTATTGTTATAAGATTCAAAAAGCTGACCAAACCGAGGAGTAATTTACTCTAAAGCACCTCTATCAATGCTGAATCTATGGATCCATCAAATATTATGATTGTGATTCTCTTTGCTTACAAATCAAAATGACATTTTTCAAATAATAAATATTGGACTATTTGGTTGTTAGTCAAATTTCATTTCTCTCAAAATTCTAAGTAGGGAATAGAATCTCAACCAGCTGGCCATTGACTATTTTGGGAGAAGTAGAATCTAAAATCATCACCATCTATACACATGCATACACGTTTCATTAATAACTACACGTAATTCAATCCGTCGGTTTGGTCTAAAATGGAAGATTACTTCATCCGTTTTACACTATAAAATAAAATAATTTTGTATTTAGCTAAAGGAAATTATGTTCTTTGTTAAAAAAAAAAAGTAGGAGAGATGGACGAAAATTAAATCCAAAACGTTTTGAACTCGAAAATTATTAACCAGTTATCAACTTTATAAAAAATAAAGCAGGTGACAGACTATAAATTTAAATGGCAAGATTTCATGGCCCCTTAATTTAGATCTCAACTCTTGAATATAGATAGATAAATGAGGTTAAAAAAATCTATGCCGTAGACTCTAGAAGATCTAAATTAAAAAGATAGAAGATGATATTGAAAGTTAAAAAAAAAAAAAAATGGTGGTACATAAATATTAATTTGCCTAAAAAATACGCGTGCAACGGAAGATGAGGTACTGGTTGTTCTCCGGGTCATAATTGATCTATGACTTGTTTGAATTAATGACCATATATATCGAGCACCACATAGCTTCTCCACCAAAGTAGACCACACTTTAGTTTGGTCCAATAACTAAGTATCGTCCAAAGCACCGAAACAATTCATTTAAAAGTATTTTGATTCTTAACTAGTATATTCTTAACTAGACAGCAATATTCTTTGCAGCAGTAAAATTGGAAATGAGTGGAATACGAGTGAATATTAATATATTTAGATTTTATTATAATTAATTTTTTAATATTTAAATTTGAGTATTTAGTTGAATAAATTTTTAATGTTCGGATTCTATTCTAATTAAATCCAAACTACTTAGAGTATTTGTTCAGTTATTTTCACAAAAGTTAGATTATATTTACACAAGTTTTCATTTTTTCTCTATAATATATAACATATAATACAATTAATTTTATAGACAATCATCACTTTCAAAGTAAATTATACCATATATAATAATTAAATAAATATTATAACATAAGTGATTTTGAAAATTTTATATATATTATTATATTTTGGTTTATAATTAGGATAATCGAACAACTCACCAATTAAATGTTACGAGTATTGTTGTGTTCAGATTTTACTTGTTTAATTTAACCAATTTTAAATTGAGTTTCAAATTTAACTTATTTTTATATTAAACCTAAATCGAGTTGATTATTTTTTGAGTTGAACTCGAATAGAGTCTAAACCGATATACAACCCCATAGTAGAATTAATGATTCTCACTCTACTTAAATAAAAGAAAAATATAATAATCTTTAACTTCAAAAAATATAAAAATTTAGATATGCGATGTTGTCAAAGTAAAAATTATACTGTTAGATAATTTTTATTTTCAATAACACTTTTATAATAATTTTAATAATAATAAATTCTTTTATTACCCTGCAGCATAACTTACTCCCGCAATATCTTTTGTTTAGAATTTTAATATAATGACAACTCGTAAGGCATTATTGTACTTATTGCGTAATAATATATATGAGTATAGAATACATACCTAAGATATCATTAGCCATGTCCCGGAATCTGAGATGCCGGCGACCCAATTGAGCATTGTGTTCGAGTACTAGCGACAGCAAATTATAGGAATAGAATGTGACAAGTGCTCCGATGATCAGAAACAAAACTCCGGGGATCCATCCGACCGACGCTAATGCAAATGGAAGACTCAATAGTGGTGGCGCTACAATCGAGGTTGTCAAGTGGTAGCCACAGTGTATCCACGACCCTGCATTTACATAAATAGTACACAAGTTTCAACTTTAAACTTATATGTCTTTAGTGTACGAGAATTGAATGTTGATGTAAAGTTTTTCAAATCGATTATAATAACTTTGTTTATCCAAAGAAAAAAGAGTATTTAATTTGACTCTATTATATTATTTCGTCCTTCAGGATGTTTTAGTTCAAGCCTTCGCGAAACTACATTAAACAGGAGGTGACTGACTGTTTCTTTCCATTTCTTTAAAATTTATACTTTTGCTCTTGCGTATTTTATATCATCTTTTATATTTTGTCTTTTTAAATCGTATTTTTTTCGCTCGCTCTTAAGATATGTCATTCCCTCTTAAGATATGTCATTCCGATCCTATCTTGTTTTAATTATTGTATCAACACGCATTTTTAGGTTTCCCACGTAGGAAAAAAAGTTACTAGGGGACTAGGGGTTAAAGTTTTATGGCATGAAATTACCAACTAATGATTGTCGTATGGATTGGTTTGGACTTTTTATGTTGGCAATATATATCTACTTTGGGAATATGTGGAGCAAAATGGCAAGTTGGGCAGTACTATTACGATGGATTGACGGTAGGTGAACACAGTTGTGCTCAATCAATCTAAAGAGGATTATTGGGGGTTGCTGGAGCTTGGAATAAAAATAAATTTCAATGTGAAACTCAAATCAGAAAAAAGAAAAAAAACAAGGAAGTCTTGCTTTGTCATACATACACATATTTTACACCAATAAAATTTATCCGACATGTTCTTAAATACGGGTGTTTATTTTAGTTTAAATAATACTGTTAAAATCTAAAATTTAAAAATTTAAGCCAAAAATGATTATTATATGTTCTTTTCATATGTAACCATCAAGCTAAAAAATGATTAATGGCGGAGAATAAAACGAAGAGGACGATGACATTTAGGAGAGGAAGCCAAACAAGTAGTAACAGTTTGACAAACTCGAAAAATAATAGACAGAGAATAAAAGTGTACACATATAATTATCATAGCAACTAATTATTGTACATATATATATATATATATATATATATATAATAAATATAACAAGTCTATAATTTTTCCAATACATAACATATATGTATACTTACGTACCTTTGGATTTGAGAACAAAGAGAGCACCAGCATCAAGTTCTTTGGGATTAGGATCATAAGCTTGTACCTTACCTTCTTCTTCATTACCTCCTTCTTGCATATCGATGGAGCTTGGAGGAAGAGTTCCCATACTCTCTCTCTCCCTCTCTCTCTCTCTCTCTCTCTCACACACACACACACACTCTCTCTCTCAATATGTGAAGAGATGATTTAAAGAATGTTATGTACTAGAGATTACTCAGAGAAAAATTATTATATATATAAATGATCAGATTGACTTGTCCGTGATGCATTTAGCAATTGAAAAAGGACTTGTCTACGATATTTTACATCACAACTTTGACTCCTGACTTCGAATTTTTTTTGGACAAAATTGCACTCTCCCTTCATCTTTCGGTGAAACCTACTATGTCAATTCTCTCCTTTCATCTTGTAAAAACAAGACAGTAAGTATTTGCCTTGCTCGAGTGTCTCTCTCCTCTCTGGCTTCTGCGACCACTACCTCCGTCTCTCCTCCACGACGGCCGACCCCTCTATCTCTCTCCCTCCTTCGACGCTTCTCTGACTCATCTCGGAGTTGACCTTAAAAGTTACTTTCTCAAACATTACTTGCCCCTTTTTTTCCTATTTTTCTGCGTCGCTCGCATGTCTAACATCTCATATCTTCTCTCTTTGAATCAACCTCCGATGGTTCTTTTATCACAACACCTGCACTCCCGTTTTCTCTTTCTCTGGTTCATAGGTGGTGGCGTGGATCAGATTGGAGGTTACAGAGGCTAGGGTTCCCAAAATTTCCCAATGGAGCTGCTAGCAGCAGAGGCAAAGGTTAGGTAAGGTGTTTATATTTTCTTTTGATTTTGCATTTTCCTCACCTGCTTCCTGTAATCGGTGAGTTTTTTTGCTCAATTTCTTCTCTCTTTCTATTTCCTGATTTAGCTCGAATTTCTCTCAGGATCTCAATGTCAATAAAATTGGAGGTAATTTTAGTTTACAAAAATCTTAAATTACTCAAGTTACCCGTAGATATTATTATCCCAAATCAACTTCGGTTGATTTGATTCATGAAGAAAAAAGTATGGTAGGATAATTTTATTATAATTCGAAAATTATTTATGAATGAAATATAAATGACAGAGAATATCAACTAATTAGTCATGTGAATAGAATGATTATGTTTGTTTCCGCTTGTAAAATTAATGGGAATTCCGATTCTTAAATAGTTTAAATTATTGTTACCGGTTTTATTGAGCAATTAAAAGATTAGTGGGATAATATATTAGCTCAAAACTAACAACATGAGATTTAACGTTTCACAAAAATTATTCGATCTATGAATCCTAATATTAGTGAATTAAAACCCCATCAACATGAAGATGCGGTCTATACTTTGATTTAATTAATAATAAAACACTTTATTGGTCTACCTACTAAGTTAGAATTATTGCTAAATTTAAGACGTCAAACTTTAACCCATTTTAGATGGTATAAAGATGTACTAAGGTAACACTTAAAAATGATGTTAATTCAGTTTTTTGGAAAGAAAAAATTATAATCGGTTTACCATCATTATTTTTAGAAAAAGTAAAAATCAGAATTAGAAATAAAAATGGAGAAAATAATATTCTTTATAATTCCTAAATTTATGGAGAATTTATATTAGAATGCGTGATTGAAAGATTAATATTGTGCAATGATTTAAATTTAAAAACTCAATTGAAAAGGCAAGGATTGACTAGTAGGAAAAAACTAGGAGAGTTCTGCAATCAGTTTGCTTATAATATCTCAACTTCAAAGGTTAGAAAACCTGAAAGAAATTAACAAAAAAGATTTATTAATCAAAAGAAGAAATTTAGAAAATTCATTCCTAATAAAAGGAAATTTAAAAAAGGGAAAAAAACCTTTTAAGAAAAATGGTAATAATAATTTTAAGAAAGATATTACTTGTCACAAATGTGATAAAGTAGGTCACTATGTTAATAATTGTTGGGTTAAAAAGAAAATTCAAGAATTAGATATTAGGGATGAGTTAAAAATACAAATAATGTCTATATTAATAAATTCTAAATTTGATAGTGATTCAAAAAATGGTATTAATAATATACAAGATGATAATGTTGGAGTGTATGCCCTAGTAGTCAATTATGTAATGATTGTGATACTATATTTATGTTATGTTTTGGTTAAATTATAATTTCTTTAATTATGTTTTATTTATTGCGTTATGTAAATGTTAACATAATAAATGTTCTTAGAAAAATGATATTAATTATATGGATTCAAGTTTGTGACTTGAATATGAGATCGTATAAGTATGTTATATATACATATCATTATTTTTAAATGTCCCTAGTCGAGAGTATTATTGTTAGTGGGACAACAATAATACATTAAGACTAGTATGTGGATTGACTGATGGCCACATTTCATTGGTCATAAATATATACGAGATATATTAAGTTGATGCATATGTACCATGTTAGAGGACAGTGTACTGAACAGAACCACCATGAGAATTCTACATGGAGCATTATGCTATGTGTCATAAGTAATTCTCATAGTGACAATGATGTAATGGTTTTCGACCTGAAGTCATGACATTTCTATATAAGGAGTTATGTGTTTTGACATTGCCAAAAATCATCTTTAATCGGGTGGACGATAAAGGTGATTGTTGGATATATCATGAGTTATGTGAGAAATGAGAATGATGTAGATGAAATTTAACCCTCCTATAAATTAGGGGTGATATCTATACGTCTCTTGATTGAGTGAGATTATGAAATGTATGGTCATGCTCAAATAGAGATTTGTTTCATATAGTCTACTCATTGATCAAGAAAACTGAGATTAAATTGTGAAGAGGATGACACATCCATGCCTTGAATTTAATCTTAGATATCAAGTTTAAAAGGATTAAATTACATTGAAACATTGGTCACGAAAAGATTGCGTTGAATCAACGACTTTATTATTACTTGGGGAACAGTGATGTATTACTAAATGCCACTAACTGTTTATAATTTTATAATATGATTTAAAATTATTGTCAACGTAATAATAACCTACATGGTCGCACACTAAGAACATTTATTAAGGAGATATAATTTAAATGTCAGTGATTTTAATATATTAATAAGATTGATTTTATTTAAATCATGGCTTTAAATTATATGTATGTAATCTGTATAAATATATTAGAGTCCCTTGGAAGAAAATACGAATATATATTTATTTGACATATATATTAATTAAGACTTGATTAAAATATATAATAAATATAAAATTCGAATTTTATTCTCCTAATCATATTAGAGTTTGGAATTACTCTATACACAGCTATATATAGGATATATCAGTTGTTCTCTCAAACATATACGTTTTCTAAAACCCTAGCCGCTCATTAGAGAAAGACTAGAGTTAAGAGAGAGAAACAGATTCAACAGTTAGTATTGCAATTCTCCTTACTTCGGATCATGAGACAATTTGTGGGGTGTTCGTGTGGATACCGTAGAGGCGCCGTCTAGTTGGATTGCGTTAAAGATTCGGAGACGTTTAACACCCTCATCAAAGTTTCGGATCCGGCAAGGTTAATCGGTAAAATCTTAAACCATCTGTATTAAATTGTTTCGCATGGATTCTCGAGTTAGGGTTTCGTTTTATTTTAAATCGTTTTTTTTATTCCGCTGCGTTTTATTTGTTGAAACCCAACATATAATATGTATACTAGTTTAGAAGGTGAACAATCTCAGAAAGATCATAAAGATTGTAGTTATATAAATTAAATTAATTATTATAAATCAATACTTAATTTAAATGATTTAAGTATTAATGTTTTTATCAAAATCCTAGAATCTGATTTTAGATATTATTGAAAAAATTATAGATCCAAAAGAGAAAAGAAAACTCTTCTACAATTTTTAAGTGAATATCAAAAACAACATGAAACTGATCTTATTAATAAAAAAAATTAACATATAATTTTCAAGAAATATTAACAGATTTGAAACACCAACAAAGGAGATAACTGTTAATGATCTAAAACATGAGATTAATGAATTAAAATTAGAAATTAAGATTTTAAAAACAAGAATAGAAGTTTTGGAAACCTATTCTTATAAAAAAGAAGAAATAGAAGATAAATCTTCTAAAGGTAAGGAAACTAAGATTGAAGAAGTTGATAATAGTACTGATTATCTTAATGTCATGGATAGTATCACATATTAAAAATGATATGTGTTAGAGATAAATGATGATGATGATGATTATGTAATAAATTGTGCAACTGTAAATACTTGAGGTATTTTATAAACCTTAAGATCAGCACAAGTTTTGCATCCACTGATGATAAGTTCATTCATCAGTGGATAGTTAATAACTTCACAAGACAAGTCAGAAAACAGGAACATTCAAAGGACTTGACAAAGTGAAGGAGAATGTCTGATGCTACTTGTAAGCAAACGAAGTATTCCGCACATCAGAAATTCTAAATCAAAGTTACGTTGATTAAGTACCATCAGGGGAACCCATCAAGGGGAACTCGTCAGGGGAACCCGTCAGAGGGAATCCATCAGGGGAACCCATCAGGGGGGAACTCATCAGGGGGAACTTATCAGGGGAACCCATCAGGGGGAAACCCGTCAGGGGAACCTATCAGGGGAACCAGTCAGGGGATGACAAGGGCAGA
>CM025788.1:5558454-5578365 GCA_014636745.2 Centella asiatica
CCCCCCCCCCCCCCCCCTTTACAAACACTTGTGTGCTAATATTGCACTAACAATTGGTATAAGAGCCTCTTAGCAGATTTCACTTGCTAAATACGATCACTATCTATGGCCAATAAAGCTGGAAACAGTAAAGTCCCCATGTTGGAAAGGGGCAAATACTTCTTCTGGAGACAAAGAATGATAGTTCATCTAAGAGCTATTGATGATGAATATTTGCAAATTCTAGAAGAAGGACCTCACGTTCCCAAGAAGCTCATTCCTATAGAAGTCGTTAATGGAGTCAGTATTCCTGAAAAGCTTGTCCCAAAGACAACTGATGAAATGACGATAGAGGAAAGAGAAAAGGTGAAAAAGGATCTTAAAGTGACTGGAATCCTGTATAATGGTTTGGACGATGATATGCTGAATAGTATCATGAATCTAACCACGTCTAAATCTATATGGGATACCATACAAATCCTTTGTGACGGTACTGAGGAAGTGAGGGAAAACAAACTGCAGCTGTTAACACAACAGTATGAGTGGTTCACAATGATCTAGTAAATAAATTAGGTAATGTAAATAATAGGAAAACTGAAGTATACTATTCTAGATTTTTGTTTATGATTATTAAAGATCAAATTACTAATCTTTCTTTTGAGAATGATATACCTGTACAGACATACAAGCAAACAAAGAAATTGTTTGCAGAAATAATGAAGAAATCATATACAACTGAATCATTTGCTCTCCCAACCCATATGATACATGTAGTAAATTTTACATCTTCCACTTCTCACACTGTACATTCTTCACCTTCATCTACTATGGCAGAGAAAACAACCACCTCTCTGCCTACCCAAGTAGAACAACCAATTTCTTCTCAACCACTCTTAATAGCCCAACCCACAGTCTCCCAAAAGATTGTTGGGATTAAAAGAAAAACCAGTGAAGTTACCACATCAACTGAGGGGGAGCAAGGAGAGAGAGTGATTGGCTATAGGAGGAGATTGAAGAAGAAGAAAGGAGCCACGAGTGTTACCCCAAAGCCTGACCAGGCAATATCCTTTCAAAAGGATGCTGCCTTTGATAAGGAATTAAACATATTTCTAACTAATTCCTCTCAAAAGGAATTAGTTATTGAAAATAGTCCTCAACCAAGGACACAGATGAGTGAGGCACATACAGTAACCATAGACACTGATGAACCTACCATCAGGGTCTCTGAGAGCCACTTGCAGATAGCTGACACAGTGAGTGCACACACTTCTTTTGATGAGTCACCTCCTCATTCAGTGATTCAGCCAACACTCCCATCTACACCACTTCCTTCTTTCTCTGTTCCTCAAATTTCTTCAGATATAATGACACAAACTTTAAGTGTCATACAATCACATTCTCCACATTCTCATTTCGTGGAGGAGCCAACACTCTCTGACACAGTGTTTGAAAGTCACCACACTCATATGACTGACTCATTTTTAATTGATACAAACACTAGTGATCAGGCAGGGGACATAAATACCACTGTACATACCACAGCCATAACTCTTTATGTACCCCTAATTGTATATACATCCTCTACAGAAACCTATACCTATCCAATTATACATACACACTTTATTTCTTCTCCTTCTCCTATCACAACTGTTGAACCAGAAACTGTAAATACTTCACTTGAACTGGTCACAGTTGATGATTTCCAAGCCCATAGGAGCCCCTCTAGGACAATTTTGAGTGAGAATGAGAAAATAATTAGTGCAGAGAGGCAAAGTCAAACCCCTGAGAGGACTTTGGCAAAAGGAGAGGAAGAGAGTACTGTCTTAGTAGGCAATGAAAAAGGAGAGGATATGAGTGCTACCTTAGAAGGTACAGAAAAAGGAGAGGATGAGAGAGATAAGGATGAGATCCTTGTAAATAAAGAAAAGAGAGAAAATAATGATACTGTAAATATTACTTCCTCTTCTGCAAGTGATGAAGATGATGCTCCACAAGATGATTTTTCCCAGTTCATCGGAGTTGATTTGTATTTTTAGCAGAATCAGATGGCGGATACTGTACAGTTATTAAAGCAGGAGTTAGCTAGGACCACTGATCCAGTCTTGATCAAAGTGTTAAAGTCACAGATCATGATTGGTCAGTCCATAGACATAGAAAACAAAAATTTGTATACACACTTTTCTTCCAAGTTTCAAAATGTACAGACAGTTGTGGATTCCCTAGTCACCAGCCAGACTTTGCTCCGAATGAAGAAGCAGGCTGACATTGTTGACCGAAAGCTTGCTGATCTCACTTCACAACTGACCAACATGGCAACTCTACAACAATCCATGGCTGGCACTCTGCAACAAATTCTTCAAGTCACCTCCCCACATCCAACTCCTACTGATGATGCTGTCAAAAAGGGGGAGAAATCAACCCAGCATGCGTCAGGGGATGTGACTACTCCTGTTCTTGATCCAAAACCCAAGGATAAAGGCAAGGGTATTCTGATTGAGGAACCAAAGAAGACATCAAACACTCAATCAAGGCCTAAGCTACTTGGAGATGCCATGAAGACAGCCCACTTTCCACAACCTGTTGAAGTTGTAATTGATGGGAAAGTGGAGTTGGTCTATCCCCAGGACAAAAAGCTGGTAGAAGCTGATGCACTCTATGCACAGCAACTTCAAAAAGAAGAAGAAAGGGAAATGGCAAAGGAACAGGAGGAAGAAGTGAAGAAGAAGAAGATTGTCAAGCCAAGGACCTCCAGGAGACCTCAGCCTCCAAGATTACAGAATCCTAGAAGTGCATCAGGGGATAAAAATCAAGACAAATCTAAACACCCTGATGCCACTTCAAAGAAGTCTGAAGATGTCAAGGACAAAGGACCATCTCCTGATACCAAAGAATATGGTCCACCCACACTAGCTGAACCTCTCAAAGAAGAAAGGCGCAAAAACCTGGCATTTTTGTTCTCAATAAAAAGCATAGATGTCAGGTTCAACAATAAAAGAGATCAGCTGATAACAATTCAATTGAAGAATGGATCAGAATTCACTGTGGCAATGGACTGGTTCAGGAGAATGGATGCTGAGCAGTTAGGACTGGCTTTAAACCTGATTCCAAGATCTTCTCAGGCCAACAAAGACTTAAGGGGGATAATTGACAGGCTGAGGAGTGCCATCAACAATGAAAGAAGCCTGCCCACAGCATTGAAATATCCACTAAAGCTATTTTATAAATCCACCGATGGGCAGGAGAAGAATATAAGGATTAAAGAAGTTGATGGCCTAAGCTTGGAGGAAGCGATTCATTTTCTTGGTCAAATTGCAAACCATAAGAATGAACATGTCATCAAGTTCAGAGTCCTGCTGATTCAAAAAGTGTTGAAGGAGATTGAAGAAACCAAGGCTGATGATAGGAACACTGCAGCAAGGCATGTGCCATCAGTGAAAGGATTCACAGAATATCCAAAAATGATCACAAGCCCCATGGGTGTACAGTTCAAAAATCAAAATGGGGAGATCATTACCTTCTACTGGTCACAACTTGCTGCAGCCAACATTTCAGAAATAAAAAGTGTCCTTGAAGCCTTGAAATCAAGCAGCAACGTCAACATTGTTAACTTCAGAAAACTTCTACAAAAGGAGCTGGAGCAACTGGAGACAGGCAGGGAAGACACAAGACTAAGGATTCCTGAGCTAAATCCTGATCAAAGGAGACAAGGCCTTGGGAGTGACACTCAACCAATTGAGTCTAATCGACCATTGCCCTTTGTCTCAGCAAAAAGGAATAGGAAATCCTAAAGTCTATACTACATTTTTTTTTGTAATAGTTATAGGAAAATACTTGTACAGAAATTCTTTTATTAAGTCATTCAAAATTCTTTCATGTATTTAGTATTGGTTTTGACATCATCATCAGTGCATCTAGGGATTTATGGTTATCAAATTGATAAACATAAATAGGGGGAGATTGTTAGAGATAAATGATGATGATGATGATTATGTAATAAATTGTGCAACTGTAAATACTTGAGGTATTTTATAAATCTTAAGATCAACACAAGTTTTGCATCCACTGATGATAAGTTCATTCATCAGTAGATAGTTAATAACTTCACAAGACAAGTCAGAAAACAGGAACATTCAAAGGACTTGACAAAGTGAAGGAGAATGTCTGATGCTACTTGTAAGCAAACGAAGTATTCCGCACATCAGAAATTCTAAATCAAATTTACGTTGATTAAGTACCATCAGGGGGAACTCGTCAGGGGAACCCGTCAGGGGGAACCCATCAGGGGGGAATGCATCAGGGGAACCTATCAGGGGAACCAGTCAGGGGATGACAAGGGCAGACCAATTCGTCAGTGACACACTTCGGGACATATCAGTGTCAGGCAAACCCATCAGGGCAACCTGTCAGGGAGAATGACCAACATGACATCAGTGGAAGCCATCAGTGTATGCAGTCAGCTATAACCATCAGGGTCAAGAAGCACTGAGTATAACTCAAGTGAAGGACGAAACCCTGATCCAGTCAATAAGCATCAGGGGATCCAGAAGCACTGATCAAAGTCCGTCAGGGCTAGCAGTCAGTGGATCGTTGTGACAGCATACACCTATCATCAGTTCTTACACGGAAATCAACGTAACGTGTTACAGAAGCAAGAAATATTAACTGGAAAGATATTTCTTGAAGTTTATTAATGGTCCAATGAGAACTCTCACGCATTAAATGCACACAGATCAGGGGAAGAAAAGTAGCAACAAAACTTGTAGCAGTCTGACACATAAAGTTTAGATGTGACATACTTGCGGCTAAGTTGAGAAGAGAAGCACGTCTCAAGAACGTGATTTCAACCCACTGATTGATATATAAGCAACGGAGCTCTCATTACACAAACAACGATTGATTGAATCCATCCAACAGATCAAACAAGTACTGAAGCACAAAACACTAGAGAGAAGCTTTGCAATAGATCTTGAGAGAAATATTTCAAAGAATATTAGAAGCTAGTGAGTGTGAGAAACTGTGAACTTTATTCACAGAATTTGTAGCTGTAAATCACATTTGTGATTATACAAATTTCCAGAAAAACCTCGAGTTATAATATAACTATTTTAACTTGAATCTGTGTGTTCATTCCATATAGTTTTTCTGGTTGTTCAACTGTTTTCAATAAGCCGTATAAGTTTTTAAGTGCGAAAAGTTTCTGGTGTTTGTATTCATCCCCCCCCCCCCCATTCTACAAACACTTGTGCTAATATTGCACTAACAATATGTTTATATTACCTTAGTCATCAATGAGGAAGTAAGTTTTAAGGTTATTACTCTAATTGAGAGTGGAGTAGATCTAAATTGTATTAGAAAAGGAATTGTTCCTACAAAAGATTTTGATAAAATAAAAACAGGACAAACATTAACCACTTCTAATGGTGTAAAAATGAATTTAGATTATAAATTTTCTAATGTCAGTATATGTAGTGATGGAATTTGTATAAAAACTAATTTAGTTTTAGTAAAGGGTTTACGTCAGATGTTGATTTTAGGAACACCCTTTATTAGTATGATTCAACCCATAACACGAATTGATTCCTCGAAAATTTTTACCACCCTTAATAGAAAATCAATAATCTTTAAATTTATTGTTAATCCACAAACAAAAGAAACTAATGAATTGAAAGATCATTTAATTTATAGAGAAAAATATTTAAATTTCATTCAAAATGATTTAAAAATAAAGAACATTCAGACACAATTAGAAAATAGTAATATAAAACATAAGATGTTACATATAGAAAATAAAACAAAACATAATTTATATAGCGAATTACCTACTGCCTATTGAAATAAGAAAAATCATGTGGTAGAATTACCTTATGAAAATGATTTTAATGATAGGTTGATTCTTATTAAAGTTGGACCAATTCAAATGAATAAGGAATTATTAGAACACTGTAAAAAATAGATTCAAGAGTTAAAAGAAAAGTCATTGATTAGAGATGTTACATCTCCCTGGAGTTGTGCGACATTTTATGTAAATAAAAATGCAAAAATTGAAAGAGGAGTTCCTAGATTAGTTATTAATTATAAATTTTTAAACAAAAATTTAAAATAGATTAGGTACCCAATACCTAACAAGAAGGACTTATTTAAAAGATTAAATGAGGCATGTATTTTTTGAAAATTTGATTTAAAATCTGATTATTGACAAATTCAAATTCATGAAAAAGATAAATATAAAACAACTTTTATTGTACCTTTTGGTTATTATGAATGAAATGTTATGTCATTTGGTTTAAAAAATCCTCTATCAGAATTTTAGAATATTATGAATGATATTTTTTATCCTTATTCTGGATTTATTATTGTTTATATTGATGATATATTGGTTTTTTCTACAATGTAGAAAACCACTTCAAACATCCAAATATTTTTATAAATATAATTCAACAAAATGGTTTAGTTTTTTCGGAAAAGAAAATGAAATTGTTTCAGATCAAACTTAGATTGTTAGGTCATGAAATTAGTGAAACTTATTATCTACCTATAAATAGATCTATTGAATTTGTTAACAAATTTTCAGATGAAATAAAAGATAAAAATCAACTTCAGCGATTTTTAGGAAGTTTAAATTATATAACATATTCTTATAAAGATTTGGTTAAAGATAGTCCTCCATTATATGATAGATTAAAAAAGAACCCACATTTTTGGTGTCCTGAGCATACAAAAGCAGTTTAAATGATAAAATTAAAAATTACAAAAATTCCTTATTTAGTATTAGCAAATCATAATTGGAAAAAAATAATAGAAACTGATGCTTGTAATATAGGTTGGAACTATCCTTAAGCAAATAAATCCTAATAATAGTAAAGAAGAATTAATTAGTTTTAATTCAGGAAAATGGAATCCTGCTCAAATGAATTATACTACTATAAAAAAAGAAATGGTTTCTATTGTTAAAAATATTTCAAAATTCTAGGATGACTTATTAAATCAAGAATTTATTTTGCGAATTAATTGTAAAGTTGCAAAAGATATTATAGGAAAAGATGTTAAAATTTTAGTTTCAAAATAGATTTTTGCTAGATGTCAGGCAATATTATCAGTATTTGATTTTCAAATTGAATACATAAAAGGAGAAAACAATTCTCTTCCTGATTTCTTGACTCGATAGCTTTTGCAGGAAAATATGTAGGTCCTTCCCATGGAAAATGACAGCAATTATTGAGATGTTCTCCTAGAGAACGATCACCTCGGGGTAGAGGGAGAATAAATTATGGAGAAAATTCTTCGGGAGCTCAAGGTCATGCTCCTATATCTTATGATCAAAATTATCTAGTCACACTTTCTAATGTGAAAACAATGAAGGATATAGCACTGGAAGCTCATAAATCAACTAATGAGCAAACTAAAAATTTAAAGCGAAAGGATTACCTGATTATTTAATGATTATTGAAGATAATGATTACGATTGCAAATGACTAGAAGAGCCATGAAAAATTGCTAATAAATATTTTGAGCAGGGAATTTATTTTCTCAATAGTGCTCAAAAAACAAGGATGCAGTATAAAATTATACTGAGTGAAACCAACTCAGTCTTCTTCCAACATTCAATAAATAATTATGATAAAAATTCTTTTATTTTTTTAAAAGCAAAATTTTTGAATATTATCTCTATAAATGAGTGGGGATCAAATCCTTGTCAGTATCGTAGATATGTTGACCCCAGACCCCAACCAAATTATTTTATTATAATTATTGGAATTATGTGAAAGTTTGACATTATACTTTCTTATATCAAAATAGCCAACGAAAACATTTTTGGTTTTTCATGTTCAATAATGATTTTCATCTAGAAAAAATTTGAAATTGGTTCCTTAATAATTGGAAAAGAATTGGATATGTGGAAGATTTTCTTCCCATCCAGTTATCCAGTTTTTTGATTGCTCATTCTCAACTTTAGAGGAATGAAAAATGATTTAGGATTCAAAGGAAAATCTTATTATTATTTATTGTACAACTTAAAATATTGACATTGGTAATATTCTACAATTATTAATGACGAGAGAGATAACACGTGTCTTATAAAATGATATGCATATCTCTGATTCGTATATGTTAGATGACGAGGAATGTTAGTCTTCATCTTATGAGTGATTGTAATCTCTATGTTAAAAATATTTGTATTATGAATTTTTCACTTGTATTAAAAATTTCGAACATGTATGTTATGTTATGGATGTAATTAACGAAAAGCAACTTTACTTTGGAATATGATTTAAATGCTCAAAATTTATCTCGACCGTTGAGTTGTTAGTCAATTAATCTTCCTTATACATTGTCTAACTTTTTACCCTCTCAGCCACCCTATGTGTGCGCATTCTTCCCTTTTATACAACAATAAAGTCGTGAAGATTTTTGGAAGTGATATTCTAACTAGAATCCATTTTGATTCAACTAGAGATTATTATTAGTCATTATTTTCAATTGAACAAACATACAACTAATCAACCAGATCATATTTGGAACTAAAGAATAAAGATTTTGTTTAGTATCATGATAAATTAAAGTACAAGTCGTGACTTCAAATAAGCATTGTGGGAGAGTTTTAATTAGGGTGCAAAATAGCTTCAAAATTATGCGAACAAAATATGCTAATGAAGTTAAAGTTACATTAGGCTGAGTATTCCTAATTTCGCAAGATCACAATTAGCACAAGTGACATTATAACGTTAGTTATATCACTACTAATAACAGTGACATGCTAATCACATGTGGTATTAGTGACCAAGTGCTTGTTTTTTCTTATTTTTTATCTATTTATTTTCCGTGTAAAAATGTTTATTTACCAATTTTATTTTTTTTTAAAGTTTTTTTTTTATAATTTTAATATATATAGAGGGAAAAAGAAATATAAGGCATTCGTTATTCAAGCTTGTTTAAGGTTACTAATTAAAACGATATAGTTTAGAGTTCAATAACTATTCATAGTGTTTTTATTTCTTATTTTAATATTATATATATATATATATTAATCTAGAAAGATTAGTAACATAGTTAGTGTAAAAATACGAACAGTTAACATAATATGGTCATAGATCTTAAGGTGTAACTTTAATCATGAGCGAATTTGTTGAAGTTGCACCCATGAAATATGGAAAGTCCCAAACATTGGAAACTACCTGGGGAGGAGTTAGGAACAAGAACAAGGAGAAGCAAGAACCTCTTAAATGGAGGAATCGATTGTATTTCGTCCTTTGTTCCCCATAGCAACTGGGGATCAAAAAGCACCAAATTTGATGACTATATATATATATATATTAATCTAGAAAGATTAGTAACATAGTGTAATTGAGTAAATGATTTTGCAAGGTCAATATTGATGATGGCAATTATTTTCAAGAGTTTTGTCACTGCTACTCGTCGTGATTATTTTTGTAGAGTCACTACCGTTAATAATGAGTTTGCGAAAATGGTATAAGTCAAGGAAGTCGAAAAAAAGTGAAATCATGTCAACTGTCGGGCAAAACAGGAAAGGAGCCCATAAAAAATGATATGACACAAGAGCAACAAACCAATTTAATGACTAAACGAGGTACAAGTAAAGTCATGAACTTCTCAGGCTCAATTTCTGTTTTACCCCATACTTGGACATGTTATGTAATATATATATATATATATATATATATATATATAGACATTTTACATTATCTACTTCCCCACCTCTCCACTACTCCACTTTCCCACCTCTCCACTACTCCACTTCCCCACCTCTCCACTTCTCCATCCTTTCCTTCATCTTTTTTGCCTATAAATAGAGGTATTGTAGAATGTAAATTACACACATTTTCAAGTAGAAATAATATTATTCTCTTTCTCTTTACTTCTGCTTTATATTATATCATCTCTCTTTTACTTTTGCTATATATTATAACGCGTTATCAACACGAGTTTGCTCTAGTCAAATTGCGATTGAATTTTATTCGAGTAGAAGTACAAGGTTTCTACAATCAGATTTTGTTTCGAGAAGAAGGTACTTTTTAGATTGTATCTTATTAATCTTTACTTTTATTTTATACCTTATTTTATTTAACATTGTATGAAAGTAATACTTTCATTCCCAGAAGAGAATGATAAATTAAGTACTTTCATTCTCAGAAGAGAATGATAAATTAAGTACATGATAAAACCAGAAGTTTTTATTATAGTTTAGATTTTTTTTAAAAAAGAAAGAACTTGAAGCTCTTAACAATAAACAAAAAGAACCTGAAGTTCTTATTTGTAATTTTTATACAAAAGAACTTGAAATTCTTAACGTACAATAAACAAAAAGAACCTGAAGTTCTTATTTGTAATTTTTATAATAGAGAACCTGAAGTTCTTTGCCTAGCATTATATATATGTGTCTCCAATACTTAATTCTCTTAATAACCAGAAGTTATTAAGATTCTTTCTTTAGTCATTTTTATTTATGTTTATTGAATATAGATGTATATTTTAAATTCGTAGCATTTTTTTTTTGTAGTTCTTATGGCCAACATTTCTAAACTTGAGTTCAATGCTCTTGATATATTGGGCAAGAATTATCTCCCATGGACTCTCGATGCCGAGATCCACCTTACAGCAAATAATCTTGGAGAAACAATAAAAGATGGAAATAAGGCCTCCCTGCAGGAGAAAGCCAAAGCAATGATATTTCTCCGTCATCATCTCCTGAATATCATTGGGTCTCCTGAAGAGATCGAAAAGACTGTAAATTTATTAAATGAAGGATTTGAAATGAAAGATCTTGGTGTAACAAAATTATGTCTTGGCCTGCAGATCGAGCATTTGAATAATGGTATTTTTGTCCATCAATCAAATTACATCCAGAAGATGTTAAAACGTTTTAATATGGACAAAGCTCATCCTCTAAGTACACCAATGGTTGTTCGATCACTTGACATAGAAAAGGATCCTTATCGTCCCCGAGAAAAGAATGAAGAAGGTCTTGGTCCAGAAGTACCATACTTAAGTGCAATTGGGGCTTCGATGTATCTTGCTAATAATACAAGACCTGATATTGCATTTTCTGTCAATGTATTGGCAAGATATAGCTCTGATCCAACACGTCGACATTGGAACGGAATTAAACATGTGTTTCGTTACCTTTGTGGGACAAGTGATATGGGACTATTTTACCAAAAGAATAAGGAATCCAAATTAGTTGGGTATGCAGATGCAGGGTATTTATCAGATCCACATAAAGCTCGGTCACAATCTGGATATGTATTTACATATGGAGATACTGTAATTTCATGGCGATCAACAAAACAGACACTGACAGCAACATCATCAAATCATGCCGAATTAATTGCTTTATATGATGCTGGACGAGAATGTGTATGGTTGAGATCAGTGATTCAACACATCCAGGAGGAATGTGGACTCGAGTTAATCAAAGGAAGCCCAACTGTGATATATGAAGACAATGCAACATGTATTGCTCAAATCAAAGAAGGATATATTAAAGGTGACAGAACCAAACACATCTCACCAAAATTCTTCTCAACACGTGATCTACAGAAGGATGGTTTGATAAATGTTTGGCAAATTAAGTCAAGTGATAATTTGGCAGATCTATTTACAAAATCATTGCCGAGAAAAGTTTTTGAACAACTTATACAGAAGATTGGTATCCGTCGTTTCAGAGATATACATTAAAATGAGGGGGAGTATTATACACGTTGTACTCTTTTTCCTTCACTAAGTTTTGTCCCACTGGGTTTTCTTAGTAAGGTTTTAATGAGGCAACATAACTGATCCAGAAGTATCAGTTAATTTGGTCCTGACGTACCTAATTAATAATTTGTCCAGCAGAACATATTAATTGTGTATAATACAAGGTAAAATGTCTAAGGGGGAGTGTTATGTAATATATATATATATATATATATATATATATATATATATATATATATAGACATTTTACATTATCTACTTCCCCACCTCTCCACTACTCCACTTCCCCACCTCTCCACTTCTCCATCCTTTCCTTCATCTTTTTTGCCTATAAATAGAGGCATTGTAGAATGTAAATTACACACATTTTCAAGTAGAAATAATATTATTCTCTTTCTCTTTACTTCTGTTTTATATTATATCATCTCTCTTTTACTTTTGCTATATATTATAACAGGACACAATTTTCTGCATATATTTCACTTTTTTTGGACTTTATTGAGTCATCTCACTTTTGCAAAGTCACCGTTAACGGTATTAACTAAACAAAAAATTAAAAGTAATCACTGCTATTAGTAGTGACTACATATTCACTTGTACCACAAGTGACTTCGCATAATCAATTTATAAACTTGATTACAGAAAAGTTAATTAACAATGGTAATTAATTTTTTTTTTTGGAAAAATAAAATCAGAAATTTGTTAAAAAAAACTAAAAATTATAAAAATAAAAGAAAATTAAAATATCCTCTACTTTCCCTTCCCTCGTACAAGTGCTATATTGATCTTGAATTTGTGGGCACCCCAAAAATTATTTATGAAGTAAAAGTAAGAAAAAAGGATCTTGATGATATAACTGCAAATTATGATATATGTTGTTAGTTTTTGTGGTCATCAATATATTTCGCACCCAATTTGTTGTTTTTCCATTCCAACGATGTGTGCTTATTTTCTTATTTGAACCCGTTGAAAAATATTTCAGACTTTGTCACTTTATGTCAAGCTTTTGTCAATTTTTTTTTAAAGGAAATTAAGATTTTTGGAAGTGTTATTCTAACTAGAAATCCATTTTGATTCAAACAGAGATTATTATTAGTCATTATTTTTAGTTGAACAAAATAAAAATAACCAACCGAATCAGATCTAAAGAATAAAGAAATTGTTTAGTATTATGATAAATTAAAGTACGATCCACGACTTCAAAAAAGTATTGTGACAAGTAATAATTAGGACGCACCATAGCTCCAAAATAATGTGGACAAAATATATTAATGAAGTTAAAATTACATTGGGGTGAGTCTATTTTTCTATTATTGATTTCACAAGATCACAAGTGACATTATAACAACTAGATCAGTAGGAATAACAGTGACCTACTAATGACGTATGATAGTAGTGTCTAAATTTATTTTTTTCTAATTTATTTACCTATTTATTTTTCGTGTGAAAATATTTATTTGTCGATTTTATGTTTTATAATTTTTTTTGAAATATATATTAATTTAGAAAGATTAGTAGCATGGTTAGTATAGTTGATTATGTAAGGTGACTACCGACAACGGTTACTACTTTCAATGTTATACAAGGTGATTACCGACGACAATAATAACTATTTTTAAATTTTTGTAAAGTCAATATTGCTAATCGCGATTGTGCGAAAGTGGGATAAGTCAAGAAAATCGAAAAAAGGAGAATATTTATAGAAAATCGTATCAACTGCGGGGCAAAACAGATTGGAGCCTCCGTTCCCATCTATGTGTTATACCCCATTAAAGCAAAATCAAATTAAACGTAGTTATTGTTACTAGATATTTATTTATTTATTTTCAAAAAACGAAATAATCCTAATTTTTGACGGTGTTGGTAATTAATCTGTTGTTTAGATAGGCAAAGTTGATCGATTGAACAAATTTAAACTCTCGCGAATTGATGAATTGAATGATTAAAAATTAACATGTTAAAATGTATAAATCAAGTCGACAACAAACTTGTAAATATGTATATATTAATGTTAAAATGGTCGGTAAAAAAAACGTAAAACCAAACGAACCCTTAAAGATTGTACTCGTAAGATCTCATGTAAAAAATTAAAGATATTTATAGAAATATCAATTTCTTAAGTATATATGTATAATAACTTCACTAATGATCCCCCGACTATGATTGTATTTGGGTCTGCTGAGTTGCTATTTGGGCCTAATCCTAGTCTAGAGTTTATGCACTAAAATGTAAACACTAATTCTAAATCTAAATCTAACATCTTCTACAATATAAATTAGACATTCGCTCTATATATATTATGCGACCATATAGAATTAAATATAATTGCACAGCATTATATATATATGTATGTACATATATACATATATATGTACATTTGTTTTAAGATGCCTCCATATCCTATGTTAGATGCATCAGTTTGAACAATCTTGTATGCAGAAGGATCAGATAATGATAAACATGGTAAATGCTTAACTTTCTTTTTAACTTCCTGAACTACATGAGTATGCACGGAAGTCCAGGGGGGAGGAGGCTGTTTAAGCCGATCATGCAGGGGTTTTAAAAGGTTGCTTAAACCAGGGATAAATTCAGAAACATAATTAACACAACCAAGAAACCTTTGAAGTTGTGTTTTGTCAATAATTTGATCAGGAAATTTATCAGCGAATAAGATATAACGATTGATAGGGACAATAGTTCCTAATTGTATATTATGACCTAAAAATCTGATTTTTGTTTGAAAAAGACAGATTTTAGTTTTTGAAAGAACTAAACCATTAGTTTTGATAATGTTGAAGAAAATATGCAAATGTTTAAAATGTTGTTCTAGGCTATCAGAGAAGACTAAAACATCATCAATATAAACGATAATAAATTTCGAATAATCATTAAAGATATTATTCATAATTTTTTGAAACTCTGAAGGAGCATTTTTGAGGCCAAAAGGCATGACATTCCACTCATACTGCCCGAAGGGGACCGTGAAAGCGGTTTTGTAACGATCTCTCGGGTCAATTTGAATCTGCCAAAATCCAGATTTTAAGTCAAATTTTGAGAATATATGAGAGGCGTATAAACGCTGGAGGAGGTCCTTTTTGTTAGGGATGGGATACCTAATCCATCTCAGGGCTTGGTTGAGTGGTTTGTAATTGATGACTAAACGGGGTGCTCCTCTTTCAATTTCAGAGCTTTTGTTGACATAAAAAGCTGCACAGCTCCAAGGAGACTTACTGTGCGATATAATCCTTTTCTCCAGGAGGTCTTCAATCTCCTTTTGACAATGGGTGATGAGTTCATGGTTCATCTGGATGGGTCTGGCTTTGGTTGGGATGGTCTTTTCATCAAAATCAGGCTCGTAAGGGAGCCTGACACTATGATTTTTTCGATCCCAAAAGGCATTGGGAATATCAGCACAGAGCTGAGTGATAACCTTGTTTTCAAAGGTTCGGATTCTATTCTTAATAGAAGGGTTTTGAAGCTGGCTTTCGATGCGCTGATGGACTATCTCTTCTTTGAGATAGTTAATTTGCGCTTTCTTAGACTTCAGTAGATGGAGATCTTTGTGGATAGGAGGTCTATCAAAGGGAAGGACGATGGAGGTACCTAGATACTCGATCTGGATACCCTGATTGGTGACCATGAAGGGAATGATCTGCTGGATAAAAGGGGTTCCTAAGATGATAGGATTGGTAATGTCTTTAACTAATAAGAAGGAGGTTTTAAGGGAGAAGGCAGAGTTAGGAATCTTGACATCAACATCTGAAATCTTGTAGTTGATTCCTAATTTCTTTCCGTTGGCAGCACGGAGTCCTTCAGTAGTTTTCTCAAAAAACTTTGTTGGGATAAGGCCTTCCTGTATGCAGTTGAGATCTGCTCCAGTGTCAAGCAAGGCTGGGATTTCAGGGATAAAATCTTTAATCTGAAGGGTAAGTCTAACGTGCCATCTCTGGATGGACATCTTAGACATATAATTTAAAAAACTACTGTCTTGGAGTTTGTTGGAGGGTTCCGGTGAGGAAACACGAGAAGGACTCGGTTTTTGGTCAACTAGTTGCTGAAGGACAAGTTGATCAATTTCTTGACGAGCCTTAATCTGCCGAATGTCTTCTTTGAGGATGGCAATCTCTGTTTGGAGATCTTGGATGGTGATAATTTTTGGTTTCGTAGGGAACCGATCAAGAATGTCTTTAAAATTGTAAGTATTGTTGAGTCTTGGGTCTTTGTGAAAAGTCTTCTCAAAAGAGGAAGGTTTCTCCAAAGTCTTTTTGAATTGGTTAAGGTAAGATTGCTTTTGGTCAGGATCAGAGAGTTGTCCTATTAATTCGAGAAGAAGGTCTTGCTCTTTGGTAAGGACATTAATGGTACCTTGATCTTCTTGGTCAGAGGATTGATCGGAAGAAGATGAGTATAATCCATCATCGCGGAGATGGTTAAGACATTCATCGTCAGCCTCAGAAGAATTCTCACTGTCTTCGATCAGCAGATTTTGGATTTGGTCAAGAAGAGAATCATCTATTCCTGAAAGGGTTCTAAGTCTTTTGGAAAAGCGACAATACTTCGCTATGTGACCAGGTTTATGGCATTTGAAACAAAGGTTATTGTTGGGAGCGGGCAAGGTTGGTTTAGTTAAATTGCTATCACGCAATCTAGCCTGATTGTTACTACGTTTGGGATAAGATCTAGTTTTAGTTTGGAATTTTCTAAAAGGTTTGTAGGGGGTCTTGTGCGGCTCATTCTGCATAAGCCTGTTCTTGGGCCTTTTGTGGGTTTTGGTGTTACAGGAAGGTAATCCAAATTGTTCACAGAAACTTCCCAGGTCTCTGCTTCTTTGGGCTCGATCCTTGGCTAAGTGCCTCATCATTTTATCCTGACGACAAATTTTGAGGGCGACCTGCTGGATTTGGCTGGATAATTGACCATAAGTGATGTCTTGCCAAGGAATGACATCATTATATTGTTCTTTGAGGTCCTCACGAACAAGGTCGCGTAAGGATTTCGGTAATCCGTCCAAGAACTTTTCCTTCCAGTACTGGAGATTACCATCGGCTCTAGAGTAGATCCTGGTCATGAAGGTATCCTTATACCAACGATAATCTGTCAGGGTTTTGCACTTAAGGTTATTAAGGATTTCTGTGGATTTTTCTCGGAAGATACCTGGATTTCCGACAAAGGTTTTGGCAATGGTATAGATAAGAGTGGCTACAGCATCAGAGATGCTTTCACCATCATGAACTATTGGTTGATTATTAGAATCTAACTTAATGGCATGAAGAATATCATGTTTGTCCTGCTCTTGAAGGTGCTCATCCCACCATCCTTTGAGCTGGCCAGTAAAACCGGCAATGATAATATGAGCAGCAAGCTGGTCAGAGGCATTGTGGGTTGTCCTATAGGCTGTGGCAACCATAGACATTTGTTGAAGCTTTTTGAGGATATTGTATTCAGAATCTCCATCTATGTTCCATTCATAGATGTTGTTGCCATTATAGCAATTCTGAAGGATATTTGGCTGTTCTTCAAGTGCCACATCAGGGTGAGTAGCTCTTGGGTAGTACAACTTCTGGGAGGTCTTCCAGTTTTGGCGATTGCTGAATTTTAGGGGAGCTATTCCAAAGTCAGAAGGGGCTCCTCTTCGCTCTTGATGGCTATTTTGCGATTCAGTGTCAGTATCTGTTTCTTTAAGAACTGCAACTGAGTTCTTAGTGGAGTGATGTGGAGGAGTACAAGGTGACTCTGGGATAGTGACAGGAATGGTAGCCTGTATCTCGGCTATTTTGTTTTGGAGCTCCGTGATTTGATGACTAGTGGTGCTCTTCTTCGAAAGTTCCCTTTTATACTTCTGGGGAATTTCGTGGGGTTTGAATAACGGAATATTGGAAGATTGAGTAGGCTTTGGAAGGCTTGGGTCTTGTGCCGATATTGAGGGCTGAGGAGATTTAGTCGCCAGATATTCTCCAATAACTTGTAAATATTTATTAGTATAGTTATTTTGTTCATAAATATTTTGAATGTCTTTGGCAATAAGAACATCTCCGTCTTTTCTTTTGAAAGGTGTAGCATTTATTATATTTATGGGATCAACATGCACTTTAATCCCTCTTGCCGGTGGAAATTCAGAAGTGATATTCTCACCTTAAATTGTCTGCCAGAGTCTAGAGACATTTAAGGTTTTGGAAAAAGGATAATCAATTTTTTTGAAATCAGCATAAGCTTCAAACCATTCAAAAAATTCAATTTGTTCTTTTGCAGAATTTAAAAACTCATAATATTGTTCTTGGACCTCCTGTCTGGCAGATCCTTGAAAGGTTTGAAGAAACCAATTCTTTCTAAAAACATTATGAGGAGAGTCAAACTGGGCTCTCAGTTTTTCTTTATCAATTTGAAAATCAGTTTGTAAAACATTTAATTCTGATTGTATTGAAGAATAAGTTGGCGATATAGTACCATCAGCTTCTACCTCTTGATGGGTAGGTTCCGTTAGCGCCGATTGAACAGTGTAATGGGCTTGAGGAATCCTGGATTCAAGGTTTAAGTCTTGAAGTTGTGTGATAACAGTGGAGACCGAATGCCGAGAAGGCTGGTGGTCTGCCAAGATCTCAGTCGGAAGACTATCAATCCTTTGGTTGAAGGACCTATCGCTGTTTGACCTTTGGAAGGAGATTGAGACTGTGCCACTAGAAAACTGTTGTATCCTAGAGACAGTCGTATTCTCAGGTTTCTTAGCAGGGGCGGCGTCTTTGAGAAGCCAATTTTGGGGTAAACTAACCCTATTCCACGAAATGGGTTTTGGGATAGATAAATGGGATTTTTGCAGGTCAGTCTGGAAGAGAACAGTTTCTCCTTTTTGAAGGGTTCTCATGGCTCCTGTGTTAAAGGCAGAATTCATGGCTTTATACTGAATTCTATAGATAATAGCTACTGGTTGGGTTCCAGCTTTAGTCTTAAAGTTATTGGTCTTAACATTAAGAGTTAAGGAGTCAAGGATATTTCTATCTCTAAGGGAGACAGTGAAGTTTGGGAAACAATCAAAATAGATTGGTCCACTGCAAAGACTGGTTTCGACCATTCCTAAAAGGGAGTCATCGAACTCAAAACATCTTTTGTCTCTAAGGCATAGAAGGATAGACGTGTCTAAACCTTCACGGGATAGAGGTTTGGCAGCAACTTGGACAAGGCCAAGATGCAGATAATTGTACTTGTTTTGTAACTTTCTATGGATTTGGGGGAGATCAATCGGATATCCTCATGATCAGAATCCAAGGAGATGGTATGCTCTACGGTTTTTATGACATAGTCACTAGTAAGGCTCCATCTACTTTTGGCATAGACATCACTGGTAGGATGCTTAGGGATCTTCCAGTTGTCTATGGATTGTTGGAGATCCGAGAGGTGGATCTCTTCTTTGATTTTAGAAGAAGAAGGGTTAGGAGAAGAGGACGAGGAGAAAGATCGGAAGAGGCTCATGGAGAAGGCAAAAAAGAAACAGAAATAAAAGATATATGCAAAATGTTAATGAGACAACTTCCGAGTGTCCTGATACCTAGAGACCATCATTGGGTTCCATAAGGTTCATATTCAGAAAATATCTTTAGAAGGATAGATAGATCCGAATCATGGTCTGTTATTTAATAACACATAAATAATATGTAAAGGATAAGTCTGTTAATTCAAAGTAGATCTGAAATTTTATAACCCAAAACTTTGTTAAAAGCGTCTTCAGAACTGTGTGCGTCTTCCCTCGACATTTCACAGAATTACCATACAGCGTAGATCTAAAAGATCACAGTGTCATAATATTTCCGATCTACAAGAATACCAAACAGATCTACCCGAAATACATTAAGGAGTGTTATGAAACAACAGATCTGAACCAGATATAGACTATGCTTAAGCAGACATTAAAAAAATACTTCACCTTACTCCCCATTAAGGTTTGTAGGGGGTCCGTGTACTCCCCATATATATGTACATATATACATATATATGTATATATATATATTATATCTGTATGTGTAATATTCCTTAAGTTTTTACTATTGATCGAGAAAAAAAAAATTCAACGAAAAGGAGACATACAAACAGGGGGGAGCCACATTTGGGCTAGTGATCAAGCAATAGCATTTGAACCATAGTTACTTAACTGCTGATGATACACTTGCTATATATATATATATAGAGAGAGAGAGAGAGAGAGAGAGAGAGAGAGAGAGAGAGAGAGAG
>CM025788.1:5578375-5655399 GCA_014636745.2 Centella asiatica
AGAGAGAGAGAGAGAGAGAGAGAGAGAGAGAGAGAGAGAGAGAGAGATGTAATTATTATTTCAGTAGTGCTGGAGATACACAATTTTTTGTTCGCAACTAATATGTCGGAGATACACAAATTTATTAATTCATCTTTTGTCACATCGATTTAGACACAAGCATTTGTGTATTTCAGTTGTGCAAATAACATTATTGTTATTATCATATTTTGAGCTTTCAGAAAATGGGTATTTAACTTTACAATTTATATTTTACTTAGTTGTAGCTAGTGAAAGAGGTGATTGTGTAAAACGTGTACTCTCACACAAATACTCATAACAATATAGTCAATAAAGTTTAAATTACATACATGTCAAGTCCTACATTTTACTCATTTTCTATCTTTCTTATTCTATGTTGTCAAATCGAAATCTACTTGTTAATATTGTTTAAATAATGTTCAATTTTATATTTTTTCAACAACTTATGGATAAAATAATTTAAGAAATAGAAACAAGTATATGTATCGGACTATAATGATCTTCCAGTTTAGTTTGTGTGGCAACACTCTACCCTTAAATATTAAGAAATTATTGGTAGGTCACTGTTTTAGAAAATAATTCATGTGAGGTAAATTTTTTATTTATTAATAGTTTTCTTTTTATTTGTTTATTTTGTCATATATGTTTATACTCTCTTTTTTTTTCACTTCAAAATCCAGCATTCCCAGAGCTTTCAATAAGTTTGATTGATTCCTCCTTTTCTGGTATTAACTTTTTTCGAATTTCAACTTATCTTCAATTAATTATAAATATTTCCTTATCTTTATCAATCTTGCAACTATTTTTACTGTTTCTTTTTAATCTTTCAATCATTTTTACTGTTCCTTTTTAATCTTTCAATTATTTTTATTGTTTTTTTAATATTTTCAAATGTTGTTTTTTTATAAGTTTATGTATGTATTGTAAGTTTATATGTGTGTCATGAGTTTATGAATATGTAGTGTGAGTTTATATATAGTATATAAGTAGGAGTTTATCTCTCATAATTCAAACTACCAATCAAATTTGTTAGGATTAATGAATGAGGGTAATCTTGAATATTTTGTAATTATTTATTTCATTAATTTAATACATATATTTGAGAAAATTGGCTCACGAATTATTGTTAATTTTAGTGACTGGCGAAAGATTACCCCTTAAATATCTTTCATTGATTTCCATATCCTAATGGTTTGGGCCGAATGTTGGGCTACAAATTTAGTGTGTGGTAACAATCTCAAGCCGGTTATAGTTTCTAAAAAGAATTTCCTAGAATTCATTCCTAAGTTTTATACGTTCTTTCCAAATTTTTCCTTTTAAAATTATTTCTTAAATTATATATTTACCCTTTCATCATATTCTCTCAAAATCTCTCCTGTATCTTATCATTTTACTTTTATGATAATTACATTTTTTCTCTTTTCATTATTTTCTAATAATTTATTTCAAAGTGTTTTCTATATAATTTTCACTATCAATTTTCCTCACTCATTTTTCATCAAATGTTCCTCTCTTCTATCTATAGAAATTTTAACTTCTATTCTTTCTTCATAAACTCTCAAGTCATCCACTACCACCGCCACGAATTTTAGTCAACAATTATCGCCATAAATTTGTTTAGTCACATGTCGCTTTAAGTTTACTCAATTTATATGTTTTTACAGTACGTTTATTTAATATGTTTATTATTGTACAATGATTTTATTAATGTCATGTAATGAATTTATTGGTTTTATTTATTCTCATACGTACAATAAAACTAGATGCTGTAAATTCATCGGATACATATATATTTTTTACAGTGAATTTATTTTAAAACACTAATTATATGTTTATAGTATATTTATGTTAATAGTGAGTTTAATATTTGCAAATTTACGGTAAAATTACTGTAAATTTAATGTTGAAAATATGTTATGTTAGTTTAATATTTACTTTTAACAATATGGTTAATTATATATAAATAGTGAGTTTATTACCTATAAATATAAGCAGTGAGTTTACTACACATAATTGACGAAAAAGATTTTTTTACAGTAAGTTTATAAATACAGTATGTTAGACACTTTGTTATATAGTAAAACTATATAAAAAAATCCAATAAATTTATTATTTTTCAAAATTTTCTTATTGTAACAATGAGTTTAATTTCATACAATTGTGAGTTTATTATTGCAAATTTACAGTATGATGATTACAAAACACTAAGTTTATGTATATTTAATATTGTAAATTTACTAACATTCCTGTAAATTTAATGTTGAACGTATGTTACATTATTTTAATATTTACTTTTAACGGTGAAGTTAATGACAACAATTTTAGTTTACACAGTGAGATTAATGTTATTGTAATTTTTGTTGGTATAAATCTGATATGTTATTTATATATTATTGATATTATTTTTGTGTTAATGCTTAAGGCTAATAATGATTAAGTCATTTTATTTTATAGATATATTTAATGTTTAATTTTAAAATTTTGAAGTTCAAATTAATTTTTGTTATCGAGAGATTTGAATTTGAATTAAAAGTAAAAAAACTAATAAAGATGAGTAATTTAGGAATAATAATATTAAAGTTGATCTCAAGGAAAAAATAAAAATTATGTATGACTAGAAAAGAAAAATTATAAAAAGTAAACGGTCAGGAAGTCTCCCTAGTTTGTATACATTTGCTAAAACTTGACCTGTGCTGCAAAATTGAAAGTTCTTTTTCGCTTAATTAATGATTATTGATTATAAAAGTTTTTGAATGTTGTCTAATATCTGTATATACAGATTAATATGACAGTATTTGAACTCTGTTTATTTCGATTTATATTTTAGAGTAATTAAATTATGGTAGGGCTATGTAACATTTTCACCACAGTTCGTAACTCTTTTCATTCCATAAAAGAGGCATGTTTGAGTATTTGATCGATATTACTGTAGTATATTTGATAAAACATTATATCTTAAAATAATAATTTTTTAAAATAAAACTTCTTATAAATGTTTAATTAACAATAGTGAAAGAAGATTATAATAACAAATTTTAGAAATGATATCATATTAACATTATAATAAAAAATTTATGTAAATATTTTTTTTTCTAGAATAAATTTCATTTTTAAGTATAATTTTTTTTTTTTGTGGAACGAAGCAAAACTATATATAAATAATTTTTTTCATAAGTACCGAAAAAGGACTTATATAAGTATATAATAGCAATTAAATCCTAATTTCTTTTTGAGTGTCTTAGCTAATTGTTAATGCAACAAATCAATTCTTTTAAGCTTTGACATTGGTGGAAACGGATTATACTGGGTGAACCAAGGTTACCAATATAAAACAACCAATTAATAATGTGAATGACACAAAATATTATAATCACATACTAAATAAGAATTTGGAAATAACTTGACCAATATATTAGGCAATTGGAGATCACAAATACTCTAATAAAGGAAGACAATTAAAATAAATTAATATCAATGCTGTGGGCGTTGGTATGTTAATGTTCTATACGTTTGACCCCCAATATAAAATTGTGTAGCAGTAGCTGGCTTTCTTTATAGTACCTAATCAACAGAAACTAAACTAATTTTCTTGGGTTAGTTATCCTTATTACTTCATGACTGTTGGTAGGGGTCCTATATTTTCTTTTCTCCGGAAAATGGTGTCGGAGTGATACAAATGACAAGTATTTTCATCTTAGTGATCGTATTTTTAAATTATACCATTCACGTGTTTTTTAAATTTTATTGTCAATAATTTTGATTTTTTTTTTAAATTTGAGTATACTCTTTGACAACCTCAACAAATTTTATATTAATATTATTCTCTTCATTCTAAAATTAAAAATACATATTACTTTTTTGGTTGTTCCAAAATTAGAGGTCCATTTCTATATTATTTGGATTATAAAAAATAATAGAATTCCTTAAATATCGTTTCACAATTTCACTATTTCAATTAACTTCACTACATAAAGATTGTTTTTAAAAATCGTCATTTTAAAAACGTATCTCTAATTTTGGAACATGAGTGTTAATTAATATGTTAATGTTTCTTTTTTTGTCTACTAAAGTTTACATGAAGGAGACTCCTAGTATAGAGTTAGGGTATGTCAAACAAAATTTGAACTTTCAATCTAGTAAAAATATTTGTCGAGTGTTATCCACTGAACCAACGTTTGTTACTAAGACTCAAGCTAATATGTTAATGTCACTAATTTATTTATTAATATTATTAAATATTTATTTGCATTAACCAAAATGTGTTGGTTTAAGTGGAAAGTGTTTGAGTTTACTTAACAAGTGAAAATGTAAAATATACTATTGGAGCACTGTCTCTGAAAGGATCTGACCGAAATGCACTTCGAATTAGTCGAGATAACTCGGATAACAGACGAAAAATACTAAAAAAAATTATTTGCATTACGATGAAACTTTTAAAAAATGAATCGCTCGTATGTTATTTTTGATATCATAATTTGACTAATCCACCATTTTTCCTTCTTTTTTTCATAACTTTAATATTAATATAAATTTTTTGCTTAAAAACATAAATCATATGCTATATGGCGCCGACACTAAAATAACCTTATCTATGAGTTTAGTTGTAAGGTTGGATCACCGTCCTCAATCAGTCACCTATCCCCAAATTCTTTCACTCCACCCTTTGCTTTCACCATCTAATGGGGGAAAAGAAAATCACCTTCTCGAAGCTGTTGGCCATTATATAATTACATTCATACCGTTTATAGAACACTTCATTTGCTACAACCACCACAAATTTGTATAGATTATAAAATTTTATCCAATACAATCATAAAATTTAAAGAATATTTTATATATATTGATATTATTAGTGAATTCTGATTGTGACAAACGTGTTTGTATAAAATTGATAAAAAAAAAATAATAATAAGGGACACACAATGTATAACAAAATAAAGAAACTAAAACAATACTTGAAACGTCAATCACAAAAGGAATTTTTTTTTGGTGACAACAAAAAGGAAAATTTATAACAAAAAATTCTTGATATACATCTTTTTTGTTTTGTAGTAGTCTTTTTTTAGTACTTTGTTTCATGGCAAGAGGAATAATAATTAAACATTTTTGTTACGCAATTTATTGATTGAATTATATGTTGTTATCTCTAAAAGCGAAGCACTAGCTGATTGGTATGATAAGGGAATCGAATAATAAAGGGCTAAAAAGGTGATGATCTTGCAATCAAAAAAGAAAATTAGACGAATTTGGAGACTGATGCATGAACTTTTGAAATTGATGGGGATTATACGAGGTCGCTTTAAAATGCACATTAGAACCTTGGCCAGCTGCTCTCTCTCCCTCTCTTCTTTCCTTTAAAGACTATTGCAGTCAAAGTGGTAATGATAATAAACTAAGATTTAAATTTCCTAGCTAATTAAATTTGATTCAGCTGATAAAACTTAGCAAGAGCCGATAATTTATAAGTATCATTATAAACTCTTAAAGATATCGGTGACATGCCTTAACCCTGAACTGCGGAATCTCTCCTCACATAAACTTTATGTAACAAAAAAAGAAAAGAAAAAGATTTCCTATATAATGTCCATATTTAAATGATTAAAACAGTATGGTTATGATAGATACTCTTTACATTCACGCATATCATATAAGTATGCGATTTTTAATTTCAATGAAACTTTCTTATAATAGTATATAGATTTTTTTTAATGAAAATATCATGTGAAGGAAAGAAAAGGACTTCATCAGAAAAGGTTATATTGGTCAGGGCATAGATTCCAAAAAGTGGTAGAGGAAAAAGGAAACATTTACGTAATTATTCTTAAATTATAATACTATATTTTCTAAAATTTATTATCTAATTTAATTATTTTATTTTTCATTGAACATTCATAACAAATTTGATAAAAAAATACTTCTTATTTAAATAAACATTTTTTAATCAATTATACAAGATTAATATCCTTAAAAAACTCAAATATAACTATGAGAATAGAACAATAACAAATATTTATCTTTTGATAAGTTTCATGGATAACAAAATTTGCAGTTTTACTGTAAACTAATTGCTATTGTTCACTAGTTTTATAATTCAACAATTTTTAGAGTATACTTTTACAAATAATGCACAAGTTCTTATGCTCCCAGACAATCGTGTGAAGCAGATATTAAATATGGGACCGTTTGCGAAAAACAGAAAATTGATTCTGGAAACAAAATATTAATGTGTATAATAGAGGAGGGAGCAACATAAATATTCTTCAAAGATATATAATCAAATGTTAAATAATCTTTTACTAGTTATAGTATTGGATAGCTAATTAATTAACTTTATTAATTTGTCCACATTCATATCGGTCATGTACTTTTCAAAAATATAATATCAACCCTTTGTACAATTGCAATGAATACCTATAATTTAGTCGGGTAACAACAAATAAATATTTGAAATTCTAACATGTGAAAAGGCGTGGAGAAATTTTGATGGAGGAATGAATTATTATGACTTAAAATACGTTACGTAAAATTAGGGAGTTAATGACATGAAAAATTCATAAATTTTTTAGTTTTTAATGCTTTGACCTCATAACTATTATTTTAACAATTAAAATTTTAAATTAGTAAAAATTTATCCAAAGGACTCAAGTACAATTAGAGTTCCAACTTTAGTTAACTAAAACTTGATGTGGCATCTTATGTTTTAATTCTTTTATTTTGTTTCCTTTTTCTCTTTGGTGATGTGTCATTATCACGTAACATATCATGTCAAATAATTTTAATTAGAATTAGATTACGTTCAAATTTAGGTCATCTTGACATATTTTTAATTAATTTAAAATTTTAATCATGAGATTAAAGTGTTAAAAATAAAAAATAAAAAAAGATTTTTTTTCTGTTATTAACTCCAATTAGGCGACAAAGAGGAATTTAACGTGTAAGGAGAAATCGATCACAGACACACAATGATTAGAAAAAGCAGGTCACAAGTAGTCACTTATATTTATGGATATACAATCTATATAAAAAAGGGTAATGCCTATATAAGCCGACTACTTATTTTTGGCTAAAAGTTCAATTTGCACATATTCATAAATATATTTTTAATGTTTATATTAAGATTGCACAGTAAAAATTCTCTGGTCCCAAATAAAAATTTTAAATTTTAAATATACTAATATATTCACAACACCTCACAATTAGGCTCATGAGGCTTATATATATATATATATATATATATATATATATATATATATGTAGGCTCACCCAATATTTTTCATTTAAAATTAAACTGTATTAATTAAAAAAATATTAAAATATGAAAAGGTACATGATTTTTTAAAATCTTTTTGTGATGTATAACTTGTTTTGTATATTTTCAAACGCTACAAAATGTTCATTTTAAATAATTAAGAAAACTAAAGTAATAACAAAGAAAATCAAAAAGTTTATATATCATATTATTTTTTTAATACCTTTTAATCCGTAAGATTAAATTTTTTTATATATTTTATAAATCAAATTATAATACAATAGATAAAATTATAAAAATGAATTTTATTTATTTTTTTCTTAATTAAAATAGACATTAAACTTATAATAGAAGACTATATTAGAGAAACTAAAATCTAGAACAAAGGCACGTGAGGACAGGTGTCATTACGATGTAATATAATGGTAATTGGATAAAGTGTCATGTGAGACTCCAGCCTCCACTCTACATATATTCCAAGCCCCACCTACAAGGCAAAATAAGAAATTAATAATGACAAGCTTGAAAAGAAGCAATTTGATCGATTAGGAGTGTCGGTCGATACTTATATATAAAATTTACAGAAATTTATATTTTTACAAGGTTGTATTTTACATTATTGTAAGTTTCATTAATTATTTATATAAGAAAATTTTCGTAAAAATATCATCTCATGAATGTACTCCTTTGTATGTAAACTTTTATCATATACTTTATCCGTTCCAAAAAAAATAAAATTTGTTATATAAAAAAAGTAGCATTTGCATAAAATTTTCATTATAATGTCATATTTTTTAAAATTTTTCATTACAATTTTTTATATGATTTTTAATTAAATATTCATAACAAATTTAATAAAAAAAAACTTATTATTTTTATGTATAATTCTTAGTTAATATTCAAAATTAAAAATTATTAAAATTTAAATATTACTCATTTATAATTTTAATATATAATTTTTATTAAATATTTAAAATTAAAAATTATTAAAATTTAAATATTACTTTTTTTGTGGACGATGTTATGCTATGCTAGTATAACCGTATAAGTTTCCGGTTGTTGTATTACTACTACTACAGTAACATGTTTTGAGGCGTGAGAAACAACTGGCCATGGCCTCGATATATACATATATATATATATATATATATATATATATATATTGTCCAGATCGAATCATAAGTAAATTCTTGTAGATCATAATAGATCCAATACGTAAATTTAGATTGCATGATATGTGAATTTACGATATTTTAGAGAAGTTTGGGAAGTTTAGTAAAATAATTTGTACTTCTTAATCCGTTTATTTAAATCGAGATGCATTTTTCTTTCTTTTGCTTGAGTCATAATTGTAGGCCTGATCTTTTTTTCTATATTAAAAGTTAAACAAAAATTTTATTTAAAATCTCTTAAATATACGTTCAAATTAATTTTATCATCATTGAAACTCGGAAGATCTTATCTAAAATCTCCTAAATAAGAGACTAAATTAACTATATCACAATTTCAATCCTAAATGAGTTAAAAAAAGTCAAATTAAAATCATTTATCACTTATCAAATTAAAATTTAATAAAATCACTTATGTAATTAAAATTTAATTTATAATTAACTATAATTTTTATGTAATAAACCAATTAAAAAGGATTTTAGATTTTCTTTTTACGGTCAATAAGGCTCTATATTTTAAGAACTGCACATGGTAATTTGAACATTAATCATATATTTAATATATTATATATGCAACATTTGAGACTTTATTCATGTTCGACTATGTTAAACATGTGTAAGAATAACCCTACAAATTTTTACTGTTGTATTGGTTAGATATAATTAAAGAGTTTACATCGAAACAAGAGTATAATAATATTTTTTATAATAAAAAGTTTATTTTATTATAATTTCAATATAGTATATAATGTTAATTATTTTACCATTAAAATCAATCAAATTCAAATCAATTTTAATTATAGACTTTTATTAAATTACTAGATTACTGTTTTAAAATATTACTCCTTTTTATTAGAAGGTAAGAATAATAGTATCATATCAACTTTTTTTAATATATTTTTTTTATCTATCAAAGACATTACATATAGTGATCTTGCAGAAGAGTTTCAGAAACTAACTAACTAATTTTAATTTAAAGTTTATTTCTGCAATAATTGAGAAAATAACTTTCCAAATAGTAGTATGTGAATTTTATAACAGAGGACACCTAAAAAGTTTGTCCTTTTGTTATCAACAACATAAGGGAGAAATGACACCAATGTACTAGAACTTAAAATACTGTCGGTCGAATTCTTTTCTGGTGCTTCATTTATTAAACAAAGATGCTATTTCATTTTTATTACATTATTATTATTATATATATTGCACAAATTCTTTCTTGCAGCTAATTATTTTGGTGGGATATGGTGTAACCCCCTAACAAGACATTACTTACCCCACACAAAAATGGCAAACCAGTTTTAACTTGATATTTGATTCAAAATATTGGGAAGAAATATTAAATAATCAAACATTTTGATTTTTGAGAAGAATAACGTTAATTTAACGGGTCTAAAATGTAACTAACAACAAAACCAACGACCAGATTTTGATATTGGACAATGGACCCAACTAAAATCTTAAAAATTACTGTACTAAATATTCTCAAGCATTTTCTGATTACGTTTGTATAAAGTATTTAACTTTTGAAATGACACTGTCGGTAGCTCATTAGTTTTCAAAAAGAATTGGTGACAACAACATTTGCGTATTTTACCGATAAAAGAAAATAAAAAAACAGTAGCGTAAACTTAGTCACCAAAAACACCATTAAACTTTTCAAAAAAATTATTAAAACTAATTATCTTTTTTTTCTTTTCATTTTTGATAATAGCTCTGAACTCTTTGATAGTGAAACTTAATTATGTTATTGTTCGAATTTCGAAATTTTTGAGTCTAAGAATTCTCAAATTTGATTCACACCTTGACCATCCATTTGAAATAAAAAAGAAAAAAGAAAAGAAAATGTTTGGCAGCTAGTTGAACATTTCAAAAACAATTGGCGACACTAACACTTTCATAAATATGGAATAACAATATAGATATAAATATATAATACTTAAAAATAATATATATATATATATATATATATATATATATATATATACACACACAAATTATATAATTTTATGGCCATTTGCAATTTAATTGACTAAAGTTATGGTTACGTTTAGCTACTTTTGCCAATTATTATTATAATTTATTTGTTCTTGGCTGATTTTCGGTTAGACATGACCTCGTTACATTATTGTGTAATATACTCCAGGGAGTAGTATATATGATTGTAGGTCCTGTCCGATTAAATTAATTGTTTGTGCTAATCTTATGTTTTGAGAAGCTAAAATTTTCAGAAATTTGTTAGCCAATGAGAAAACACCAGATATTTTGTTTGTGGTTAAGATTTCTAAAATCTCGATTTCGAAACAATACATAAATTCGATCACTAGTTATTTGAAGTTATTATTTTTGTTATCTTCATTGCAGCTGACTATGCATGTTGTTATTACAACGTTAGCTTTAGTTAATTATTATGTGTGTGTATATTTTATTTTGTTTTATTTTTTCAATAATTCTATTTAGTAACTGAGTTATCTCAAAAGATGTTCAAGGAGTAGATTTTAGCATTAGTTATGTGTTTTTATTAATTTTAATTCTTTTTTGTTCTTAAGGGTATAGAAACTATTACCCCTCCGGTTCTACAAAAAGATTAAATATGTTTTTCTTATTTAGTTGAGATGTACATCTATGTATTATAAGTTTTTTCAAAATAAATTCATTTCAAATCTCCGATTGAAAGATTAAATATAATAGTATTGTATAACAAATTTTTATATTTGTTACAAATAGCAACTTACATATCAGCCACGGAGGTAACACCCTATGCAACTATCCAAGTCATGTGTTTCTAATAACGCTAGCAAATAGGCTCCAGCATAAGACGGGTTTTTAAAAAAAAATTAATTTTTAGTATTTTGATAGTTATTTTTGTTTTTAATGTTTTAATATAATTTTTCTTTAATTGGAAATATTTTCATATTTTATAAATTATTTTATTGTTTTACAATTTGAATGTAAAATAATATGAATTGATGTAATGTTATACACAAATATTTATTTCTCAATTAAGTAAAATAAAATATTTTACGTTTTCTTCATTTTATTATTATCATTGTTCTAAGTAAAGTCAAATAATTAATAAAATAAAAATAATTTATTAAAAATTATATCTTACATATACAACTCATGTTTCACACATTCATATTTTGTATTATCGTATAAAAGAAAGTAAAATAAAATTTTATCACTTAAATTTTGTTTTGTGTATGATTTAATTTGCTTAATTTGTACGGATCTTTATATAAAATGATATTGTACATGACTATCATGCAATTATCCTGACTTTTGCCATTTATTTTTTTAATATCAAATCTTGGAGAAATTTATTATTCCACATTTCAATCAATTCAATAATTTTAGTATTATTATTTGTGTTGATTAGCTATTAGTTATCTATATTATGTACTCTACATTAAACTGACAAAACATGTTTTTAACATGTGCACATTAGAGATAAATATGTATTATAAGAATTTATTCTATTGCTATAGATTTGACAGATGCCTGATTTTAGAGATAAATATGTATTATAAGAATTTATTCTATTGTTATAGATTTGACATATGCTTGATTTTGTTATAATTTGATGTAATCATAATCAATCACTTGTGGTAGATTACATGATTATGTTTTATTGTTAATTTGGTTATAATTATTTTAATTAAATAGGTTTAATGGTTGCATGATTGTTATTTTTAAAAATTGATTAGATTATTATTATTATTTATAATATTTATTTTGTAAAATTTGAAAGTAGTTTTTGGTTATTATTTTTGAGAATAATTATTTTAATGTAATTAAGGAGACTTAGATATAAGGGGTGAAAAAGTTGTTGTAATTAGGATTTGAAAAGAAATACTAAAAAGTCAAATTGAGAGAGAAATGTTAAAAAGTTCTCTCAAAAGATTACATGTACAATAGAGTCTATTTATAGACTATTGCAAAATTTGAAAGTAGTCTTTAGTTATTATTTATGAAAATAATTATTTTCAATATAATTAAATAGACTTAGACATAAGGAGTGAATTTGTTGTTATAATTAGGATTTGAAAAAAAAAATTAAAGAGTCAAATTGAGAAAGAAATGTTAAAGAGTTCTCTCAAGAAATTATATGTACAATATAGTTTATTTATAGATTAACATAATGTGATAAAGATAACAATAAAATGATGATAAGGTTCTAATCCTTGTCTTATTGATAAACTAGCATCCATAACTAATTATTCGATAACTATTATTTAATACTCCTCCTTAAGATGAACATCTATTTTAAAAATAAAATAATGTTCATCTTGAATTGAATTTTTTTTTATGATTTCAAAAAAATTGTCTGGGTAAAAGGCTAATCCCCGAGAAGGAGCATATAGACTCTTCAAGAAAAGAATAAAGAAAAAAAAATACAATGAAAAGACAATCAATTAATCTTCAAGTATATGATCACAGAATTATTGCGAAACATGCTTGTAAATAGCAACAATTTCATATAATCATATGAAGTAGTCGAAAGTAGGAAAGAAATTTTTTTTTTAATCGTGACGCTGTTAGACTAATTGGCTTTTGATATGATAATGGATTTGTAATTATTAATGTATTTTTAATCGTGTTATTTTCTTGTAAATTAATATATAGTAATAGATTAACACTTTTTTTAAGTCAATATTTGGTACATTTTGTTTAATTTATTTATCTATTTTTTGTGATCGTAATCCTTAAAACTAATATGACACGAAATGACTTGAAAACTTCTTACTTTTTTGGATGCATTTGACGAAAAGTAGCCCAATGACTTTTACATTTTAAATGTGTGACGACTAGGAACAAAGAAAAGTGTTATGACTATAAAATTTATGTTATTGCATATGTTTATCGGTGGAAGTTTCTGCGCAACTAATAAAGAGAAGGAATTTCGTGGGAAGTAGATGAAAATCAATAATTTCCTTTATATATTAATTCCATAGAAGAGTTATATATCAAGAAAAAAATAGTCATTTCAAAACAAATTTGGTATATATATATATATATATATATATTTTTTTTTTTTATTATTATTTTTTTTGGCTAAATGTATTTTCCAATTTTATTTTCTCATATTATGCCTAGATTGCGCAGCTGCCAGAGGATGCCAAGTCAGTCGACATCTACCTTTTAACAAAATGTGTCCTTATATAATGAGCAGTGTCCAACGCACACCTTATATACACTCTATAAATATACAAAAAAATTCACATATTTTTAGATAAATTCAATTGTATGAATGAAATCTATACTAAAAAATAAATTGATACGTAAATTTTTATTTCATTTGGTGATGTGTAATACCTTATAATCAAAATAAGAAAAAATAGAATCATCAAATATAAAATTATTTTTCATGATCATAAAAATAGTGTTACACATCACCAAATGATATGAAAATTTATTTGCGAAGATTTCATATGTGTGGTTCGATTTGCTTAAAAATATATGAAATGTTATATACGTTTTTAGTGTGTGTATATAAAATATGTGTATGAAAAATAATTATATAAAAAATGGTAATTATTCATTTGAAATCAACAGTGATAATCTTTTTTCTTAATCAACCTCTTAGAATTTAATAATATACATAAAAAATCTCTTCTTGTAAGAAATTCAGAGAATGTGGTTCTGTCTTCTATTTTGATGGACTATTATGTTTACTTGCACTATATCATTAAGGTGACTCAACGTCATATTGCAGAGTTGGTAGAAATAAAATTATATTGTACGATAACACATTTAAAATTAATTATTAAGTACGTACTATATGTTTAGAATCCTATAACAAATACAATTCTTTCTGTCCCTTGCCGCTCATGTACGTAGTGCTTCTTAATTAAGGAAGCGATTGTCATATTAACTACTAATTTAATTTTAAGATTATAATCGCGTAACGAGTTTGTCAAGTAATTAGATACACTGACCCAAACTTGTCATGATAAAGGAATATAATATATGTGGTCGACTTTCGACTTGATCGATAAAAAGTTGAATCGTCCTTATGAATTATTTTATCTATAAACGAGTTGAGCTTAGTTAAATTCGACGAATTCAAATTAAATTCACCTAAATTTTTAATTAACAAAAAGCTTTACTTAAACAACCAATCATTTAGAGCACTAATAATATTGTGTGTGCATAATTGATTATTTTGAAAACATATAAATTCACAGGTACCATTTCCAATAGTTGGCTTGTCAACATTATACTCGTACTGTTTTCCGTTGGTATATGGGATAGATAATATATATATATATATATATATATATCTATATATATATATATGTGTGTGTGTGTACATGAAAAATTGTTGAGAGGTCTCTCTCTTTCTATTATGACCTTATGATATGTGATATAAAAATACGCAAGCATGCATCACATATGTTAGAATTTCCTTATCAGCAATTTTAAAAAGAGGTGTGCTGTTTAATCACTTTGAATATTGGAAACTATATTTTTAATCAAATGTGACTTTTATTAAATGTCAGAGTAAGTAAAAGCATCCACAAGAAACAAGAAAAATAAGAATCCAAAGCTCAGATATCAATCTTACTTGAGGAAGACTCTTACATGACAGTTGGAATAGAAGAGGTCACTAGGGTATACAACTTTTTCTCCTCATGTATTTAATTAACTTCTATCTATATCTTTTTTAAGTCAAAGTTGATCCTAATTTTTAACTTATATTCTTTTTTATTTTATAAATTATAGATGATAGAATTATAATTACAAAAAGAACTTATACAATCTACGATAAGACATAATTTTGTATAAATGTATATATGTAATATATGAGATTCATTTTTAAATAAAAAAATGTTCAATTTGACCAAATATAAAATACAAGTGACTGTTAATTAAGAACAGAGAAATTATTAATGATACCAAGCAGCACTAGAAAAACAAAAGAAACCAAATTTCTTTTCTGAGTCTATTGGATGTAACATTATTATTTTTAGATCATGTTAATGTGTAACGACTTATGCTAAATTTATTTTAAATAAAACAACTTGGACAACATGGTCACTGCAGATCCCACTAGTCACTCATTCAAACAATAATAACTTAATTCTACACTGGTGAATAGCTTTTTTTATTTTATTTTATTTTAAAAGAAGAGGTATTACATATAATACCACATAAATCATTAACATTTGAAAACAAAGTAAACTATTTATATGTATCTTTTACTTATTCCTAAGCCCTATATATTCTTATATAAAAATAATCGTAATCATCACTTTTTCTTTATGGTAAAATTCAATTCTTTGATGATGTTTGCTCCCGACTTTTCATGTATTGTTAAAGATGAGAAGCGGTTATTCTTTTGGTCTTTTATGGGTAGTTTAATTAGGAAATGATGATATATAATTAGTACGCATCTAAAAAGAGAAAAAGGTTAAACAAAGATGTGTAGATGGTGAAGTTGAGTGGTCGTGCAAGCAAGGAACAGAGTTTAATCTATACTTATGGTCGGTGGTCGAGAAAAAAAATCGTAAAAATTTACCATAAAAACTCGTCTTTAAAAAAAGTCGCAAAACAAAAAAAAATCGAGTTAACAAAATCCCATAAAAATTTAATAATTTTGAATCATATAACAACAAAAAAAACTTATAAAATCATAAAAAAAAAAACCATTAACTCAATCTTTAAAAAAAACAAACACACATACCTCACATGCACAAAAAAAACACATTTCAAAAATAGATTATCTATATAAAAAAAAATTTATAAGAATTACTCTAAAATACTATATAACATCTAAAAATGTATTAAAAATTTCTTTAAGAGAAATACTGAAGTTAAAATCAAAATGTTAAAAAAATATATATTAATAAAATATATTCATTCTGTGCAACGTAATTATAATTATATAATTATAACTTAAAAAATTACTCAGTAATCTACCTATGCCGGAGTCTCAAACTGTTGAAGTTCCTTAATAAAAAGTTTTTCACGGAGTATTTTTATTTCTTTTACAACGTGAGCCGATATATTTTTTCGGGGTATTTCATTTGTAATTCTTACTTTCGCGCAGTTATATAAAAGAAAAAAATAAAGAGTTAATTTCGGTTACATTATATGTATGTATTATCTTTAGATGTGATAAAGAATAAATTAATCTATAAAACGTAAATTAAAAACTAACTGTTAAAATTGAAATAGTTAAAAACGTAAATTAAAAAATAACTGTTAAAATTGAAATAGTTAAAAACGTAAATTTATAAAGACTGGGAGGCATTTTCACGTAAATTATGTCAAAAGAAAAATAGAAAAAGAAAAGGAGGTTCATGTCTCCTTATCCCTGAAATTAGTTACACCTCTCTCTCTCTCTCTCACACACACACACTCACACCCACGCACACACAAAACTTCATCCTGTTAATTGTTTTATCACACACTCTCTTCTCTTCTTTATATATTCTAATAATTACGTTTCTCTCAATAGATTTTGTGGTCTTAAGTTTTTGTCGTTTTCTTTTGTATCTAAAATATTATACTCTCTATTCTTTGAAAGTGATTATATTTGAGTTCTCAATTATTATTAATTTTATATGAGCGATTAGATATTTAAATTATAAGTTTTTTTTATAAAATTTATCAGAAATGTTCAATTAAGAATTATATACGTGGACGATAATAACAAATTTTAAAAATATAACTTTAGGATAAAAATATTATGTAAATATAATTTTTTTTATAGAATAAATTTTATTTTAAAATGTAAAAAGACTCATAAAGTAGCTGTTAACTTTTAAAAAAAAATCACTTTGGTAATTTCTACACGAATCTGCGTATGACATTGTGACTAATCTATATATCGTTGTTGTATCATTAATACATGACCTCTACATTTTAACAATCATTTTTCGTTGATAATTCGATGAGTTGATTCAGCACAATCATCGAATATATTAACTCAATCGAGTTACATGTATATATTTAATTACTTTTAATTTTAAATATTTAACTTTAGTTTACCTATGTGTCTTTTCAATAATTTTTTATTTTTAAAATTTTTTAATTTATAATTTACTTAAGTATCTTTTAAAGGTATTAGACTTTTGAAATTTTTAGTTATGAATAATGTTGGAACGTTGCTGACACCTCGAGACTAAGTCGGAAGAATATAACTTTTACGGATCTCTGAGTAATAATGAGGGGTTTGACCATTTTCTTGAAAAAATATTTGAATAATAATTCATATGCGTCTTACAACCAAGTCTGTTTGGCGCACAGGCCCTTAGGAATTTGTATTTGTTTGATCACCGTATGATTATATCATAATGACATACATAATCAATGCATAAAACTTTCATCTACAAGAGTTCGGTTACTGATGCCTCAATTTCCATTCCTTATAAAATTCTAAGACTTTAGTTTCTCACACGGATATATTTTACAAGTATGGGGAGAAAAGGTAAGTTACTACGTCCGTATAGGATTTACTCTAGTGTGCTAGCGAATTTTGAATAGCTAACAATCGCCCAAAAAATATTTAAATCTAGTACAATATTTTTCGTGTACATCGGTTCAATGGATTATACGTTACTTAACTCTGAAGTAATTGAAACATGATATCGACATAATAAATTATTGGATAAACTATGTATATCAAAATAATGATAATACCTATTATTTGAAAGAAAGTAGAGTGAGTATATATTTATCTTTGATCCTTAACTTAATATAAATTCACCTGTGCAACGAGCGAAGCTCTGTGAACCATGTACATTTATATAACTTGAATAATTATGACTAGATCATAACATGAAAATTTAAATCCATGATCGATTCATTGAGTTGTCGTAAATTTGTGATTCGGTTCAGGCGGAATCAAAGTCCGAAGGATTTTTCAGGCTGATATTACGTCATTTAGAGGCTCTAAATAATTTATTTAACATATTTGGGGCCTTAAATTAATTATTCCTTAATTAATCTCGGTTTTAATAATTTATTATTAATTAATTATACATTCCTTAATAATTATTTAATTTTCATAAATAAAAAATAATTATTATTTAATCGTCACATAATTAAGTTCTTACTTATTATTAACTTAAATGATTTATGAATCATTTATTAAAAATTTAGAAATTATTATTGCATTTCTTTAAATAATAAGAACAAGGATAATTCATTCTTAATACAATAAATATTTCTTGTTGAAATAACTTATATATAATAAAGAAATAAACAAAACAAGCTAATTATCCTCCAACGGTATGTGCATCAAAGGATAAATTGTACATCGGAGAGTAATTTCCTAGGTTAATAATTTCTATGAAAGATAGTTCATCGATGGATAATTTATTCTCGGTGGATAATTTCATCGATGAATAATTTTTACTGAGGGTAGTTCATCGGTGGATAATTTCATTGACCGGTTCACTTCATCGTCTTCCTCTTATCCACCGGTATCCTACGGGGCCGCGGCGCCGACACTACCGTATCTCATAACACCCCATTCAATACATTAAGGTTTGAAAGATCACCACCATGAGGTTTAGCATAGGGAAAAAAATCTCATAGCCACCCTTGCCTTTAGTTGAAACGTGACGGAGAGAGGGTTTGACAGTCGTCGGAGGTAGAACCTCCATGTTTTTCGACGTGGAACTTCGAGTGTGGCCGAACTCGACCATTTTGGTTAGTTTTCATCGATTCGAGCATGACATCGAAGCTTAAGGTTTCCAGAAATTTATACATGACATCTATTTCGTTTTTTAATAACAAAATAGTAAACAAAAGTTAAATTTTCAGTTTAGTTTTTTGAAGTCGATTGAGGCAGAATGTTCCTCTCAAATGCAAAAACAAGATTACAACATTTAATTTCTTTGTTTTAGGATTATCCCCTTGGCCGAATGAGACGAGAAAAAAGTTAGGGTTTTTAGGTGTTCTTCAATATTCTTATGAATATTAATTTATTTTTGTAAACTTTGAAATTAAATAAGTTAAGATTTACTAAGATTATTTGCACGTGTGATATACGAAAATGATACTGAAAAATATTTTTTACACAATGACAAGTTCAAAAATAACAATGAATACTTTAATAAAAGGGCAATATTTTACCTCTTTAAGCTTTAGTCAGAAATAAATTCTTGATCCTGTAATAAATGCTCTTATGGAAATTTGAAGTTGTTTGGTGGATCTACTGAAAACGATTTGAAGTAGGTTAGAGTTTCATCTTATTTTATATATAGTAAGTTATGACAATTTTTGGCCATTAAATCATTTTTAATAAAATTTACTTAGATTCACAAAATAATTTTTTCTTGTTTTTGCCATTTAGGTTTATGCTGATTTTTGAGTTACAAATGTTGTTTTTTCTTACATTTAATATCTATAAGAGATATATTATAGGTCTATATTGAGTTTTTTGAAACTCCAGGAAGTTGGTTCACATCGGCAAGACGTAAATATGATCATGAGATTTTTGACCTATTCCAAATCTCGAAATTTTATAATGTCACATTTTACGATTGATTACCATTTTACGTTAGTGAAAGCGTACGTCTAGATTTACGTGATTGTTATGTATACACTATTATAAAATTATTGATTCTCGAGAGGAAAAAGAATTTCATAAGTATCGCAAATTAATATTCATACAATTTTTATGTGAATTTCTGGTTTCTCACACAAACGGTTGTTGTGCAAAAATAATTTTTTTATACAATTGTCATACGTATAAAATATATTACCAGTTTAGAATGGTTTCTAATTTGTTGGTTTGATAATCTTACTATAATTGTTTCTTAATATTTTGTATAGATACTCAAAGCATGTGATGAATTCTTCATTGATCAATCTTGGAACCTGAAGAATGTTCCAATGAAAGATATGTTATCAGATTGTTATTGGTTAAGAATTGCATATATATAATATTTATTGTTCTTAAAAGTCAAAAACGTTTTATCTTACTATTATTTTCTTCTTTGAATACTTATATCAATCTTCGTCCTCGAACAAATTGGAAAAAACATAAGTTGATGAGGAATTATGATATATCTCGAAAATAAATCACAAATAATATGTTCAATGATGTCTGGCGGAGAACTTAAGTGGATCCAAATCATTGAATATTGCTTGCCATGGACTTTGCACAAAATGCTAAGTATACTAAATCTCATTGTAACTGAAAAGTGGTACTAATAATCGATTTTCGATCCATAGATATCTCTAAAATAGTAAATTTAATGTATAACTGTTTTCTAATCGATTTTAAATAATCAATTTCATTTCAACTCTATTAATAAAATAAAAACTCGTAATTTTATTTTAAGATATGCAGAAAGACTACGTAAAAAGGAAGTACAAGGATATAATAGTCGTTCTTAGATATGCAAAGGAAGGAAAATTCATGGAGTATGACTTAATGTTTTCAATCAGAATAGAAGAAAATTGCCCTCAACAAAATTGTGGAAGTAATAATTGTGGAGTATATATATGTCACATTATTCATACACTAATTTGTGTGTTAAATTGAAAATAATTTGATGGCAACAACTGAAGTTACAAAAAACAAAGTCAATATAGCAGAAAGTTTTGTATTCTCTTACTGTAAATAATACAACATCGAACAAGTGAAAGTAATATGTTTTTTTTGTAATATTTGGTAGAATGTAACAGGTGAATGTGGGTATTTAGATGATAAATACTAGTTTCAATTTGACAATGATGAATATTATATTTTAATTTCATCACGAGGATTATAATATCGTATTTTAAATTTTCTATTTCTTATTTAAATGAGTTTGATTCGAGGGTAATCTAACTTACTACGATAACATATTTTAATAATATAGACAAATAAAGTTATCCTAATATTAGTGATTTATGTGATTGACACTACGGAATACTTGTTCATATTCTTAAGTAATTCAAAATAGTAAAGTTAATTAATTTTAAAAAGATTATAACATATTCTAATTTGATTTAACAAATTATATTTTTTATGAATTAGTCGGAATGTGTTTATATATTTTTTATTCAAATAAATTATTGCAGCAATATTCGCCAAAAGAATTTTGTCGCTAATTGTGTTGAAGATTTTGATTTATTAGTAGAAATTGTAGATTTTTTTTTTGTTATAATAAACAATTTTGAATCTCGAAATTTATTTAAAATACTTAACCAATATAAAAGTCAAAACAATAACATTGACAATGTAACAAGATAATACAAATTTTCACTTTATGAAAACCATTATTAATTTTCAAAAAATTCAAAATAGTAAAATTATCAATTTTAGTAGATTACAAATGACAGAGTTTCATAATGGAAAACGCTACTACTAACATCATTATCATATCAAATAGCAACATTATACCAAAATAATGCATAACCTTATTAAATTCAAATAATCGTACTAATACAATATCATATGGAAAATAGCCAAATGAATTGTACCTTGTTTTATTTCCATATTTGCCAGTTGGAGATAAGATTTTGCAGATAAGATAATCCATTTACAATTAAACTCCTTTTGCAAATGTTCATTGAAAAATAAGATGAGTTTAGAGCGACAAAATTCAACAATGCATACATCAAATGCCAAGAATAATCGAATAAATATATAAAAATCCAAATCAATATTCAATATGACTGGCTACTATGATTACTTGACATACCCGAATTCACATACCACCTCAAAAACTTATATAAATTTTTCTGGTTACCAAAAATCAAACATCGAAGCCTTCTCTAAAGATATATAAGCTTTCTTGTATGATATAGACAAAATCATAACTAGTAATGTAAAGAATAACTAAGTTGGAAGCACTAACGCCAAGTTCCACCTTTAGTTTCTCAATTTCAAGCTCTCCAAGAAAACCATAACTAAGTCTTTAGAATTATTATTATAAACTCAAACAAAACAAGTATGCTCATCCACAAACTAAGTAATTATTTATTCACATTTTGAAATTATTACCTTGATAAACCACTTACAACCTTTATTTTTATCCTCCTTACAAAATGCAAGCACTAAACATTTTATTTTTCTCATAATAAAAATCAAAACCCAATTCTAAAGCATAGCAACACAAATCAGCCGTATTCAATAAAACTTCCTTCAAAACATTGGCTAACTTCACGAAATTCAAATGCCCAAGAAAAGCTTAACGAACTACTTTGCATTCTCGAATAAGGCTCATAAGTTATGTAACTGATTTGCATACTTTTACAAGAATCTTTATCGCATGTAATGCCTTTTAAAAATTCACAAGACATAACATTACTAGCGACAGAAGGATTACTAAGGTTACCTGTGGACACAATATGCATCCTAGTAGCAGATAACATAGAAGAATTCCCAATAGTAATGTATATAGCCCTCGTACCTAATTCACTAATCAAAATGAACATTGAATTCAAGTCAGATTCATTCCTCTATAATATTTTAGGATGACCGGGTATATAGTAAGAAATAATAAAATCATCATAATTGAGTTCATGTCATTTGGTATCATTTTATTTCGTCAATAAAAGTTATGTCAACTGTTAAAACTTAACAAACATTAGGATAAAAGTTCGTTTGTCATTCTTAATGACTTGATGTATAATCTATAAATATTGACGTTATTTATATTAATCTTAAATTAGGAATCTCCATTCAACTCAAATTTTATTATGGAAAAAAATGGTAATATAAATTTTTACTATTAAATTTTTCTTGAGATTCGGACGTTGTAAATCTCAAGATAAATTTAATGGTTAAGATTTAAAACTAAAATTTTTGTTACGATAAGAATTGTGGTATAATAGGGGAGAGCATGAAATCGATTTCGAAGTTGAAATCGCACAAAAAATTGATAAAATAACATCAATGGTTGTGGTGGCAGTGACGATTTTAATCTTCGAAATCGCAAGTATATTGTTTTAGTTTCGGTTTTACCCTTTGCCTGCACCGAAAGTTATTAAATATATTAAATTGACATTACTTTACATATATATGTATACGTGTAAATTAATTTAGATATATAAATTTGTGTCTTTTGTTTGTATGAGTACGTAAAGCATTTATGATAGTCTATTGTTTATTTATAATTTATATGATTATTGACTTAATTGATGTAATTTTAATTATCTTAATTATAATGCTAACAAACACTCATTCAAGTAAAAATTTAATAACTTAATATTTTAAACTCTATATTTATACAAGTCAATTACTTAATAATTTGTTAGCAAAATTTTAAGCTCGAGTTTCTTAGTATAGTTAATCCATTTATATATCATGAATGTTTATTATATAATAAACGGTTTTAAAATAGGAATCACATCATATCATTCAAAACTGAACTGCAATATTTGAAACCGCACCGCACCAATTGATTTCGAGTAATTACTTCTTTTTTTTTTTTTTTTTGAGATTTCATTCACTGAATAAATCGAATTACGAGTAAAGTAAGATAATAAATCCTCTGAGAGCATAATGAATCGGATTACAATAAGCATAAAGAAAAATATAGAACCATCACATATCATTCAATTTAAAAATTACTGAAATATATGTTCTACTGTAAAACCATCTGTAGCACAAATTTTTTTTTGATTAGTCATTGAGAATAATTAACGGAAGGCTACATGTACAACTATTACTTCAAACGTTCAATCCTCACACATTAACATGATGATGGATAAATCTAAATCCGAAAATATCCCAATAAAATAATCAAGTTTCGTATTATGAGTTTTCTTATCAATTCTCACATATTAAAATGATGATGAATAAATTTAAATTAGAGAAAATGACTCATAAGAATAAATAATTTAAACTTAGAGAAAAAAATCTCAAATTATAAAAACAAAATTATGAAGGATCATTTTATTCGAAACAATTAAATAAAAACAAATTAAAAAACTATCTAAGGGAGAGAGTTTTGTTCATTAACGAGAAAATCTATCAAAATTTAGAATATAGATCTGAATTAATTTACTTGAAGTGGAATAATAGTTATTAATAGATATTGAGGTCTCCTAAGTTGATGCCGTAATTATTGCATCCGCCTTTTTTGCCATAGCCAAACCCGGCTTAAAGATAGATAATTGTCGTAATTGGTACATATTAAATATAATTGTTTTCTTGAATATGACATTTTAACACCTAGAATTAAGACATATGTGTGAAAGAGGAATTAGGAAAAGGAATACAAAATAAAAAGCAGCTAATTAATTAATAAAATAAAGGAAATTAGCTGAAAGTAAAACATAAATAGGCATGATAAGAAGAGTACTCGTGAAAAAAATTGACTTTTTTCTTTATAATGAGATTACATATATATTCCGCAAATTACAGCAATGATTAAGCTAATAAAGACATAAATCATTTCGACTTTGAGTCTCCCTCAGCAAAAGTTAGGAGGAACTTATCGACCTCCCAAGTAAAGAATTTTCAGCAAAAGGGTCTACTTATAGACATTAAAATCAAATAATGTGGCTTCTTCTTCTTCTTTTTCTTTTTCTTTTCTTCCTCCGACTAAAAACTACTCCTATTTCTTTTTGTGAATAGTTCCTCAAATCTCTTTTCTATGTCAATTGGCGCTGAGGTAACAGTACCTTTATGAGTTTTGAACTATAAAAGGAAATAATAAAATTTTTAGTAGGATTCTGTTTTGACATGCTTGTGAGTTTATACAAAAGAAAAGAAAAAAATGAAACAAAAATAAATAGAAACAAAAAGCAATTTTTATTGATGTATGCTATTAGGAACTATATAGCTACTTAGTTGTCTGGTAATAAGAAAAGTTTATTTATAAATGAAAATTTCAATGAAAAATACAAATTTATTTTACGCAAAAAAAACCCAAATATAACTTTTTCGTCAAATATACAGTGTATTTAATTTTGTTAATACACTCTAGGAAATTCTTAGTTTGCTTAATTTGATTTTCTATTCTGAATTTCCGATTAGTTCGGAACCAAAAGATTTATAAGAAAAAGTACCCAACCTTTTAGACTAATAACGTTGGTTCCAAAATTAGTTACACAAGCTTTGTTATCCGTGGAAGCACGGATTCTGTTTTTTACAGTTGTATATTTATTTAAATTAATTTAAAAAATTAAACTATTTTTATAATTGTTTATTGCTAATAATTTTGAATATTTTTGTTGTTTATCAATCAATAATTATTTTATTTAAATTTTAAATTATTAATAGAAGCTATTATATAAGATTAATATCACCATGATTTTCTTTTACAATAATAAAACTAAAATTATTTTTTTAATTAATATAAATAATAATAATGTTTGACTTGTCAATGTAGTTATTTTTAAAAAAAAAAATTTTGTAAATCTTTTTTTTATATATATGTTTAACAAGTTTCTTTTGTACGCATTTTAATAAGATTTTATTGCAAAAAAATAATAATTTAAAACTCTAAATAAATTGGTTTTATTACATAAATATTGTAACTAATTATAAATTAAATTTTAATTTAAAAAATGATAAATGATGTTGAACCAACTTAAAATAAAATTGGAGAATTTTTAGTGATAAAATTTAAATTTGGCTTAACTCATTCAGGATCCGTTTTATTAAATATTGAACCGAGTTGGAAAGACAATGGAGTTAATTTAGGCACTTAGATACGATCTTTATTTAACTTTTTTTTATATACAAAGAACTATGTTTTGATTTTTTGAATCAAACAACAAGACATTGAATTTTAAAATTAATGCTAATTTAGTTGGTTATAGTTGATACACTTGTTATAATCTTGTAGTTCGTAACAAAAATCTAATTACAATATAATTTGCATATTGAATTTTCATAAATTAAATAAAATCTTAATTTCATCATTTTGAAATGAGGAACATAATACTTTTCTTTACATAAAAATTTGGCGAAACTAATAAAATAGTCCTCGTACTATAGGTTTGATTTCATTTTAGTTAATGTACTTTTTAATTATCAAAATAGTTATTCTACTTATTTTTAAGTATCAAATTTATCCATTTATTTAGCTAACTCATGTTTGATGATGATATGGATTTTTAAAAAAATAATGTAGTAATGATGATTTGGCATTTATGAATTTTAAAGTCTTTTTCTTTCATCTATCCAAATTCTATTTAATTTTATAAAACTCATATTAAAGTATTGAGTTTGTTAATTTTGAATTTTTTAATCCTTATATTTTAGTTCGTTCCACGTCACTTTTGAGATGTTCAACCTTCTCTTAAAAGTCCGATAAAATAATGCTTTAAAATATATGAAATAATCAGATTTTAAGATTAAATATATGTTGTGTGTGCATTTTGAAGTATCTTTTTGAAACACAATTAACATATTTTTTGTGGAACCTTGATAACTTTGAACAATGTCGAGAATATTCTGATATTCTAATTGGCTATTGACTATTTCTGTAATAATTTTTATTTTTATTTTTTTGGCCAAGTTTTGTAGTTTTTTAATTTTCATGTATTTCATTTGTTAAGTTGAATTTTATTTAAAATTAAAATAAATCAAATTAATCTTTAATTTGATTTAACTTAAATAATAACTTGAACTAGAGTGGAGTACTTTTTAGTACTTATTATTTTAGAAAAAAAATAATAATGTTCCTTATATCATTATTATTTTTTAAACTTTTAATATATGTGAATAAGTGAGTGCTAGGATAATTATACATTTTTATAGTATTAATTTTAGCTTTAGCAAATCAATTAGAATTAAAAAAGACAAAAAAAAAGAAGATGGACTATTTAATTAAATAAATATTTCCAAGTCAACATTATTAAATATATTTCTTAAATGTATTTAATTTTTTAAAAATAATAATAAAAAATATTTTAAATAAGAATTAATATACTAAATTGGTAATTAAAATAAAATATTTAATATAAAAAAATTATCTACACTTAAATAAAAAAGTCAAATGATAATTATTCTAAAATTGATGGGTACATAACTTAAAAAAGGAGCAAATCTCGCAATTTTAATTGCCGTAACATCCCCATTGACATTTGACCGTTTAATCGTGTAGTTAGATGTTTTGTTTTGTTTTGTGTTTTTTCATTTTTAAATTTCACGACTTTTCTACCCTGCGACCATGCCCCAAGTCGCTCCAAGATTTATCAATCAATCACAAATCTACAATATTACGGAGTACTACTTTTAGAGTAACACGAAATTTGCAAGTAATAACATTTTATTCAGTAAATAATACACTAAAAAATTATCAAGTAAATAATAAAAATCTCAACTAGTACCGCAATTGACACTTATATTATTATCGTCCAATACTTTTGAATTGAAAAAAAAAAAATCCCAAGTAACAAAGAGTCAATAAAAAAAAAGGGAGAGGAGAAAATCAATTAAAATGTTTGATTTTTCTCATATAAGAATATGAATATCCCAGTATTTAAAATTTTATACGGAGTAATATTTTGTAAAATAAAATTGGGTAACAACATTTTATTATGTATTGACATACAAAACACTACTCTAATAAGCGAAGTTTTTATTAATTCAACTTTAGTACTAAAATTACTATAAAAAATATTATAATTATTATAGAAAAATTAAAATTACTATCGAAAGTATTAAAATTAATATCAGAAATATTAATGTACAAACATAAAATATTTGTTTAACTTGAGCGAAAATTTTCCCCCAAAATGCACTAAAGTTATCTTTTTTCCAAAAAATAATAATATTGGAGTGCAAAATTGCTGATGTTTCTATATTGGTAGGTTTTAGTTCTATTGGATGCCATCGAATTTCTTGTTATGAAACAACATTGTACCAACACAAGTACTTATCAAATTTCCCCTTTCTACTATATATATCATAGAGCTCAATCATTTTCTTAGGAATCCTTATATCTTAAATGAAGATGACATATTCCACTCGTTTTTATTATGAATTAATTGACGTGCGTTTAAAATAAGTTGTTCTTATTTTTTCCATCAATCGTGTTGTATGAATACCTTTATGTTTTTCTCTATATTACTAGTTGCGAAATCCGTGCACAACACATATATATTTTATTAATACTCTGTATTTTTTTTTTATAATATTTTGATTTTGACTTTTGTATTTTTTAAATACATTTTTTGTTGTTATATAGTATTTTAGACTAATTTTTTAAATTATATTTTTCTTAAGTTTATAGATAATATATTTTAGAATTGTGCTTTTTATTTTTACTTTTGGTGCATATGAAATATGTTTGTTTTATTTTTTTAAATGATTGAGTTAATAAATTTTTAGTTTTTTTTATTGTTGTATGATTTACGTTTTTGCGGTGTTTTTTCTATCCGTCTTTTTTTTTTTGTTTTACTCTTCTTTTTAGCGCGAATTTTCAGTGGGAGTTTTTACGGTGAATTTTCAATGGTATTTTTTTTATCGTACATGCTTACCTTCATTTCGTGTCTTACTCGTTTATTACATATGTGGAGATAGAAATACCTTAGTTACAATTACAAGTTGCATATAAACATAGACGTGCAAAGTTGAAGATATATTATTACTCTTGTCGTTTTAAAATTAAAAATATATTTTAACTTTTTAAAAATGATGTTAAATCATTATAATCTTATGAATAAAAAATATTTAATCATTATAATGTTATGAATAAAAAATATTTTGTTACGACATAATTTGCATTTAAAACTTCATAGATTAAATTAATTTTATTATTTAAAATGTTGTTGTTGAATTTAAACCGTATAAAGATTGGTAATCAATGGCAAGTTCGCAATATCCTATTTCTACTCTCTATTTCAAAAAAGTTACATATTTTTTGAGTTTGACACAAAATTTATTTTAATTTTTATTTATATGTTTTGAAAAAAGTTTAGATTATGATCAGACAGAGCACACCATCTATTGAAGAAATTTTCTACATATGCATTCAAAGGACATCATGAATTTACTTTTTAATGAGAAAATCCTCAGTAAAGTTCATGTGATAAGTAAAAAATTAGTTGAAATATCTGTTTTGCATGTGTAGCATTAAGTTGTTAGACCATGGAACTAGGTGTGAAGTAAGAGCCATTTATTTATGTGCACCCCATCTGTTTGCTATCTACATGTCAATATGGCTGTCTGTGATTGGTTAATCAATGCCCCCTTCCCACATGAATTTTGCCCAATTTGATACTTTTCTTCACCTACACTATTATAACTTTAATTTTAGCTAACATACTCTCATCTTTTTCACTTTTGCTAGTTAATTATTAACATACTCACTTTTCTTAATTTTGTTTTGTTATTGTTGAATTTAATTAGTTAAAGTTCAAATTATAACTTTAGTTAGTTAAATACATGTTGATATAGCAAGATGTATTTATGAAATCATGAAACTAGTTAATTTAAAATAGAAACAAAAAGGAAAGCTTGGCACATCTGCCAATTTGCCCATATATTCTATATATTTTGCAATTTTAATTGCAATTGGCTGACCATGGCATTATTTGATTGGTTGGAGTCGGTTTGAATTGTTTAAGTTAGCCGACACTCTCGCCGGAATATTCCCGGAATCTTTATGCCATTGCCAGAATCTTTTTACCCTATTGCTTGAGTTGACTAAAGTAAAACTTCTCTTTCCAACAAACAATTTTAGGTAAATGGTTAATAATACAAAAATATCTATAGATAAAAATGGTACCAGAATCACTTCTCACTCTCTCACTTTTGGTAGCTGCCTGCTGCGGAACACACACATATATATGTGTATTCTTATGTCTTCTAGTGGTAAAGATTTCTTTTCTTACGGTGATAATTAAAACGTAAAATTGTCCCTGGAAATTTTAGGTCATTTACAAAATTCTCTCCAAATAACATTTTATAAATTGTTCCTTCAACTTATTAAAATTTATCAAAATTAATCCGATCCAATATTTCTTCTTCTAAAAAATCTGACTGAAGTAGCACTGCATAAATATCACAGTAACAAAAGATAAGTTATCTTCTCTCACGAGATCCCTCCTCTAAGATGAATGCTACTTGTAATAGATTAAGAATATTAAAAAGAAATACAAAGTTCCCCTTACACACAAAAAAAAGAAGGAAATAAAATAGAAATATTGAAGTTGTCAAAAAAAAAAAGAGTAATAAATTTTACGAATAATATGACTCTATTAGTGGTGCAAAATTCTCACTAAACAAATATAATAGTCCAAACAACTTTATTTTTATTTTTTTGTTGTGAGAATATCAAGGACCTAAAATTCAGATTAAGAAAGTGAAGTGAGTAGAGCTAATGTCATCTAAATTTCGGTAATATTGTGGATCATTCATTATTTCAATAGTGTTGAGTAATTATGTTTACTAGCAACATATTTATTTTCCATGTCTAATATTAATTATATTCTAAAAAATTACCTATAACTAATTGATCATTACTTCAATATGCGAGATAACAAGCTCATTATACTAATACTATCCAAGATTCGAATTGTATTGTTGGGATAATACATATATATAGAAATGAACCCAAATATGGATAGCATCATAGAAAAAATAAATTTCGACAAACGGAAGAGCATATTATATTCATAAAGAAAATGAAAAGAAGGTGTAGGGGAATGGCATTTTCTTAATTTAGAAAATAAGTGTTTTCAAGTTTTGCACATTAAAATTTGAGATATATGTACATGTATGTGTGTGTATTTATGGTGATAAATGTATCCAAGAATCCAGTATGAACAAAGTTTCAGTAATTAGACGATTTGAATTTAAGAAGTTTGGTAACAAATATTATCATAGACATCAATATATTAGTTAAACAATTATGAGTTTTAAGCAAAATTGCTTAAAATTGGATACGTGCTTTCGACATCTTTCTATGTTGATTTAGAAAGTGTTTACCTTTTAAAATTTCCCCTTAAAGATGAGATTTTGACAAAGTGAGTCGCAAAAGGGAAATAATGGTGAGTTAGAAGTTGAGACGAACACAAAAATAGAGAGTTCATATTTTTTGATTTTTCCCTTTAGTTTATGTGAAGTTTTCAAATATAAATGACTAAGCTAATGGAAATTAAGGCACAAAGTAGCAAAAATTACTGAATATATATATATACATGAGTGGTGTTAAAGAAAATATCAATTTCTACACAAATAAATATATACAAACTGTTGTAACTAAATTTTATATGGGAATGATGAACTTTAAATACCCACATCTTAAAAATTAATTGTTCAAAATTTATTACGTGTTTGTTTATATTTATTTGTATAATTTGTTGGTGTTTTAAATAATATTGTGTAAATTTACTTATATACAAATTGATGACCATAACATCACTCTTATACAATTTTTCTCATCTTTTTATTAAAATTCTCATCTCTTGATTCGAGTGTTGGCGAAGTTCATGTTTAACTTATTTTTTTGGAAGTTAAAAGTTTTGCTTTCAAACTATGCAGACTAAGTGAGTGTATGATTATATTTGTATTTGCAAGTAATTTTTTTTAATTACAAAGGAGACCATCACATAAAACTCTTGCGTGCGTGCACACACACATGTAATTATATTAATAGTAACCAATAAAGTTTTAATCCCAAACCTCAAAACTTTAAAAAGGTGATCATATATATAACCATTTTTAACATATATTAAGTCTATTTGTAAGATAATTTTAATGAACGTATGCGTAAGTGGATAATTATATAAAAAAGTACTTATTTGTCACCAAAGAGAAAGAAAAAAAGAACTTACTAAGTTCTTAATGAATTATATAAAAGTACTTTAAGTAGTTGTTAGTGAACATAAGTACTTGTTAACGAGTGTTCGATTTTCATGTTGTAACCTCTAGATAGAAAAACAAAGAAAATATTGTAAAATTGAGGGTAACATAAAACCCTACATAAGGAATTCATATGAGTCATAAATTGACACTATTTATTTATCTTATTCTCTGTATAACTTATTTATGTTCTATTGTAATGATCTGCAATTCTGCGAAGTGGGTAATTAATTCTTTACACATAAAAAAGGTGACGGCAGAAGGTTACAATTAACAACCCTCGTAATTAGAATGCAGTATTAAAAATGGAAAATAAAAAAATAAAAAAAGTAAGCAAGTCAATAATCAGCAGTAATTGATAAAATTGCAAAAAATAAGTAAAACTGACTATAAAACTCCCACTTCTCTCTCTCCATTACTTGCTCTCTTCTCTCTCTCTTTCTCTCACTTATAATTTCTATCCTCTCTCTGTCTCTCTTGCACAATGCCAATACTGCTCTGTCTCTCTTCTATTTTGATTGAATAGAAAAAAAACACAGAACCAGTATTTGGCACATATTGTAAGAGAGGGATACTCCATTAGCATCTTTTTGTTCTTTCCCCTTTCTGGGAATTAGTTCAAAAACAGAGATCTGAGGTGACCCATTTGGGAATTACTTGAAATGCTTCACTCAAATCTTACCCACATTGTGATTTAGCTTCAAAACCAAAATCTACAAATACCCAGAAAGAGATAGAGTGAAAAGATATAGATCTAGTGGAGATTATCTAGCTCCCCTGTTTTTTTTTTGGTACTATATACTCTGTTTCAAGCCAAAGAGAGTGAAAAATGGCTGAGGTTTCTGCTAAGAGTTTCTTACCAGAGACATTTCAAGGTAGTACAACAGTGGATTTAGCAAGCCAAATTGGGCTGGTATGGGAGCTTATTAAAGCTCCATTGATTGTTCCTCTGCTCAAATTGGCTGTGTTTATATGTTTGACCATGGAACTCATGCTCTTCTGTGAGAGATTGTACATGGGTATAGTCATTATTTTGGTGAAGTTGTTTTGGAAGAAGCCTGATAAGAGGTACAATTGGGAGCCCATGAAAGAGGACTTGGAAAGTGGAAACTCAAACTTCCCTTTGGTTCTTATTCAAATCCCCATGTACAATGAAAAAGAGGTTAGTGTGTGTGGATATTTATTGATTTTCTTGCACTTGGGAATATGGGTTTTTGATGTTTGTGCTTGGTATTAGTTTTATTTGTGATTGGGTCATTATTGAGTTTTTCTTGATTTTTGGCATCTGGGGTTTTGTCATTTTGGCATTGTTGAATTTTTGATATTTGGATTTGAGGTATGTGGAACTTAAAGCTCTGTTTGGTGGTTTGTTTTGAACAGGTTTACAAGATCTCAATTGGAGCTGCTTGCAACCTTTCATGGCCCTCAGATCGAATAGTGATTCAAGTGTTAGATGACTCAACTGACCTTATGGTCAAGGTAAACAAATAAAATCACATCCAAACAGTCCTTTCATGTGAACTCCTATATCAGTTCAAATCTCGAAAGAAATCCAAATTCAAGTTCTTTCATTTTATCTCAATTTTATTATCTTTAATTAATTTTAGTTAAAATTTGCTTTTCTTCGATAATGAAGAATCAGTCCGATTTTGACTCCTTATTTTCCGAAATTGTCATATATTTAGTTTATGAGACATTACCAACTCCCAAACCCAAATTGCTAACATATCAATTTACCAATTTTGGGGTTTCCATTTATTTATTTACTTTTTAATTAAAATCATTAATAATCTCGAAAAATAATGTAGGATATGGTTGAGAAAGAGTGCCAAAGATGGGCAGCCAAAGGCGTAAACATCATCTACCAAATTAGAGAAACAAGAGGAGGTTACAAAGCTGGTGCACTTAAAGAAGGATTAAAAAGAGATTATGTTAAAGAATGCGAATATGTCGCGATTTTCGATGCAGATTTCCGGCCGGAGCCGGATTTTCTCCTCCGATCCATCCCATTCCTCGTGCACAACCCTCAAATTGCACTTGTTCAAGCTCGATGGAGATTTGGTAATGCTCAAAAACAAATACTGTACCCGCATTTTATTTTTGTCAATTATGCCCAAAATATATGATATTATAGCACATTTTTAACCCAAAAAATCAAGACTGTCGGTGGTCTAGTGGAGTGTCACAAATAATTGGTAAATAATAATAATAATAACAATTATATACGTAATATATATCTATATTCATTTAAAGCTAGAGATATTATAGATCATACTCATATGCATGCAATTTTTTGGGCCATTTTTTGTCTCGTTTTTTTGGAAGATTTGTTGCGGACAGCATGGTGTAATGGGTCCCACTAAGCCTCTATAAGTCATGAGTGGACCCAGTTCTTGGGCCGTTTGATGGTATTACTTGTTTGTCTTGTGACCGTTCACCACGTGGTTTGTACAACTAATCTACAAATTACACCTATACCACTTCTTAATTTTACTAGTAATAATTCTTCAAAAAAAAGTTTAAACTTGCAAAATATCAAAAGTTTTATTTTTGAAGTAAATTTTATTAATTACCATTTGCATAAAACTACTAAATTTTGTAGTTCTATATGAATATATGTGGATAGTGGATTATTAAACAATTTATATTTTAGTGTGGACTTTTAATGGTATTTGTTTATTAATAATAAAAAAGAGATGGAGGGAATTGTTGAAATGACGTAATTGGCCAGACCCTTAGGGAAAGGAACTGGTACACACCGGGATTAATGGGGAAGGGGAGTGGCTAGATTTGCGGGGCAGGTTTGTCATTTAGTGTAAGAAGAGTATGAATGAATGAGTGGTTGATGGTCAACAACAGATAAAGAAGAACAAAGAAAGAGAAGGGTGAATTAGTAATTTTCACTGCAGAACAATTACCGACTCCACGTGGTATTATGCTTCTTTGTTGGTCACTGGGCTGTCCCACAAATTTAGCTACTACTACAACTCACTTGCCTTTTGCTTATTCTCACCGACACTCGAGCCTTGTAGAATACACACACAGAGACACCTACAGACACTTGCCAAATAAAAATAATAGTAAATATTTACTAAGAATCACTACTTTTCTATTATATATATATTTGATATTATCACGTACGAATCTCATGTTTAATGTACAAATTATTTATGGTATATACGTTAAAGATTATACAAATATGAAACAATGTATGAAAACATATGAAACAATTTATAAATATTTGACATATAAAAATATTACAATAAACAGTAAATATAAGGGTATATGACTCTACATAATTTATGGTGGAAAAATTGAAGAATCTTTATGGTAAGGTCCAGGGTGCTGATGCTAATGGATCAAACCTTTTTTATTTGCAATTACAATGAATTGCCATGTGAGGGTAAGTTTGAGTAATTATGCACAGATGACAGGTGTATGTAAAATTGTAAGTTAATATAGTGCATGTGTTATGTTTTATCTGTAATTATATTAATCTATTTTTATTTCTATTTTTATCCCAAAAGATATATTTATTATTTATCAAATACACTTCATTTTTTCATTATAAAATAAGTGACATATCCTCAAATGGGAGGCAAATTACTGGAGTAGTTACGAAGGTATCATGTCTGATGTATAAGATTTGAGTTATTTATTGAACTTGGATTTTATATTTCAATTTTTTATGCTTTTTTGTTATATAGTTGGGATTGGGATTTTGTAATTAATTTAAAACCAAAATGCTGATTCAAAAATGGGTTTTTTGTTGCAGTAAACTCAGATGAGTGTTTGATGACAAGAATGCAAGAAATGTCTCTGGATTACCATTTCACAGTTGAACAAGAAGTGGGATCTGCAACTCATGCCTTCTTTGGTTTCAATGGTAGGTCTTTAATCAAAATTAAACATCTAGTATATCAGATACTTATTTTCATCATTTTTTTCCTTAACAAAATCTTTTGTAACCAACTAAAAAGGAAAAGCACAGATTTTGCTGTTTGTTTTCTAATTAAATTCCATATTTATATCTGCAATTTAGCTACTTGTTTGCCCAACTTATAGATTCTTGAAAGATTGTTAATGCTCAAAGCAATTCTCCGTACATTTTATATTAGGAAACCAAGAAAATGGTTACTATTTATAGTAATTTTTCGGTTCTATCTAACGAAGTTGCAAAAATACATTATGCAGGAACTGGTGGTATCTGGAGAATTGCTGCCATCAATGAGGCTGGTGGATGGAAGGATCGAACAACAGTCGAAGATATGGATCTTGCTGTCCGAGCTAGTCTCAAGGGCTGGAAATTTGTTTACCTTGGTGATCTTCAGGTACTTTTGGAAGTTTTCATGTCCATGAAACTTACTTAGATGACATTTCAACACACAAACAACTAACACTAGTATTTCTTAAATTTTGTTATGATTTAAGCGCGATTAGTTCTTATCTAGCTTTGGAATTGACATGATTGTGCATATTGTTGAATGACAATATGATGTAGGTGAAAAGTGAACTTCCTAGTACTTTCAAAGCCTTCCGTTATCAGCAACATAGGTGGTCTTGTGGTCCTGCCAATTTGTTCAGAAAAATGGTGATGGAGATTGTTAGAAACAAGGTAAGTTAACTTATAACTGAATCTGTTAAAAGATTTAGTCGAAAGAAAAAAAAGAAAAAGAACGAATGAGATTAAAATTGAGGTGGCCTGGTAACATGTTTTTATAATGGTTGCTGCAGAAAGTGAATGTGTGGAAGAAGGTATATGTGATATACAGTTTCTTCTTTGTTCGGAAGATCATAGCTCATATGGTCACCTTTTTCTTCTTCTGTGTGGTCCTTCCACTTACCATTATGGTTCCTGAAGTTGATGTTCCGAAATGGGGTGCCATTTATATTCCTTGTATCATCACTACCCTCAATTCAGTTGGAACTCCAAGGTATAACCTTGCAAATTTTGCCATAATATTTATTTATTTTCTATACATAATAATTAACACTCACACCTTATCATCTGTTCTGACTTGTCGATTTTCTTTATTTTCAGGTCGATCCACTTATTGTTTTACTGGATTTTATTCGAAAATGTGATGTCTTTCCACCGGACCAAGGCAACCTTCATTGGCCTCTTTGAAGCTAAGAGGGCAAATGAATGGGTTGTGACAGAGAAACTAGGAGATGCTCTCAAGAATAAGAACAGCAAAGCACCAAAAAAGTTCCGTCTCAATTTCAATATTGGAGACAGGTGAAAATCCTAGTTATTCTTCCTTTTAATTTCAGTCTTAAATTAGATATATTTCCCCTTCAAATATTGGCATGTTAGAGATCTTTCTTTCTCATAAAACATGGCAGATGCATTATGCATACATAACTTGGGACTAATTCTGTTACATTTTTCTTTTTCAGAATAAATGTTACAGAGCTGGGATTCGCAGTGTTCCTCTTCTTCTGTGGATGCTATGATTACCTCTACGGGAAGAACTGCTACTTCGTATACATGTTCCTCCAAACGATAACCTTCTCAATCGTGGGATTCGGCTACATTGGCACCATTGTCCCAAGCTCTTAGTCACATTAAGCATCAGTTACATACATTCCTACACATTTTCTGGCAACCCTTATTGTGCATCGTTCTCCTTACACGAATATATATTAGTACGAGTGTTTTCAGTTCAGCATTGGTTGCATTTTGCTACAATTTCGGATTGTGATCATCACAAGAAAATTGTTCATGCTGCTGAGAAGAAATTTGAAACCTTAAGCCCTTTTGCGGAAAATCTTGTTACAGTTAGGGAGCCACCAGAAGATACAGAATGAAAGTGGTGGTGTTAGAACACATACAGTGAAAACAAATATGGTTGAAGAAAAGCAGGAACATCTAATGCATTTTAGAGAACAGATCAGTGCCCATGTTTTTATTTGTGATTCTATTATTTGTAATTGTGATACATTTTTTCTTTTTTTCCCCCATGTTTATCAGTCATTTATTTGTTACTGTAGTATATTGTTAGTTTTGACTTTTGAGAGTGAAATAAGATGTTGGCAAATGGGTCAATCTTGTAATCAAAAGTTTTTGCCATTTTGTAGTCTTTGTTTATTTTCTTGGTTATATATAGAACTCTATGGATGTGAAAGAGTACATTTAATTTTCCCAACTTACTATTTTATTTTAATGTAGAGATGGTGTGACCTTTGTACAAAATTCTTGGTTTCTGCAATGAAATCTTTAGGAGCACAGATTGATGTGACTCCTACAATGAGGTGTGACATGATTTTTAGTGGCATTGCCCTTTAGATAATTTTTCTCAATTTTGTGAGTATATTTATGTTTGTCTCATGGAAATGTGATTTTTGTATTTAAAAAAATCTCTATTACTTCAATTCTTTTGTCTAAATTTTACAATAAGGTTCATCTCATGTACATCCATGTAGCTAGTAAACTTGGAACTTTAAAATTAGTTCTTCTGCAGAACATCAAAATTTAAAATATATTGCATACAGTCACAGCTACTATTTACTAATGGCGATACAGGCATGTCTCATCACAGACAAATTTGAGGAATAAAAGATTTTTAAAATGTACACTTGTTGGACTAATAATTGTTAGATGTTGCTAAAGCCCAAGTGTTTAGCTTGTCTTGCATGTGGGTATTAAAAGGTTAATAACTTGCGAGGTAGGACATCAAGAAGAAGTATTGCTCTCTTTTCATGTGTTGTCTATTTGCTGCCTTGCTGTTTTTGACATTATTCACGTGCATGTTTTCTTTATTTTGTGTTTTTGTTTTTTGGAATTTTTTTTTATGTGTAAAAATTTAGGTTGAAGTGTAAACTTGACTTAGTTATTAATTCACTTTACTTACCAATATTATAAATATTATCGTAGAGAGTTAAAAAAAATTTGACGTCCAATAATTTTCATACTTATTTTTGTTAACAAATTTCAGTCTAAGAAAATCATTTTAATTTAACGATAGTAAAATTCAAACTTACCATCTTACGAACTTACTGTTTAAATTTTACCGGCGGAAGAACTAATTGTGCTCCCCCATCTCATTTTAATCGATGAAACTAGTTTTGACACTACGTAACTACCATTAAAATAGTTTCAATTACTTTGCAATAAATACATTCAAAATAATTAATTAAGTGATATTTGAGGAAACTCATTTTTTGTTCCTCTTAAAAAATTGAAATGATAATATTATGAGAAAAATAAATTTCTCAAAAATATCAAATAAAATAGAACATAAGGAGTAATTCCTTTTCTACACATCCTGTCCCAACATATAAAAATAAGTTGATATGATGTTTTACACAAAAAAAGATTTTATAAATAAGAATTGAGAAAGTACTTTAGTTTTTTTTATCTTCATACACCAATAGTTATTAGGGATCTTTAAGGGGAGACCGTTGGAATTATTATTTATAATAATAATTTATTTGGGCTACATATTTTAATATTAATTATATTTGCTATTTGTGTATTGGGTATAAAATAAGTGACCAAATAAAGAGACCCAATTAGATTTTAATTAGGTATGGGCTTAATGAGTGAATACCTAATACCGAGCCCAATTAGGTTATAATGGGAGACCTAATTACATGGTATATAAAGAACACAATAGGTTGTGGTCCCCAATATATCAAACACGCATACAGTTCTTCTCTTCCATCAGAGAAAAACGACTCATATCCTAAAGAGTGTTTGGTTGAGGAAGACGATAATACAAGTTTCAATATTAATGGATTCAGATACGCTTCCGTGTATTATTAATTATATTCTCAATAATTGAATATGAAGGATTACGATCTATATTTAGTGATTACAGTTTTTTAACAAGTGGTATCAAGAGCCTTCTTCATATTGATTTATTGAGAAATCAACTTTTATTTAAAGTTTTATGTTTATAAATTTTATACAGTATAGTCGCAAACTATACTTGCTTGGCAAATTGTTTATACATGTACTTGTTTGACGAATTGTATATACAGTGACGTGAGTTGGATTTAGAATTCTAATTTGACTTATTGAACCCTCGTAGTGTTTGTAGTGTCTGCACTACCAACTACTTGTTGATCCTACCCTACCCTTCATTTAATTTACAGTGCCCATTAAGATTTATACCATGTGACGTAATATATATATATATTTTTGAGACATGATATATATATATATATATATATATATATATATATATTTTTAAAATATTTTTTTTTTTTTTTTTTTTTTTTTGGGACATGATATGTATATATATTTTTGAGATGTGGTATATATATATATATATATTTTTTGGGACGTGATATGTATATATATTTTTGAGACGTGATATATATATTTTTGGGACGTGATACATATGAGATTTAAATTTAAATTTTGGCAAGTTTTATTTATTAATTATTTCAGTGTCTGATATTTTGAATTAATTAATTGAAACAATATGTTGGCAAAGTAACCTCTTTTGTATAGATTGGTTAATTTAAAATATTAAGATATTTAATGTATGTTTAAATTTTATGCGAATAATTATCGGCCCAAAGGAAGATATTATTTTGCCAAAATTAAAACATACTTGTGGTAATAAGTATGTAACAATAATTAAGATTTTCATGTAAATAATAAGTCGGTCCAAAGAAAAGCATATTATTTGACAGAAATTTATTGTTAATATTTGATTACTGCATCAAGAGTACCAATTACGAGTTGATTTTTATGTCCAAAGACTAAATTTCATTGTTGTGCCAGGTATCTTGTGATGGGTTTTGCCATTATTTAAATTTGTTTATCACGTTAAATTCAGATATTGAATGTGAGCTATCTTATTTTGTTTTTTGGTTTGTTTTCTTTATAGTTTTTGCTACTGTTAATTCTACATCTGCTCAATTGAGTATGATCCTAATGCTGAATGAGACAAATTATGTTACATGGAAAGAAAATGTTGAAATCGTTCTTGGTTGTATGGATCTTGATCTTGTATTAAGAACAGAGAAACCCACTCCTACTACGGATGATCCAAAAATGGATAAAATTGAGAAGTGGGAGCGCTCTAATCGCATGAGTCTAGCGATCATGAAGCGAACGATTCCAACAGGATTTCGGGGATCTATTACTGAGAGTACTAATGCCAAATTGTTCCTCAAAGAAATTGAGCAATATTTTGCTAAAAATGAAAAGGCGGAAACGAGTAACATTTTGTCAAAACTCGTTACCATGAAGTATAAAGGAAAGGGGAACATAAGGGAGTACATCATTGGGATGTCTAATCTTGCTGGCAAACTCAAAGAACTCAAGTTAGAGCTTACGGATGACTTGCTCGTTCACTTGGTTCTAATATCATTTCCTGCACAATTTGGTCATTTTGTGGTGAGTTACAATACTCAGAAGGAAAAATGGACTCTTAATGAGCTCATTTCCCACTGTGTGCAAGAGGATAAGATTAAGAGTGCTCATTTGACATTTAACTCTCAAGATAAGAAAATAAAGATGGCTAAGGATATTGCAAACGGAAAACCTAAGCAACAAAAAGTGAAGCAGGATAAGGAACCCACCTGTTACTTTTGCAAAAAGGCAGGACACATGAAGAAAGAGTGTTCTAAATATACTGCTTGGCGTGAAAGGAAGGGTAAGACTCTCATTTTTGTTTGTTCTGAAGTTAATTTAGCTTCTGTACCTAAAGATACTTGGTGGGTAGATTTTGGTGCTACTACTCACATAAGTGTATCTATGCAGGGTTGCTTGTGGAGCCGACCGCCAAGTGATGCTGAAAGATTCATCTTTGTGGGCGATGGCAATAAAGTTCCAATTGAAGCTATAGGAACATTTAGATTATTATTAAAGACTGGTGTTTATTTGGACTTAGTTGAAACTTATGTTGCACCGTCATTTAGACGGAATTTAATTTCTATTTCCTGTTTGGACAAATTTGGTTATACTTGTTCTTTTGGGAATAATAAAGTCAGTTTCTTCTTAAATTCAACTATGGTTGGCACTGGCTCTTTGATTGATAATCTTTATATGCTTGAAACTATTACTTTTGATAATGAAATCTTGCACTCAAGTGCTAGAGGTACAAAGCGTAAATTAAATGAGGATTCTGTTATTTTATGGCATAAGCGTTTAGGTCACATATCTAAACAAAGAATTCAAAGGCTTATAAATGACGGAATTCTTAATACCTTAGATTTAAGTAATTTTCAAGTTTGCATTGAATGCATTAAGGGAAAACAAACAAACTCAAGAAAATTAGGTGCTAATAGAGCTACGGATGTCTTAGAACTCATTCATACTGATATTTGTGGACCATTCCCTACAGCTTCTTGGAATGGTCAACATTATTTTATCACGTTCATAGACGATTACTCTAGATATGGTTACCTATACTTAATACATGAGAAGTCACAATCTCTGGACGTGTTTAAAGAATTCAAGACTGAAGTTGAACTTCAATTAGGTAAGAAAATAAAGGCTGTCAAATCTGATCGTGGTGGTGAATACTACGGCAGATATGACGGATCAAGAGAACAACGTCCAGGCCCTTTCGCTAACTTCCTAAAGGAGTGTGGAATTGTTCCTCAATACACCATGTCGAGCAAACCTAGTATGAATGGTGTTGCTGAGAGACGAAACCAGACTCTTAAAGATATGGTGAGAAGTATGATAAATCATTCTTCTTTACCTGAATCACTTTGGGGAGAAGCATTAAAGACTGCAGTTTACATCCTTAATAGGGTTCCAACAAAAGTAGTGACCAAAACCCCTTATGAATTATGGATAGGCAAAAAGCCTAGTATTCGACACTTACACATTTGGGGTTTTCCAGCTGAGGCAAGGCCATATCGGCCATTTGAAAAGAAGTTGGACTCAAAGACAGTCAGTTGCTATTTTGTTGGATATGTAGAACGCTCTCGGGGCTTCAAGTTTTATAATCCCACTACTAGGTCTTTTTTTTTTAGACTGGTAATGCAAGGTTCCTTGAGGATATTGAGTTTGGGGGGAAAAATAAAGGTAGAGTTGTTGCCTTTGAGGAAGAAACTTATGTTTCCATTCCTGACACTGCTATTGACAATGTTCAGATTATAGTACCTGCCATTGTTCAAGATGCAACTCCGGTTTATGACAACAACGAAATTCCCCATGTAGGACCTACCGAACAAATTCAACAACCTCAAGAAACTCAAGAAGTGCCATTAAGGAGATCCATTAGAGAACGGAGGAATGCAATCTCAGATGATTATATTGTTTTTCTCCAAGAACATGAAGATCAAATAGGCATAGGCGAAGATGATCCAATCAGCCTTCAACAAGCCTTACAAAGTTCTAGTTCTCAAAAGTGGATGGATGCAATGAATGATGAAATGCAATCTATGAAAGACAATAATGTTTGGGATCTTGTCGAGTTACCTCAAGGGGCAAATCCTATTGGTTGCAAATGGATATTTAAAACCAAAAGGGATTCGAGTGGTAACATCGAAAGATACCAGGCTCGTTTAGTTGCCAAGGGATTCACTCAGAAGGAAGGCATCGATTATAAAGAGACTTTCTCTCCGGTTTCTTTGAAAGACTCTTTTAGAATCATTATGGCACTTGTAGCTCATTTTGACCTTGAGTTACATCAGATGGACGTAAAGACAGCGTTTCTCAATGGTAACATTGATGAGACAATTTACATGAAGCAACCAGAAAACTTTGTGTCTGGAGATCCAAAGTCTATGGTGTGCAAATTAAAGAAGTCCATCTACGGTCTCAAACAAGCTTCCCGTCAATGGTATCACAAGTTTCACCAAGTTATTACATCGTATGGATTTGAGGTAAATATGGTGGAAGATTGTGTTTATCACAAGTTCAGTGGGAGTAAATTTATCTTCCTGATTTTGTATGTCGATATATTACTTGCCAATAGCGATATAGGCTTATTGCACGATACCAAGAAATTTCTCGCTAAGAATTTTGAGATGAAAGATCTTGGTAACGCCTCTTTTGTTTTAGGAATTCAAATACTGCGAGATCGCTCTCAAGGTATCATTGGATTGTCACAAAAGAGTTATATCGAATAGGTTTTGGAAAGATTTGGCATGAAAGATTGTTCATCAGGAGATACGCCCGTATCTAAGGGAGACAAATTTGATCTCAAACAGTGTCCCAACAATAAACTTGAGATAAATGATATGAAAAAGATACCTTATGCATCGGCAGTAGGAAGTCTCATGTATGCTTAAGTTTGTACTCGTCCTGATATAGCATTCATAGTGGGAGTTTTGGGCAGATTCTTAATTAACCCAGGAATGGATCACTGGAAAGCAGCCAAACGGGTTATGCAATACCTAAAGAAAACAAAGAATTACATGCTCACATATAGGAAATCGGATGTACTTGAGATTGTCGGGTATTCAGATTTCGATTACGCTGGATGCAGAGACACTTTGCGATCCACTTTAGGCTATGTTTACATGTTGGCAGGAGGAGCTATTTCCTGGAAAAGTGTTAAACAAACACTTATAGCTTCTTCAACCATGGAGGCAGAATATATAGCTTGTCATGAGGCATCCAATCACGGAATATGGTTGCGAAATTTTGTCACAGGGCTGCGTATTATTAATGATATTGAAAGGCCGCTAAAGTTATTTTGTGACAATAATTCAACAGTTATGTATTCCAATAACGACAGAAAATCTATTAAGTCGAAACACATAGACATCAAGTTTCTAGTTGTGAAAGAAAGAGTTCAGAGTGGCCAGTTTTCGATAGAACACATTGGGACAAACTTCATGCTTGCGGATCCGCTAACCAAGGGTTTAACACCTAAGGTCTTTCATCAGCATACTGCTAATATGGGTGTTGTTTTGTTTGACACTATGGTTTAGTGGGAGTTTGTATTTTGGTGTTTTATGTCATAAACATTAAGTTGTTTATATTTTTTTTCTGCAGAATACAGTTGATGGAATTATATTTTTTGTTAAAGTATCAATCTGAATGTATTCAATTTTCTAATTGTGGTTTAACATTAAGTTTAGAGAATTGTAATTAATCTCGTTGGAGATTGAATTAGGACCACTTGGAAATAGACATGATTTAGATCAAATTGCATGTAATTTCCATGTCACTCATCCATACTTGATTCATGTCGTTGAATATATTATTTTGGTGACCATGGAAGGTTTAGTCACAATTTAATATTGACAAATGCTGCCACGATCTCATACTAGTATAAGAGACGGACCGGATTGTTTTTTTTAAAGAATCTAAAGGCAATAAATGGCATAAAGTTGTGCACTACGGAAAATTTATCATATAATTGATTATTGAATTATATGCAGCCCAAGTGGGAGATTGTTAGAATTATTATTTATAATAATAATTTATGTGGGCTACATATTTTAATATCAATTATATTTGCTATTTGTGTATTGGGTATAAAATAAGTGATCAAATAAAGAGACCCAATTAGATTTTAATTAGGTATGGGCTTAATGAGTGAATACCTAATACCAAGCCCAATTAGGTTATAATGGGAGACCTAATTACATGGTATATAAAGAACACAATAGGTTATGGTCCCCAATATATCAAACACGCATACAGTTCTTCTTTTCCTATCAGAGAAAAACGACTCATATCCTAAAGAGTGTTTGGTTGAGAAAGACGATATCACAAGTTTCAATATCAATGGATTCAGGTACGTTTCCGTGTATTATTAATTATATTCTCAATAATTGAATATAAAGGATTACGATCTATATTTAGTGATTACAGTTTTTTAACAGAGACCTAATATAAAAATATCCATGGTTGAATAGATAAACATTTCGTTTATTATCAAAATAATTTGCGGATCTTCCACCTTTCATGGGTAATAATTGGCGTACATATCACTTTTAGTATTACCAATGACAAAAACAAGGGAAAAGTCATCAAAATCTTGATGTAATATATAAGAAAGAGATAGATCTAGCTAATAAACAAGTGCATTTATCAAGTTGAGAATTGAGATATAATATGTATGGTTAATATAATAAAGGAGTTTGGTAAGTTTCTTGATCTAATGAAAATTTTATTTGATTAATAACACCATATTGGCCTAGTTTTATATTTATAATATGATTAATTACTTTAATCTATGATTATGGAACCTTCTAAATAATTAAAATAAAAAACTTGTGTAGAGCTCAATGTAGACATAATTACGACAAACAAGGACGAGTAATTTATGCAAAACAAGATTTGAGACATAATTATGACATCTTTTCACTTAATAAGAAAATAAAATTTTCTTTTTGTTTGACAACAGGTAACCATCATTTAGATTTTTGTTTCTACAAAATATAATTCTTGAATTTCTTGCCGACAGAACATATTTTTTTTTAAAGTATGGTAAAGAGATAGGATATGGATTGATGTAAACCTCCCCACCACCATTCCATTGAATATCTTTTTACCAACAAAAGCTCTCTTTTTCATTGAAGAAATTGAGAAAATTGCAAAAAATGAAAGAACTTTGTCACGTTACAAGGCATATATATAATGAGTAATACTCGTTGATTATATTGACCTTAAAATGAGATCCAAATCTAATGAAGTAAATTGATTTAAAATAAAATAATATATAGCAAGATGACATTTACATATAATTAAAAGCTCTCGAGTTAAATAACGAAAATAACTGAGCAACATTGACACCTAATAATTCTCTCTCTCTCTCTCCCCTCCCCCAAATCATTCCCATCGATGTCAAAATTTGGACACGTCTCTATTGGACAAGAAAAATTGCAAAGATCTATTGATTGATGATACTTTCGTGTAATAGGAGCACTTATATATTAATTCACAACGACATATTTAGGAGGATTTTTTAATATTTTTCATTTAATTAAGTTCTTTAATTATATTAAAAATAATTATTTTCATAAATAACAATCAAATACTATTTTTAAAATTTACAAAATAAAATATTGAGTAGATAATAATAATATTCAATTAAAAAAAAGAGGAATCATACAACTGAATAGAATAATTCATAATAAAATAACTACAATCAAATTAAGTATAATTTTAATCACCAATTAAATCTATTTAATTAAAATAATTATAATCAAATTAATAATAAAATATAATCATGTAATATACCATAATTGATCAATTACGATTGAATCAAATTATAACAAAATTAGTCATTTATCAAATCTACAACAATAAAATAAATTATTATAATACAAATTTATCTGTAATGTGTACAGGTTAAAAAAATCTATGTTGTCAATTTAATATCGAATACATAATATAGATAACTAATAGCTAATCAAACCACTTGAATAATAATATTAAAATTATTAATTTGATTGAAATATGAAATAATAAATTTCACTGAAATTTGATATTAAAAAAGAGAGACATCAATTAGTACAATTGTGTGATGGTCACGTACAATATCATTATATATAATGTTTCATACAAATTATGCAAATTAAATCGTGCACAAAATACGAGTTAAGTGATAACATTTCTTTTTTACTTTATCATATACAATAATATAAAATATGAGTGTGTGAAATATGAACTGTATATATAAGATATAACTTTTGATAAATTATTTTTATTTCAATAATCGTTTATTAATTCTTTCTTCGCATTACCTAGAATAATGATAATAATAAAATGATAAAAACATAAAATATTTATTGTAGTTAATTGAGAAATAAATATTTAAATAGAATATTATATCAATTCAAACCATTTGTTATATTCCAATTGTAAAATAATAAAATAATAATATGTGAAAATAATTTGTAAAACATGAAAATGTTATCAATAAAAGAAAATTTATATTAAAACATTAAAAATATCAAAATACTAAAAAATAATTATTAAAAATAATCCCGTGTTGGGCACGATTTCTATGCTAGTTCCATCTGTTTAACAAAAAGAGTAATATTTAAACTTTTGATAAATATTAATATTGTATATTGATTGAGAATTGTATGTATAAGTAATAATTTTTTCTTGTGAAATTTATCATAAAATATTTAATTAAAGAAATATAAATCTAAAAGATTGTAATGACAAAATTTAAAAAATATAATATTATAATAAAATTTTTTATAAATATATAACTATTTTTTTATTCTCAAATCTTACTGTTGTTTATAACAAATGGATTAATATTCTATCATCTGAAACGTCTAAAGACAATTTAATTATATAACACCATAGTACTTCTCAAGATATTCTAAAAGCTTATTTTTCGAGTACTATGAAATAATCTTTTTTCATATATAATGGACATAGTATGATTAGGTGATTGAAAAGTCGCGGATCGGTAGTTGCTCTTCTGCTTTTGCCTGATAAGACAATTAGTACTTCAAATCTATAATTATTGTTCTTTGCTTTCACCAATCGCCACATGACTCATATTTGAGTTATCATGCAGACCACAGTTTAAAGAAGTACAAGGCCCCATTCCTATTGAGCATGGGCTCAATTCTTAGTTGTAAAATTTAGCAGCAGCCCCCTTATAAGAAGCACCCCACATGTAATTTTCACTTATTGAATGAATTGTCCACTTCCCCACTCTTAGGACCTTTAGAATCCACTAAATCTAATCATGTGATCTGGGAGTTCAATGCCCAAAACTTTAATGTCTTAAATTACTCGTGGGATTGTTGGCAGATTTATGGCCACATACAAATTTTGTCACACAAAAGGAAAGACGGTTTCTTGCATTACCCTAAAATAGAATATTTAGGAAATTACTTTTATGTAACTGTCAAAAAAAAAAAAAAAACAGAAGAAGAAGAAGAAGAGATGATTTGATTTGCAAACAGGTAGAAGTAGAACTATAGCAAGTTGCAATAGTGAAGTTACATTTATAGCCATCTTCACTAGTTCAATCCTTTTGATACAATCTATAAATATTAAAATTTAACCAACTAATATCGAGTTACACGACAACACGCCTATTTATATTTTTAAAAAGGTAGATGATACTTGTAGAATGTTATTTTTTTTCTATGTATAGAACCCACATTTGTGCATTATTTACTTGTACCTTATCCATTAAAAATTATAAAAATGTGAATCATATTTGTGCCCAAAAAAAAAAACAACCCTCACTTAGCTTTATAAAATAAATCAGGCTCTTGGCTTTCAGTGTTTGTAGTTCAACGGTTAGGGTAATTGCCTTCCAAGCAATGGACCCAGGTTCGACTCACGGCAAACGCAGTCTTTCCTCTTTTAAATTTCTGAGAAAGAAAATGCCATTTGTGTATTTTAGGGGTTTTGGGCAAAAAAGAGTACATGGGCTAGTGTACTGCAAAACTTAACAATACTGACAGGAAAATGGAAAATTGTTAGCAACTCTTTTGCTTTATCCCTTAAACTGCTGAAGTACAATGCTACTAAATTAAGCGCTTGTTTTTGTCTCAATGCATGGCTCACAAGTCATAAGCTAGCTAATAGCTGAACATACCTGCTACATGATTCAATAAATATGTGCACGCAAATTAAAAACATATACAAAAAAAGGAATTAAACAACTGGTTCTCACAAGATAAAAGAAGAGGGAGTAATAAAATTGTTCGCGTGTCTGATTCTGATTAATTTGCGACGTTTTCTTGGCGGGCATAGATATACTCAACAAATTGGCCGGCCCCTAGATTTGGGAGCGTCGGCAGTTTGTTTTGCAGCCAGCATTGAAGGGAGGTAATGTTCATGCCAAATGTTGAATTGTGTTTAAAAGAAAACATTTGTTTAAACAGCATGCAAAACGATTTCAGGATTCATAACTCAAGTCTAATTATACGCACATAACTAATATGTTTACAAGAAAATCCAAGTAACCACCCTTGTCCTAGATTGCTTCCTTTGTGTACCTTTTCTCGACGAGTCTATTGACAAGTTAGACATGGTGCTGATGTCGAAGGTTTTTGATAACTATTTTCAATCCATATTTCAATGGTTATACAGTTACTGGGATGTTAAAAATGTTATATCCTTTGCTCATTGTATTTTAGCTTATTTTATGTGTGTTTTGCTATGGAACTTCTTACTGCTTGGCTTGTAACTTGAACTTCTTTTGATACGATTGTTTTGAATTACTACCACAAAAAAATAAAATAAAGGGGGAATTCAAAGCTACAAACAATCAAAAAACGAACATTTGACAGAGCTATACACAATGAGTTTCCTATATAAATAGCTTCAAAGCTAGCAAAAAATGAATAGCAAAAGTCACCTGCAGAAAACTAGAGAAAGGCCATGGTGATGAGAAGAGAAAATTATCCAGTTCTTTTTATTCCAATAATTTGAACGGACATTAATCATGAATCAGGTATTTAATCTAAATCCAGTATGCAACTAAAACTAAAAAAAGATCATATCATTGCCTGATTGAAACAAATAGTCGCACTGTCAAACAGAAAAGTGATTTTTGAAGAATTTGGAGACGCAAATATGGCACTATACCATTTCTCAATCCTGCATTACAGCTATCAATATTTACAATACTGAGTTTTTTGCAACACCTTAGTACAAGTAATGAGTCCAGAAATTAACCCATATTCGTTGATTATTATTCCTTATTTTTTAAAATTTCTAATCTAGAAGTCTGGAGAGGATAACTTATACTTCGTATTGTTTACTCCAATAATGTAGAATAATCTACAAATCTACTTCTTCTTCTACAAATCTTTAAGTCACATTAAAAGGAGAGAAGTGTTAAACCACTAGACTTGGTTCTCAATCACTAGAGCACCTATTGATTCTTTTACAAATATAAAAGCAAATGGAAAATCTGGTGGAGGTTGCATTATGGTGTGTGGGGTGCGGTTTTGGGAACACATTTAAAATTGACCCATACCAACGGGTGAAGGTGGTGTGCAATTTTAGGTCCAAACTATTTTCATAACCAATTAGGTGCAATTTTACAAGACTAAAATTGTCGCCATCGTAATTAAATCGTTTGGTTCAAGGTTTTAAATGTTTTAGTTGAATTTTAAATGGTGCGATTTTGAGGTGCTATGTAAACCAAAAATGATGATGACAATTGCTAGTAAACTAACTTAATATGCAAAGACAACAGAAGTTACTATCAAAACTACCATGAGAACGAATTGAAATCAAAAATTCAAATTTTCACAAAAGAAGATAAAAATTGCTTAAAAAATGAACTAATAAAAAGTTAATCAATTTATTACATGTATTTATATATTTATTTTTGTTAGTTTTACATTTTGTTATTTTTGCTTTTTTTTTTCACTGGGCCGACTTGCACAAATTAGCAAGGAAACATGTAACTTAACAATAAAGTCGCACCAAGAAAACAAGATGAAATAGGAAAGAAAAAGTTTCAATTTTCGGAATCACCGATGCAATGTCGTGCATTATTGCACGACTAGGTCGTGCATCAATTTAGAAAACCAATTTTCTCCCAAGCTTAGTGCACCCGTGCGTTTCCTCGCGGCCAAGCCGTGCACTACCTCTGTGATCTAATTTTGCGAACCACCTTCGAATCAAGCTTTTTTAAACAAGGAATTTGAGACAAAATTCATTAAAAATCTCCACCTTAGCTCAAATTCTCCGCACACAACTTCTCATCTCAGTCCACAAGCAAAAGTTACCGTACTCTAGCCCCAACCAGGATAACGGTTTACCAACTTCACATTTCCTTTAGTACCAAGAGAATCACTCGAACAAGCTGATGAAGAAACTCATTCACATCCATGTCCAAGTCAAGCATTTCAACAGGAACACCATCGTTCTTTATTGATGATACTCTAGACTAAAACAGACCAAAACTCAAATCAAACAATTCAACACATGGAGTAACTACCACAGCATCCAACTTATACAAGGCCCTATTTCGAAGACCCCTCGTCAACAAGTTACCCTTGTTAACCTCTATAACTCCACATTCAGATGTAATCCAACACCCTTTGGACTCTAGTGTCCCAACAAATATGAGGTTTCTCTTCAACTAAGGAATACATCTAGCCTTAGAAAACACCATCACAGTACCATTACGGACTTTCAAACGAACAATCATAACACCACCAACATCGAGCTTGGCATTATCACCGAGATGTACCTTCCTATCAACAGATTCATAAGTTGTGAATCACTCACAAATAAGACATAAATGTTGAGAACAACTAGAATCTAGGATCCAATTCTCGCAAGATCTTTCACGATCATTTGCAAAAGAAAATTACCTTCCTTTTCTGCAGCATCAACATTTCTTGGCTTGATGTTATTTTGATTCTAATTTTGCATGACATCCCCCTTCTTCTTCAAGATAGGACAATCCATACAAAGATGACCTTCACCTTTATAATGATAAAAAAACAAAACTTCCCTTCATCCTCATATCATTCCGATCATTGTTTCTGTCAGTTTTCATCTCCTTAGCCACAACCAAACCGACATCATCATAAGATCTATCATAAGTTAACTCATAATCTAGCTTTTATTTGCTCATCAGATTCATCTTGACATCATCTATTGAAAATTGAATCCCTCCCATAAATCGTGGTATCTCGAAAATGCTTATACGAAGATCGCAAAGAAACCAACAACAAGGCATGATCTTCTTCGTAAATTTTGAAATCTATATTTTGTAACTTAGTCAAAACTTCATTAAACTCAGCAATATGAGATTTGAGATTCGTACCTGCCGACATATATAATGCTACATATGTTGTTTCAACCGCAACTGGTTTGTCAAGGACTTCATCACTCCAAGTTCGCCCATAAACTTGCAGCAGTCATCCCATCAACACCTTTTGTAGTACATATTCGAGATGAACAACTGGATAGCCAATAGAGCTTTCTTATCAATCATCTCCCAGTTTTCATCCGAAATCTTCTTCTTCGTCCATTGCTCTTGAGCCATACCATTAGGTTTCACAGGGCTCCTAACAATTGCCTTTAACAATATGTGCTAAGTTAACGTCAACATCACCTTCATATGAACCTGCCACAGACTAAAATTGGAGTTACCATGGAACTTCTTAATCTCATACTTAGTTGATGAATTACTCGAAATCATTGCACGCCTAATTGACAACCAAAGTTTTGATTTCAATTTGTTATAAAATAATAACTGAAACTAGGATGCTAGCACATCGGAAACAAATCACAAAATAATTCAATCAACACAAGATCACAAGTTAATACAAGTTTAATATGGAAAACACAAAATAAAAAATAATCACGAGACTTAAGAAGTTTCACTATATAAAGTTGAAGAATTTACAAGATGAATAAAACACACAAACTCTCAATCTCCTAATCTATCTAATTGCTCTCTAGAGAAAATAAATAATATCTACCAATTCTTTATCTATCACCAAATAAATCTATGAAGGCGTATCTATACAAGTTACAAACTAACTCAAATTAGGAAAGAAAACATGAAACTTAAAAATCAAGTCACACCAATAAATCAAGTCGAAACAGGAAAGAAAAAGTCCAAAATTTTAGAATCACAGATGCACGATCATGCATTATTGCACGGTCAGGTTATGCATCAATCCAAAAATTAATTTTCTCCCAAACTTAATGGACGCTCCTGCGTTTCCGCATGGCCATGCCGTGCATTACCTCTGCGACCTAATTTTTTGAACAAACTTCAAACCAAGCTTTTTCAAACAAGAAATTTTGGAATACAATTACTTTCAAATTCCTTACATTCAGTTCATAATTTTCCTTTTTCTCTTTTTTTTAATTTTTATTGATGACACAAAGAAACCATAATTACTTTACGATTATTCTAGGGCCCAAAGTTTTAATTAATAGAGAAGATATGTATAGTGAATTAATAGATATATAATACTCCCTATGTTCCATAATAAACATCTTATTTTGACTTTAGAGGTCAAAATAATTGATTTTAAAATCAAAATTAATACTCTTCTAGAAGAATATATATGACAAAATTAATATCACATGAAAATTTATAAAATTAATTGTAAGATCCAAATTTAATAATTGTTGAAATATAAATATATTTGTTAAATTTTAAAATAAAAAAATAATCAATTTGATCATCAAAAATAAATTAAAACATTTAATTTGAGACAGAGGAAATATAACGGATTGGGCTAAAACGAACTGACATAAGAACGCCTGATTTTCTAAAAGGTTCATATTAAAGACTTAAAACACTTAATTTTCTATTTTTCATCATGGAATGGACATATGTGTAGAAGAACTAGTATATTGACAAAAAAAAACAAAAAAAATCCAAAATCAAAAGAACGATTGGATTGAAAAAAATAAATAAATAATTTCTAACCATTTTATTCTCCTATAATGAATATAAACCAATTCATTCAAATTAAATGGAAAAATAAATGTGATGACCCCAAAATGCCATACATGACTTGGGCATTGTCAGTAGAGGGAAAAACAGATGACATCATATCCACATAATTGAAGTAAAATTTTAATAGTACATCCTTACAAAATGCATAATGATAACTGTCAGTAGAAGCTAAATTATTACAAAAGTTTTAACTGTCTTCTTCCTTAGGTGCTTCTCACAAAGCTTAGATTCAATCAACCCTTCATTCCCTTTGCTACAGTGGTACATCATTTAACTCATGCCCTGAAAATCATGAACTATGCAAGAATGAGCGATTTATGCTCAGTAAATATATAAACACAGAGAAAAAGAAAATCGAATATCTAAAGTGCTTAAATAGTAATATTCTATTTTGTGAGGTTTTGGTGAAGCAATACCGTCACCTCAGAGTTCTTGTAAAAATTTTAAAGATCTGAGATGATAACACTATTGTGTGATCCTTCTTGAATAAAATGACCTTTTACCCATCGGGGGCTACACCCTTTTGATCTACTAACCATATCGTATTCAGTTGGCCTAACTGTAACAACATGGTCCCTCAGTGAACGTACGTAGTCACAATAAATCCTCTATGTCAGGTGACATAACAAATCAGCACATTCCCTTTCCTCTTGCCAACCATGTGACATGTCTCACATTTTAAAAAACATATCATTCTCATTCCTTTGCACATATATACTTATTGAAGAATAACTGATTAAATCAAAGCTTAGTTATATTCGTGCACAATCATTCATATCATGCTAACAGAAATTAAAACATACATTCTTATTCATAAAGCAATTGAAACATAAAAGTCATAACCTTGTACGCATATCGAATCAATTAATTATGCTTAACTGAAATAAGCATAAGAGTGAGAATATAATTTCCTTTGTCCTTAACTGAGCTAATCTAATTCACTTGCCAGGTGAAACATCTCTGTAAAGCATGTACTTTGACATTGCATGAGAATTTATGCTTTGAATACATGTATGAGTATGTATATATGTGATGTCCATGCATTTCTTATATCTTTGATGTTTCAAATGATTATTTGTTATGTTGGGATTGCATTTTTAAATTAAACAAGTCTGAGAGATTTTTCAGATTGTTATTTAGTCATTTACAGACTTCCATATAATTCATTTGAGTTACCGAAATCAGTATGTTAATATTTAGCAAATAAAATTTAGTTTAAGTGAATTTATACATCATTTACTCTTAATAAGGAGTTATCAATTGATTATAATTTGTTTGTCCAACAAGATGGTTTGTAGAAGGGGGTTGAATACAAACCACAATTTTTTTTCGAACTTTGTGAGTTTAGTGAAAATATTGTATTAAAAGTTGTGGAATTGAAAGAATACAATATATCACAAGTGTTTCTGAACTTTTATAAATCAATGAAATATTATAAAAGTTCATTGGTGTGAATGACCAGCTTCTTACAACTCTGTTGAAAATAATAGCTGCATTTTAGAATATAATTTCTAACTTCTCTTAAGTTATGAAAACTTGTTTCTCTCTCTTTGTAAGTTTATTACAGCTACAATATGAGCTGAGATACTATGTATACTAGTGTTTTTGTATATCTCAGTGATATCTTGTTGTATTTGTGTTATTTTTTCTCAGTTGTTTCATGTCTCTATTTATAGACATGGCTCACTTGTTCTCCAAGTTTCTTCAGTGAGTTGCCTCCAAAAATATCTATGATATTCTTTGGTAATTGCAGCTCTGTCACATAACTTCTTTTTGCATAACCTTCTTTGCACGCCAACCTGTTATGTAACATCTTTGGTGTATCAGCACATCAACTCCCTTATTTTTCTCTTAGAGTTCCTATAATAAGTTATCTCTGCAGTGAATAACTTATCTCTATGAGCTTTCTGATTTTTGATTAGACCAGCTTCCAAATTTCTCCTTCAAATTTCTATAAATTATCTCTATAGTTTTCAAATCAGCAACTATATATACATGCTAGTGTATAAGTATGACTTATTTCTATATTTTACTTTATCAGTGTTCACACTTGCAGTGGATAACTTATCTCCTTGAAGCTTCTTTGGTAGTCAATCTCTCCTTATTGGATCACCATCTTTTTTTTAATTCCACCGCCTTTAAACTTGAGTTAGTGAATTTGTGAACTCAACCATGCGTCATCCCATATGTCATCTTTAGTCTCTGATCATTTTATCCCCTGATGGACAATCTTTGGCGCCGAGAAACTTATATCCTGATGCCGAGAAACTTATCCCCTAATGCCCGAGCACTTTGGTGCTTCAAAATTTATCCACTGTTGCTCGAGCACTTTGGCACTAGAGTAAATTATTCGACGACTTTAGCGATGAGTAATTTTGGGGCTTCACTTGACTTCAACGATAGAGAATTTTTTGATGACTTTGGCAATAGTCATTTTGAGTTTGGCGATATTGTTGATTTGCCCGACGACTTTGGCGATAGTCATTTTGAGTTTAGCACTGTTGTTGATTTGTCCAACGACTTTGGCAATAAGCAAATGACTTTGGCAACAGTCAAAATGATTTTGGCGTTAAGTAATGTTGAGTTTGGCGTTAGCCAAATAACTTTGGCGACGGTTAAATCTTCTCAAGACTACTTTAATGCAATAAAAAGTCTTTACCTTAGTCTCTGATAGCTTCAACAGTAGTCTCTGGTAATACAAACCTTAGTCTCCGATAGGTTAAAATTTTAGTCCCTGATAGGCTAAAATTTTAGTCTCCAACAGACTAAATTTTAGTATCTGACTCAAAGTCTCCGATAGGCTAAATTTTAGTCTCCAATAGGTAAAAACTTAGTCTCTGAGAGTCTAATTTCTTAGTCTCCGAGAGGCTAAATCTTAGTCTCCGATAGGCAAAAACTTAGTCTCCGATAGGCTAATTTTGTTTGACCAACTTTGACTTTTGTTGAACTCTCCAAATGCATTCCTTGTAGTCCCTGATGCTTACGTGCAGTCTCTGATAGTAGTTTCTCATAGTGCACTACTGCAGATACTTGTACAATTACAAATCTAACAATTCTAAGTTTGTACATCATCATCAAATTCTATAATTCCTAAAAAAAATATTTTAAAAAATTACTTATTTATTTGTGACAAAATGAAATTTTGTATTTCAAATATGGACTGCGCATTAGTGGATAGTCATCGAGGCATAAAAGTGGTTATCAGGGAATAAAATGACCATCAGTGGACGATTTTTTGGTTGTTAGGGGATACAGTCATCAGGGGATAAATTTGTTCATCAGGGGATAAGTTCTCGACCGTCAAGGGAATAAATCCTCGGTCATTAGGGGCTAACTCTCAGCTGTCAAGGGATAACTCTTGGGCGTCAGTGGATGAAAATTTGTTCATCGCCAAACTCTAAATTTTACAAGGCGCCAAACCCATTGCCAAAGTCGTCGGCAATGCTTTAACGCCAAACTTGGGATAATAGCACCAAAGTATACTTCATGAATGGATAATAACATCAGGGGATATTATCATCAGAGGATAATAATTCTCCGATGGCTTGTAGTTTAGTCTTTCTGAATTAAATACATTTGTTTTAGCTTATAAATAATTGTTCATGTTGTACGTGAAAATCATCAGGGTTTATTATTTCTTCTACACAAACACACACACAGTTGTGAAAACATTACTGCAGTTTCCATGGTTATAGAGTTCAGCAGTTCTTGCCACTTTATTCTTCCCTTAGAGATATTAGGAGGGAAAACTCAAGTCTTCCTCTTTATTTCTCATCTTTACAGATACTGTTAAACTCAAGAAAACTCTGGTTGTTCAAGACACAAGCATGGTGTCTTTAAACAGTTTTAACTATTGATGTAAAAGTAGTTTAGAAGTTAACACAGTTTGTATAATTGTTATTCTTCAATATTTCTTATTTTTTTTCTTTTAGCATGCACAACTAATAACTTCTGATGTTATGTGCACGTTGTAAAACATGCTTTTGGAAGTGAGTAAACAAAATGTTTTACAATATGTTATGAATGAAAAATGACAAAACAGAACATAATAGAGCATAAGATTTGTGTAAACCTCTTACCTCTTTAAGCTTTAAAGAAGAAATTAGAATAGTCGTGTTGCTCTTGAAAAAGACAACTGCTCTTGAAAAGAAAGAATGAAATTTATGTGGTTGGTTGGCTAGAGAGAAATTTTGGGAGTGGGGCTAGGATTGTACCTCAGGTGATGTATTTATAGTACTTGCCAATTATCTAGAGCAGTTGGATCATTTTGATGAATAATTATCAGTCATTGGCTGGATTGGCCAGTAATACGCTTTTGGATTGATGTGATTGGCTAGCTTGACCGGTGTAGCGGTTGCTAAAATATCAGTCAATCACCTATAATAGCCAATATTTGGTTGGACAATAATCTTTCTTTTGTTGGTGTCCTTGTGCAGCAAGTTTCCTTTTAAAAAACATATGTGCATGCATAACCAGGTTGGTAACCATTGTTAGAATGCACGATTGAGTTTGGTTTATTAGTGGATGCATTGTATGCAACCAACGTCATGATATATTGTGGTTACATTACTTAAATACAATTGTCCTAGGTTAACAATTCATGCTGCAGCTTCTCTTGTAGTGTGCTTCCCAAGGTATCTATTTCTTTTTGTTAGCACTTGATTAAAATAATCATTTAAAGATTGAGATTAACATATTCATATACCTTTGGTGGATCACTTATACACAAAATTGTAATAATTGATTGTGGACGTCACATTGATATAGAAACTCACGAATTAATTATTCATACATAATATGAATTATTCATTGTTATATTTTATTCCTATTTCTATTTTCGGGGTTTCATAGTAAGAATAGAGAAACTGTTGATAAGTTTATTGGTATCCAAGGTATCAATTTGTTTTTGACCAAAATACGTTATTTTTGTAGGAAGGTGGAGTCGCCCATGAGCTTAGACTTCATTTTGTAATAACTAATGAAATGTATGAAGTTAAAACAAAAACATCTGTACTTGGTGATCCATTATTATATATAAAAACCAAACTTTGTGGGGGTATCATTAGGGGTGTTAAAATGGGTTGGTGGGTCGTATTTGTGTTGGGTTGGCCCATTGTAACTATATGATTAAGTATAAAACGAACACGACACGATTAATAAATGAGTCAAAAATTGAAATCCGAACACGACACGACTTTTAAACGGGTAATACGGCATGACACGAATAACATGGTTAATTCAAATTTAATTTTACAAACACAACTTAATAACTCGAATAATCCAGATAACCCGAAAAACTCAAATAACTCGAATAACCCGAATATTATTTTGTAAGTTAATCTATATAAAATAATATCAATAAAAATAATATATATATATATATATATATATATATATATATATATATTAACTTAATGTATATATAGAAAAAATTATTACTTCATATATATTAACCAATAACTAATGTTATAAGATGAGTTTAGAATTTTTAGAATGATAAAAAATAATGTTAAGTATATATGACTTACTAAGTCAATATATACTTAGTGAATCATATTCATATATATTAATCAATAACTAATTGATGATGTTTACTCTAATTCAGAGTTATAATGTATGTTAGAACACAATAAGCTAAAGTATGTGGGGTGGGGTGGGGTGGGGTGGGGTGGGGGGGGGATTGAATACAAGCACCACAACTTTTTCTATTCTTTAAAAGCTTAACAAGCACAAACTGCAAAAGCCATAATATCCAGAAAAATAATAAATATATTTAATATGCACATAAAGATTCAAGTTAAAATAGTTGTATTATAACTTGTGTTCTTCTAGGAATCTGTTATAATCATAAAGGGATTAAACAGCTACAAATCTGTAAAGGTTTACAGCTTCTTTTCTCACACACTAGCTACTTCTTTCTCTTTGAATATTTCTCTCAAGAACTATTACAGAGATTCTTTTCTAATGTATCTTTTTTTTGGTTTCGTGTAGCTACTCTTAGTTATATAAGATAACAGATTTAGAACCCATGTGCAAGACATGTTTCTTTTTTAATGTAGTCGCAGTATGTCCCATCATTGTTTTTTCGGAGATGCACGTGTCACTGTGCTACATGCTATTGTTGCTTCTGTTTCTATTCTTGTTATCCATGCATTTTTGGTGTAAAGGTTGCTATTGGACCACCATATTTCAAGGAGTATCTTCTCAGTTATACACCTTACTTCTTTGCCAAGTATCAGTGAATGTCTTTTAATCCTTGATGACATGTGATTTAGATCTTTACTATCCCCTGATGACAATCCTTGATATTGATTTGATCAGTACTTCTGGATTTCTTGATAACAAGCCCTGACGTAAACTTGATCAATGTTTCACTATAAATTGATAACAAGCCCTGATGTAGACTTGATCAGTGTATTTTGATCCTTTGATGTAAAAACTCAATGTTGTCCACTGATGTTATCCACTGATGTAGTGTATAGGCTATCCCCTGACGGTTTTCCTTGATAGTCAGACTATTCTCTGATGGAATCCCCTGACGTTCAAGATATCCCTTGATGACTTCTCCTAATGGTCAAGCTTTCCTTTAACGATTTCCCCTGACAATTAGGTTATTCCCTGATGAATTCCCCTGACAGTCAAGTTATCCCCTGATGAATTCCCCTGACGGTCAAGCTGTTACCTGATACCTTTTTGTACACTAACATTTTTTATAACTAAAATTTTACTGGCTTTTTATTAGAACGCCTGGTGTGCGGAATACTTGAATCATTAAGTATAACAGACATCTCCTAACACTATCAAGTCCTTTTTAGTTATCTACTGTTGAGTTGCCTAGTGCAGTTAAGGTCATCTCACTGATGGACTGAGTTTTCCATCAGTGAATATTTATTTATGCAAATATACTAAAGTTTATAGAACACTTGGAGTATTTACAAATGCACATTTATTTACTAACATCTAAATCATCATCAACATCATTTTGACCTAACAATATATACTTAATTAGTTAATTTAAAAGAAAAATAAAAATATAACATGATTACTTTAATATAATGTTTAAATATTCTTGTTTTGATAATTGGGTTAAATGAGTCATAAATGGGTTTTGACGGGTTGACTCGCCAATCGGTTATTTTAGTCATGTCTTAAACAGGTTGACATGCTTATGATCCAAACTCATGCAAGCCAACTCAAACCTTCCTAAGTCGTGTCATATTCATGTCAAATTATCGCGTCGTGTCAAAATTTGTCCCCCCTAACTATCATTATATCCTAGGTGAACCGAGTAACAGGCATCACAAATTTATTACTTATAATATTTTTTTGGTTTATCACATCTTGTATTGCTTATTATCTGATTTGATTGTATACGCTACCGAGATAAAACAATAGTATAATATTATTTCATTTTAAAATTAGATATATATTTTAATTTTATTAAAATAAGTTTACAAAATATTATATTTTCAAATTAAAGTGAATTTTTTAATTTTAATAAGCTTAAAATAAAATATCATAAAATATACGAAAAACACTATTAAATACAAACTTTTATATTTTGATATTATTACAAATTTTTATCATAAAATTATAAATAGTATTACATTAAAAAAGAAATATATCTCTAATTTTGAAAAAGAAAAGTATTAGATGTATAATTAATAAACTTAATTTGTATAATATACAAAGTGCTATTTAATAAAAATTCTTGAATTCAACCATTTTATATTAAATTGGATAATTTAAATTTCATAATTAGATGAAAATTTAATTTTTAATTTTTATATATAGATTATTAAATAATAAACACTGTAAATTGTATTGAAATTTAACTGTTCAATATTGAATTGAATTGAGTTTTAACTAATCATTTGACAACTAAATAAAATTTGGACAATTTCAGGCCTTATACAATAAACTTTCTAATTTGATTGTAATTGTATTTTACCACGTAAGATACTTGATTTAGGAAATAGAGTATTGTTTTTATTAAATCTAGAAAGTAGGATGACTACGCCACTAAATAATAATGACCGTGACATAAAGTGATTTGTATTTAATATATATTACTAACTATTAAATGACGTGTTAGCTATTAAATCACGCGCATTGTAAATCCATATAAATTATATATTTAAAAATGGGTAGATTCGATTTTATTAAGTCAAAAATAACATTATAAAGTCAAAGGATATAAATATTAAACTTTAAAAATTAATACGAAGTAATATATTTTTAATAAATAATAAAATTAGGCGTCATTCATGCCTTGTATGGGATTTTAAGCTAGTAGTTATAATTATAAGTAGCGCATAAATAACTTTATGCATCAATAAAAACCAAATAAATATTGTAATCTATATTAAATTTGAATTATAAAATTCTATAAATGTAATAAATACAACTTCAAATTAACTCATACGTCATATTTCCCCATAAACATTTTAATTGTTATTCTTGAATTTGTGTTTGTTTTAGAAGATTTAATTATTATTCTGCTTATATTATAAAATCGATAATCATGGCAAATGAAATTAAGTAGACAGCGGATTTCTGAAAAAATTTTTGTCATGGAGGACCGTATCACACGATTGGCGGCCTGCGGGTGCAACCGTGCAATAGTAATTTTTTATGTATATATTTTTTTGGTTACATACAGTCATAATCTTATATTTTCGTTTCAGAAACAATTTTTGTCTTGCTAATTACTTTTAAACCCCTTTATCTCCTACATTATATTTTAACTAACTCAAAAACTCGTGCATAATACGAATTATATTAGTTCAGAAATTCGTGTGCAACACATGTTGTATTATTAAGTGTTTTTATTTTTATTTTAAACATGTACTCCTTAAAAAAAATAAAAATAATAAGAATTACTTATAATGTTTTTAAGTTAGTTATATGATGAAATATTTTGTTATCTATATTTTCAATTTGAATTTCAGTCAAATTCTAAAATGTAGTGATTGTACATATAATTTTTTAAATAATTCTTTGGAGTAATTCTTTTGTAGTTTCTATTTTATTATTTTATTTTGATATATGTAATTTTTTAATTAACTGTTAATGTTATTACATCTTTTTTTTAATATATGTGTCAGGCATATACTATTTTTTATTTTAGTATATGTACCATTAAGTGTTTTTATCTTATTTTTATTTTTGATTGAAAATTGATTGCGTATTTTAATAACGAATTCAAACATAACATAACATTTTTTTCTTTGTATTTTTTTTTTTTGTTTTTTGATTGCGTAAACTATTTATTTTTGTATTTGGTATGTTTGTTTTTATTATCTTGGGGCATTTGGTCTACGTTTTGTTATATATATAAACGAATGAAGAGTGAAGACTTTATATAGTTGTATATATATTTATGGCAATTATATCGTGTATATTCGTTTTCGGTGTTTTGGTGATAATGAGGACAATAATTTTCTAGTTACAATAAAGTTGTAATTCACTAGTTATTTCAGTTATTGGTCAAATTTAAAAAATAATGGGAGGTTATTTGTATTTCTCTCAAGTTCCCACCCACATTATTTTATTGTTTAATAATGATGAAATTGGTAATTTCTAAAAATTCACATTTCTTTTTAATTTTTTAAAATTTTACGTATGTACCGTACATTTCATCTTTTGCTCATGTACAGATATAAGTATAGATATTGATATCAATGGAAAAGATTTTTAACTGTTTTACCAAAAAACCAAATTCACTTGATTTAACTAGGAAATTAGTCTAAATGCGCACTAAAGATTTTTTAACTTTGTAAAATGTACACTAAAGTAGATAAAACGAATGATTTGATAAAATGTACCCAACTTTTCTACCGGAAAAAATAAGACGTACTTTAAGACATTTTAAATATTAAAGCTGTAATTTAGAATTTCGCACAAAGTTGAAGATGCAGTTTGTATTTAATCTTTATTAATCCCTAGCTTTTAAATATATGCAACGCGGTAGTTTAATATATTATATGCTACTTATATATTTTCTTAAAGAATTATATTATATTATTGAATTTTAATTTTTTTGTGTCATGAGAATTAATAATATTTTTTATAAGTTTGCAACCAATAATTAATTAGACTTAGACACAAAGATAATTAAATGTATACTTTGATGTATTCTTATTTTAAGTATATCACCTGGAGATTTCTAAAGAAAATTATTTTGGTTGAAAAAGATTTATTCATTTAACTTCTTATATTGAAATATTGAACTGTGACTTCAGGTAATGAGAAATGAAAATATTTTGTTTAGTAGACGTGGGATCTATAATTATTTAAATTCAATCATAATACTTTGCTATAGTTATATTACGTGGAGATTTGTAAATTTTATGATTTTTTTTTATAAATTTGTCTTTGTTTTTGTCAAAAGACAATACTTTAGTTTCTTTTATTTCCTTTTTTTAAAAAAATTTATTTCACCTTAAATATTAAATTATAACTTTTTGGGTTTACACAAAAAAATATTTTATTTTATTTTCTAAAAATTATTTTTTGTGCCTTGTAATATAAACTTTTATTTGAGAATTTCAATAATATTTTAATTATAGAAAAATTTAAAAATCAATACTCTAAATTAATTAGTTTTATTATATAAAAATTGTAGTTGGTTGCTGATTAAATTCTAATTAAATAAAAATAAATGATGTTGAACAAAATTGATTCATGCTATTCTTCTGATCTGTAATTCTTTCCGTGTCTTCTTGTCATAGTTCTTAAATTTAGTTTGGCAAGGGAGAGTTTAATCTCTGGCCCTTATTATGTAATTGGGTTCTCTTGTAATGATTTCTCCCCTCTATGATTTTAGGGATTCAAAAAAGTGATGTTCGTGCATTGGTGCTACAGAATTCGCTTCTTTTCTGTTCTCTTTTCTTTGTTTTAAAACTCTAACTCTCTTTATGGAGTTTATAGATGTGAAGATAGTTTCCTCTATTAATGAAGAAAATTTTCTCTTAATTCTTCTTTTTAATTATTTTGTTCAATTATTTCGAATAAACTTCATAATTTTATTTTTTTTGTTTGAAATCTTTTTCTCTAAAATTAGTTTTATCTATTCTTGCGAGATATTTTCTCTGATTTGGATTCATTCATCATCGCCAGATCATGTTATATGTGAGGATTGATAAGAGTTCAGAATATGGAACTTGGTTTAACTTGTTAGAATTTTTTCGAATCGGACGTTTGAGGTTAATTTGTTGGAATTTTCTCGAATCGGACATTTGAAGGAGCAGTTGTACCTATATCATTCCTCCAATTATTCTCGATGGTTGATTAAAACATATATGTCTCATAGATAGTTTCACGGTAGAACATATACGTCAGTAATTTTTAAATTGAATGATATATAATAGTTCTATATGTTTTTGTTCTTATTTTTTTTGTACTTATTGTAATCTGATTTATTATGTTTTGGGAGGATTTATCTTCTTACTTTACTTGTAATTCAATTTATTGAGTGAATGAAATTTCAAAAAAAAAAAAAAGAAGTGATGTTAAGCCAAATTAAATAAAATTTAAAAAATTTATAGAAATAAAATTGTTAGTTGACTTTTTATATTAAAAGATTTGATTGGGTATCTCTACGGACTTAAGCATGGACTTACATGGCTTGATTTAATTCGTTTGAACTCAATTATCTTGATTTAAATATCTTTATCAAGTCCGTTATGATAAAAATATTCTTTTGTTACAAATTTTAGAATGGACTTAACTCGAGTCAAATTGAAACTATCAATTAAATTTAAATTATTTATAATATTCAAATTGTATTCATCTCAACTTGGTTAGTCGAATGATCTAAAAAATTAATTCTCTGCACGTCACGTAGACTTTAAACAAACTTTATTCATAATCTATAATTAGACTCGACTCAATTAAAATACACAAATTTAAACTTTATTCATAATCTATAATTAGACTCGACTCAATTAAAATACACAAACTTAGTTAGACACGACACATTTAAGAATGATTCTTCCCTACTAAAACAAAGTATAAGGAATTGTAAAAAAAATATTTTAAATTCGGGAATATAGGATCAATGATCCTCTAAAATTTTAAATTCGGGAAACACTACTCTTGCAAATAAATTTAATATTATGATATGTGACTTCCACATTTTTCCGCAAAATATTTGTATCATCCAAATTCAGAATTTGACAAATATTAGATATCGTCCTCATTTTTTGGTCAACTTTTGATGTCATTTTCGTTTTTTTTTTTCCGTCGATTTAGTCTTACATATTTTATTTAACATTTTTTTCTAACTCCAACTAATTCAATACTTAACTTGTATATATGAAATATTTAATTACGAAATATTATGTATTGATTTAAAAAATAAGAAAAAAATAGGAACATACTATATTTATATGACATTATTTATATTTTTTATACATGAGTCTCATATATATTATATAAATATTTATATTATGTGTATTATGAATATATTACTTTTAACAAGACAATAAAAAATCATATATTATCCAAATATATTACTAATATTATTTTATTGTTTATTATTATTTTTCAAGATTTAGTTTACTATAATGTTTATGTAATTAACGGAAATATTATTTTCTTTTCTTTTTACTTAATGTTTTTTTATAATTATTGAAATTCTAAATTTAATATTTTATTTTAAATTTAATGTTTTTGTGAGAATACTTAGAAAATGACATAATTACTCTCATATATAAACAAAATATGATAAGAAGATTTAAATGCTAACTAAATGTAATATAAATGACTAAATCAATAAGAAAAAAAGAACAAAAATGATACTAAAAATTAATCTAAAGATGGGGAAAAAAGTAAAGTTTTGCACTTGCGAAACTATCAAAAAATTAAAAAGAAATAAAGATCTCCTAAAGTGGATGCTTGCACAAATGGATCATTGATGTTTTCTGGTTGATGCCTTCTGACTGTGTAAACTGATCTTTTGATTGAATAATTTCGGCATAAGAAGAATGAGAATAATTAATACGGAGTACTTTCTTTGTAATATTTGAATGTTTTAAAGGATACTCTTTGTGGTATACAATAATTATCATTTTGACGTTTTGTATGTAAATTTAGGTAACGTTGTTTTTTATATGTTAATTATATTATTTAATTTTTAAAAAAAATTAATAAAAAATTTTGATATAAAAATTAATATTAATAAAAAATTTAACTTAAATAAAATATTTTATGTATAAAAGACATCGCTTAAACTTACGTGTAAAAAGTCAAAACGACAATTATTATGAACCAAATAAAATATTAATTTTATATGTATAATTGTGAATTACATGTTCAAATAACTCTATAAATTTTATTAATAATATTGGATTAATGATAAGATATGAAAATCCTAATGAATTGAACTTGAAATATCGAAAATGACATTAGCTCCAAATCTTCACTAAACATCGAACAATTTCAATCTATAGCACCTAGCAGTTCTAATGTTTATTATGTATAATATACAAAGAGTGAAATTGATTGAGGATTGGAAAGGCTAATATAGTAAATCACAATAATCAAATCACCTACTACGATTGGTTCACAACAAAAAGTCCAACTTTAACCAGCCCATATTCGCCGCATTCTCCGATTGATTTTTACACAACGACGGCGGCAGCACCGCCGTTCCACGGCCACTTTCGGTAGTCGCAATCTTTCTCTGGCAGAGAAAGAAATTTCTTGATCCTAACGCCACCAGCTTCTCTTCCCTATCCAAGCCTGTAACCCAAAAATTCCCATTAATCGCAGAATATTGAACAAATTTAAATTTAGAATTACATATATATACGACAAATTTATTACACCGACAATTTTGTAGAAAAAATACATATAAATGCACATATATCTAAAATATGAGAAAACTTACTTTCTAAACTAAATTGGGAATAATGAAGGTCGAAATCGGAGCAGTTGTCGGATCCTAAAATCGGTCGTCTCCGTTCCTTGGCGTACTGCCGGAGAACCGCGGCGATGAGATCACCGACCGTCGATTCCGGCGACAGAATCACCATGACCGGTCCTAAGCTCCTCTGAATCGTGACGTTAAGCAACAGCTTCGTTAGCTTCGGCTTCACTTCGGCCGGCGGAGCTCCCGCGGCAAATTTCAGGAGATCCTGAACCGTCCTTTGCCGGTGAAGCTGCGGAGTCGCCATCATCTCCGGAATCTTTTCGTGAAACGACGACGCTTTCTCTGGTAATCTACCCTTTCTGTTCTTCTCCTCCTGTCCCCTCCAATGATTCTTCACCGTCGGCATCAAATGAAACAAATACAGATTGATAAATAAATAATAAATGTATCGATTGATTGATTTAGGTATGCATGCAATTGAGGTTATGTGACGGCGGTGATCTCAATCGCCGGTACCGGAAAAATCGGAGGCGAGGGAATCCGAGACCGGAGAGTAAGGTGGGCCCTCACGTAGTTCCCAGTTTCCGGCGAAGATCATAACCTGGATGGTGTAACCGTAGTTATGGAGGGGGCGAAGGACAAATGTGGTATGTACAATGATATTGAGGAAGAAGAAAGATTGGATACATAACGCTTTATATAGACGAGGTAGACGACGATACCAACCAAGCTAAGGCGTTAAGCTACTTATTATTAGTATCTTTTTTTGTTGAAATTAAAAATATAAGAGGGAAAGAAGCAATTATTAGTGGAACAATAATTGTTGAAAAGATAATTCTTTTATACCAATAAGGAATATTATTAAAACGTAAAGTAGTGGTAACAGAAAAAAGAGTGAAATCTATCGATTACTATATATACTCCTTCTTATCCCATTTGCAACATTTGACATTTTTTAATTTTTTGTTAAAAAAAATAATTTTAATAAAAATATCTATATTACCCTTGGAAATAAGTGTTAAAAAATGAATTAATTTGAAATATTAAAAAGTAGTAGGAAAATAAAATGATGTGACATAAAATAATGTTAGAATGGTAATTTTGATCAATTAGATGAAAAATATTTTATATATAGTATTGTTGCAAATGAATGAAACATTCAAAAAAGAAAACTGTTGCAAATGTTTTGGGATGGAAGGAGTATTAATTTACAAGAAAAGAACTCGTTCATGAGGATTATTTAATGTTTCTCTTTCAATTGGACTATTTACTGTTCTTTTTCCAATCTTAATTATAACGACTCCACATCTTATGTGTAAATCTCCTTAATTATATTAAAAATAATTATTTTCATAAATAAAAACCAAAAACTACTTCCAAATTTTACAAAATAAATATTATAAATAATAATAATAATCAAATCAAATTAAAATAATAATAATAATCATGCAACCAAATATAAATAATTCATAATTCAATTTAAAGGTAGTTCATATTATATTTTAGAAACATTGTTAGGGATAAGTATTCAGTACTGTCAAATGTGGCAAGAGAGATATAATGCGAGTGAATTATGTAAATGGTGTAGAGATAACTGATTTGTTGATCCGCACGATCCAAGATTCATATTTTTTCCAGGTGTTATCGCTTGCTAAATTTTGAGGATGCTATTCATCATACGAGATTTTTCAAAAGTAACTAGAGAAGAATAACTTTATTTATTTCAAGTGGTGTACAAGAAACATAAATGAAAATACAATGCATGTAATCTTTAGTAATTCAGAAATGGAACTTGATGACTGCCACCGTTCAAAGAAAACATGTTGTCACAATGCATATAATCTTTAGTAATTTAGAAATGGATCTTAATGACTGCCACCTTTTAAAGAAAACATGTTGAGTTATTATATAAATTAAAAGTATAGCACTTTATAATGATCTTTGATATGAGCTTGTTAGAAGTGTTTATTCCCTTGGTTTAGTATTGAATATATGTTTTTGTTCTAAAAATATATTATATTTTAATATAAAACTAATTTATTTTATAATATTAATCTTATGATTTTTTTTCTCTATATAATGATATTACAAGTCAAAATAATCTAAATATTTTATTTGTGGTTATTGTAGATTAGATCGTGAATTGAGAGTTATTCTATATAATGATATAAAATTATTTTGTATCTCTACTTATATTCTACCGTAATGCTTATAATTAATATTAGTTAAGATTGTGTCGTAATGCTTATGCGTGTTGTTAGTTAAGAATATTGTATACTTGTATTTCATAAAAGCGCCAAGGCTTATGGTTTATAGTCAATTAAGAATATTATGTTTAATGTCATTTAAGTGTAGTCCGGTCAACCAAGCTAGCGTGCCTTTTATAATTGAGAGTAAGTTGTTTGATTGGTGAGTGTTTGCTCAATCATGCAACGTTATCGTAATTAGATTAGATATCGAATGGACGAACTTATTAATTTATAATCCAACTAGATTTAACATATGGTTCAATTAAATTATTATTTTTTAAGAAAAATATTATATAAATTATAAATATTTTTATAAATTCATCAAATATAAATTTTAAATTTTTAACAATCAAAATAACTTCATCAAATATTCTAAAAATTCATTAAACCAGTTCACAAAATGACAGAAGACACAGTTTTAAGAAACAAAATGAGAAAACCCGATTTTAATCAGTTTACCGGTTCGATCGATTTTTTTCAATTTTCTCCTGAACCGTTAATTTTAATCAAATCGATTGAACTCATAACCGATTTACGGTCGAACCGGTCGAACCGGTCGAACCCACCAATTCAATCCAATTTTAATAATATTGCAATTATGGTGGTTTGAGAGAGGACAAGTGGAAGGAAGCATATCCGCTATAGCCTCTATTTTCAGAATGTTAGTGTACCGTAGAAAAATCAGGAACGGTGGGTTGCCTCACTTTAATGGGTTGAACTCTTATCTATAGTAGTTTTATTTATACCATTTATACTATCAATTTTAATTATTAAGAAACACAAATTTATTTAAATTAAATGAAAAATAAATACATTTCAAAATAAATTAATGATCAAAATAAAGTATATGGATGGTATAAATGATATTGGTATAAAAGGGAGCTCAACCCCACTTTAACAGCTTCCATTCTACACCCTGTCAAATCTTAACCTTCAAAATTATGACCAAACACTTCTTCGTATCATTTGTATTCTATTTTTGAACCATACATAAATTTAAATTAAATAAAAATATGTTTAATTAAAATAGGTCAACCGTTGAGATTATTATATGAATAATATGGTGAGAAATAGTATAGTGGGAGTTCAACTCCAAAATTATTACTTCGTTTAAAAAAAGTAACATTTTACAATAAAATTTATTTTAAAAAAAAATATTTACATAATTTTTTCATTACTATACTATATTTTTTAAAAGTTTTTCAATACAATCTTTAATCGAAACTTTATAACAAATTCCATTCGAAAAACTTATTATTTGTACATTTAATTTTCAGTCAAACATGTAAAATTAATATTTACTAAATTTCCAAATAAAACTCTTTTTGTAAAACAGAGAAAGTATTATAAACTCCTTCTATTTAAAATTAAAATTTGATAATTTAATTCAACTCCTTCTATTTAAAAAATTTAGATACATTTTTTAAAAATTTGTCTATCTCAAACTCTTATATTAGATTATATTATTCAATTCTTAATGTGCTATCTCCACTGTTGACAATAACACAACTTGATCCTTACCATGAAGACCACTAATATTACTCTAAACCACATAACATAATCTTGAATAAATACAACATCAAAGATATATTTGAATCTTGAAATTATATTTAAAAATTATCGTTTATAAAATGTATCTCCAAACTTAATGAAAAAAGTAATAATTTTATGATACAAATAAATTTTATTCTTTATAATTTTATATGAATAAACTTATACACACATATATATTCTCATGAAATCAAAGTTGGTGTATTTTATGAGACACATTTTGCGTGTGCCCATGTAGCTTGTTTATACACATAATGTGCATGTGGATGTTCCTTGCCGTTTAATCAGGCCTTCACTAACCCAATGATTTTCCTTCAATATCAATGCGTGCGCGAGTTTAGTTTGTGCTGCCAAAAGTTCCACTACCACATGCACAAACGAATATAAAGACTAAAAAATATTTATAAAAAAAATAAATAGAAAATATAAGCACACAATAATCAACTAAGCTTTGTCTCTAAATTAATTGTCCAAACCTCATAATTATTATTTATGGCATATACATTGTTTCGTTAAAAAAGGATTTGGTTAGTTTTCCACACATGTGATAATTAACATTAATCACTAGTTTTGTGCAATTTAGTTAAATAGTGTCTCCAATAATTGGATATTACGTTTTTGTTCCGTATAAAATATTAAAGCATCTTCTTATGCTTTCACAACATGACTAGTTTGTATATGCATGGGTATTTTTGTCTTTAAGGTAATATTAAAAAAATTGTAATTCTTTAAGTTTTTTTATTTCTAATATTTTTATATATGAAAATATATGTATAAGATAATATTTTTTAACTATTAACCCGTTTAAATTCAAAATTAAAATAGAAACTTATTCAAAGTCAAACTGTATAATATTTAAATTTGAGTCAATTAAAATTATTTTTAGTAATAATAGAAAAAAAAATAATCAAATTGACTGAGTTAATAAATGACTCAGTAGAGTCGACGATGTGCTTGAAATACTATTTGTCAAATAATATATAGTAATAGATATTTAATATTAAGTGATGTTAAATTAGAATATGATACGTGTAACGAATAAAAATTGAGATTAATTCTATTTTAATAAGAGGCTCATTTATATTGTAACACGGATGTTAGTAATATATTTACATAAAACAACAGACTCCGTTAAAAAAAAATTATAGAACTAACAAGGGGTAATGAAAGTGATTAGTTTATAATAGAAATAATGAAAAGAATTACTCTGTATATAATAATGATGGTGAAAATAGTAATAATATTAATTAAATTATGATAAAGCAAATAATTTTCTACTTTATTGTATTTTTAAAACATTATATTTAGTTCTTCGATGATCAATTTCTTTCCTTGAAAGCTCCACGAAACAAATAAACCTAATCTCTATCATAATCATTCATCAAAATTTTAGGTTTGTGAAACCAAACTCGTGTTTTACCTTAATTTACCAATTAATACCTAATTTGAAAGCGTTACGCATAACAAAATTTAGTCTTATGTCAATAAATAAATAGATAAAAGAAAAAAAATGAAGTAATTTATCAAGATTGTCAAATAGCAGCTAAAGGTTGAGGCCTAACACTTTCCGTGGTGCCATTTTTTTCGAAATGGAAAGATGTCCGGCCCTTGCTATTGTAAGACTAAAGTAGATTTTGCACCATATATATTATTCTAAATTTTAATTTATATTCTACACTTAAGATTGAATTTAAATGTATCTTATATTTTGTTCCAATTAATTAAAGACACCCCACATACTAATAATTAAAATTATTTAAAAATTAAGTTTGGGATGCTTATTATTGTCAGAAACAAATTATAGGGTGCATTTTGTTTATATGTAAGTATGGAGTGCATAATGAAATTTAAAATAAAATTTGGAGTACAAATTGTACTTGAATCCCATTCTAATCATATGGACAAAGAACTTAATAGAAATCAAAATGTAAAGCACTAATTGAAAATTATCTTTGATTGAATTTAAATGGATTAAATCAATTGTAGTTATAGAAATAGTTATATAGGTCATTTCAATATTAAAAGACACAAAGGTCATATATGTAAAAAAGGAAAAGTTTATATATATGGATCATATGTTTATGAGATTAACCATTTAATATCAAAATTATGAGAATATTTGTTAAATTTTATCTCAATGTAGAAATTGTTTGGATTATCTAAAGTTGTGAGTTCTCATCTTGATAGATTGTACTCCCTCCATTTCAAAATTACATATTCATTTCAATTTGATGGTATTATTATTTACAAAATATCAAGATTATAAATAGCTTAATTGTTGATCGTTTTAGTTTTATCATATATCATAACCAAATAATTCTCATATATATTTAAAAAATAGAATTTTAAAGAATGTAGCTTAATTTTACTTTTAGAAGGACTTAGTCAATATTATGTTTTTTTATCTGCGAATATCCATTTGCTATTACTAACTCAATTCTTATTCTATAAGATTTAATCCCTTGACATTTAGATAGAAGAATATTCTTACCATTTAAATTGAAAAAATGTGATTATAGTCCTCTAGAGGAGATCAATCCAGTCTTAATGGCGGATTTGTGTTGGAGGGCTTCCCATCACTTAGTCTAACCGTGTTTGTTTTTTCGGTGCATAGCACTCCATTCTATACCAAAAAAAAAGAAAAAGAAAAAGTGTGTTGATTTGTGTATGCCTTCGTAGCTACCACACACACTCACACATATATATAGAGATTAAGAGAGGTGTCTAGTTGGGCACCCAAAATTTCATACATATTAATTTTTTTTTTATTTTTGTGTTTTAATTTGTAAAATTCTAACTATATGAATTTAAAAATCATACAAAACTAATAAGAAATAATTTTTTTATAAGATCTAGCATTATTATTATAATCATACAATAATAACGTATTTTTTCCTTAAAAAAATGTATGTTTATATGGTTATAATATACATCACAAAAAATTCTAGAAAAAAAAATATTTCTCTTTATTTTTAGATAATCTTTCAATCTATACGGTTACGACTTTTCAAAATTTTATAAAACATAAAAAATAATTAATGTGTATTGAAATTTTTATATCCCGCTGGACATCTCCCGTTTATCTCTCTCTCTATATATATAAATGACGCTATTTGAATTTTGGAATATCATCGTCAAGATTTTGCAAATCACAGTGTAAACCATAATACTAAACACCAATAAATTACACATAAAAGATATTCAAACACATATAATAAAATTTAAACCACTACTTTTTAAGATATAAATTTTAGAGAATTTACTAATTTCTTGTAAAATTTAGCTATCTCAATTTGTACATAAATTAATGTTACTACCATCACCGGGGGTATAAAGGATAAAAGAAGCGGTCAATATTCCTAAACCTAACTTCTGTTTAGTTTAATCATAAGACATTCCGTTATGTGGCAAAGAAAACTTGAGCACTTATTTTATTTTAACGGAAAAAGAAACATTTTATTAAAAATAAAATATATAATCAAACTCCAAAACTTCTGATGAAAAAAAACATTGTTTGCGCCACAGCATAAGCACAATTCAACCAAAAACAATACTGATACCTTATTTCTCTATATAAAAAAGGTCTGAGTAGTAAAATTTGGTAAAAATAACTAATCAGTCATTAATTCTTATTTTATTACTAACTTGCCATTATTTATTTTTTTTTTATATCAATTTTATAATTAATTATGACGTTTGATTTTATATTACTAACTTGCCACCATACTATTTCCTTCTAGCAATAATAATAATTATTATAATAATAATAATTATTATTATTACTATTATTATGTTATTAGTTTTTAAATATAGTAATAGTAATATATTAGTGTTTTCTTTCTTAAAACACTTTTATATTAAAGAAGGAAATACTATAACCTATATACTCTACTTGATTTTATAATTAAAATTTTATTTCTAAAAGAAACTATTTCAAATTCTAGAAAATAATGTGGACTTATTTTATTTTAGTCATTGTAAAATTAATGACATTATCTTGTTGTATAATATAAACAAGTTCACACTTGAATATCAATATATACAAAAAATATATATTTATAAAATTAAAAAATAATTATTAAAATTAAAAATATTGATTTTATAACATTTTTTTTTGAATTCGAGAACATCGAAAAGACCCATGAGCGTAGTCGTGGGGCCTAACTAGTATTTAAAAAAAAGATATATGATGTGATCGATCACATATATATTCACAAGATATATATATATATATGTCAAACGCACGCACACATAAAGATATTCCCAGAGAATATGGTAAGAATATATTTAGGGGCCAATTCTCAATTAGTACATGTCAGAACAAATTAATTTTTGTGTGTATGTGTGTTTCCCGTATGTTTCAATCTTTTTATGTTATTATATTTTTTATAATATATTAATTTTGTCCTATAATAATTTTAATAACTAATTTATGTATAATTTAATAAAATACACATATTATTATTATAATATATTAACTTTATCCTATAATAATTTTAACAACTAATTTATGTATGATTTAATAAGATACACATATTTATAATCAAATTATATTCTTCTATGATATTTATATTCAAGTTTATTAATTTAATTTCAAATTTTAATTAACTAACAAAAATACAAACATATATATAATTAATACAATATCTTCTTTTTTCAAAATATATTATCTATACACTAAAAAAACCCATAAACCCATATAAAAAAACAAAGAAATAAGAATTTTCTGTATATTTAGACTAATTGTAAGGCCCGTACACCATACGAGCATGTTACCATCTGATGTGTAACCAGCAACAAAATTTAGCTATCAACTAATAAAGAAAAAAAGCCAATGGAGGTAACAACAACAACAACAACAACAACAACAACAACAACAACAACAACAA
>CM025788.1:5656513-5700754 GCA_014636745.2 Centella asiatica
TGTATACTGGGAAACAGTAGCTCTAATTTCTCTAGCACAGTTTGTGAGAGGGCTAAACTGTTTTAAGAACAGCGTGGTTATCACGTGTCTCGGTTTGATCCTCTTGTTTCATTGATTCTTACGAATACACTGCAGCTCAGAACCAACATTTAACGCAATAAATCATATATGAACTTTCAGAAAAATACATCTATAATTTCAACGGAACTTGTGCATGAAAATTTTGATCTTGAGTTCAATTTCAACTTTAATTAATACAGACCATTCAAAATTATTTTGTTCAGGTAATCAAATAAATTTGTAGCTGATTTTAGTGTTGCTTATAATGGGAAATGTTCCACGAAAAGGCATTAACTCTTCAAGTTCACCATTCAAACACAATGATAGACTTCCAATGCACATATGGTAAACAACAAAATCTATCTAAATAAAGAAAAGTTTTGGAACTCAAATTCAAAATAAATAAATAAGAACTTAAATCCAGACGTTCTATTTTTTTTTTTTTTTTGTATAATAGGTGAATTCCAAAGTCTTGTTATAATATCTACTGGATTTATTTTTAAGGGTGTTTTAATTCTGTTAACTATTTCACGGGCACAATAAAAAATTGAAATTTATTTTTAATTGAAATTTATTTCACGGGAACATTTATTTTTAATTATAGCATGATAAAAAAGTTTCTTTGTCTTTTTTTTTTTTTTTTTTTTTTTTTTTTTTTTGCAAATGTAACTCTTTTTCAAAACAAAATTTATTTGTATGTGATAATAATATTTTTTAATATATATTATTTATTACAAAAATATTTAAACAACATGCCCAATAACTTACGATAAACAATTAAGTCTATTTTTAAGGATAAAATAGTCTAATCATACATTATTGAAATTAAGCCAAATTTTTAAAAATATATTATAACTAATTTATATTATTTTACATGGAAAGAGTATTATTTATCATATAAATTAACTTTTTCTGAGAGGTCTAAATTTTAGTGAAAAATGAGGAAATCTGAATTTAAAATTGGGGAACACATAGGGGAATTTTTAAACAGTAACTTGTTCGTAACTAAAAGATTAACTTTCTCGTGCCGTGCTTTATAAAACAATATGTTGGTGTTAAAAATCTAAGCATTATTAATTTTTTTAAAGATTTATTTATTTACTTGAGATTGTTGCCTTGTGATTATCTGTGTTTTAGTTCAATTGAGCAGCAGACGTAGTTTAGAACTCAAACTTCTACAGCCAAACACTTTACAAAATCCTTGAACCCCCCAACCTCAATTTCACGATCGTTATTTTGTGTGATTCCGTCAATGGTTTTCTTCTGGGTATGTATAATCTTCTCAATAATTGTACATTTTACTGTTCAAATAGCATTATGCATACATGCAAGTGTATCTATATTATATGCATGCTTATAATTTAGCAAGATTTTGTACCTGCATTTGTTTGTTTTAATTTAAGGGTTGTGAATTTCTCCAACTGGGTAGCTCATTTCTTCCTCTAATTGTCAGATTTTTAAATTAAATTAAAAATTCTTGTGGAGCTACTATGTTTCAGAATTATTGGTTTAAATTCGTAATTGGACCCTCGTTTGGTTATAATTTCGCAATAGTTTACTTCATATCCAGACGGTTTAGTTACTTGTTTTTTTTTCAAATTTATTATTTATCTATTGATTTTGTGTTCAAGTTTGATGGGTCTGTTTTGATTTTAAATTTAACCTAATTTGATTCTGGAATTTGTTCATGTTCTTACAGTTAATACTACTGATTGACAATTTGCTTTTGTTTAATATATTAATTACCAGTTTCAGAGATAAATGTAAAAGAACTCTGAGAATTCAATGGAGCAAGAGTTTGATATTTGTACACCATTGACCCCGGCCAAGCCGCCTCCGACTCCGAACCCACTGGGGATGGAGTGGATCAGTGGGGGACTGGTAGATAGCATGAATAAAAATTCTCCGACATTGGGGTTTCAATTGTGTGTGGATTTGTATGATGCGGTTGACACTGGTTCATTTAATTTCGAAGAAAGATCATCTTCCAATTCTTCTAGTAACTTTGAAGTTCAGACCCCAACAGTCCCTCAAGGTAAGTCTTAATCCTACTAGTTCTTGTGGGTGTGCATGCGCGCGTGCACATGTTTGTGTTTATAGTTTTGTTTTAGTGCATCATTAAATCACATAGAACAAATGTACATACATGCAAAGCAATAAATTGCATATATAATTGCCACTCAGTAATTTTATTACTTGATTCAGTATGCAATGTTCCATACAACTGTAGTTAAGAAAGAGCTGTATAATGTAATTTATGCGAGTTGTAAATTTTTTTTAAAATTTATTTATTTTGGTTTGTATATAAAAGTGTCTTTCGATCATTTAGTCTAGCTGTTACTGGAGCTTATTCTTTTATCATATAAGGTAAATAAATTGAAATGTTGTGCAGATATTATATCAGATAACGCAAAAGTACGAGATGGGACTGAAGAAATGCCTTGTTCAAAAGATGAAAGTAACAAGCTCAAAGCTGATGAAAATTTGCAGGATGGTGTTGGTTCAGTTCCTCCAGCTTCTGATACTCCATTACAGCAAAGTTCCAAAAAGAGGCATAACAGTGGCACAGATCTGAACAAGAAGCCAAGGCAGCGACGCAAGCTAAAGAAACACAGAGCCAAGATTCTGGATGATAGTAACACCAAAAGGACTCGTAAAGCTAAAACTTTTGAATCAAATTTACAGCCACGAACTCCTCTAAAGCGTTGTACTCCCAGGCCACATATGAAGAGAAAGAGCTATGTTAGGACAAACATCTCCAAAGTCTTCTCCAGTCCCTCGGAAGGCATTGTGCCAGAAAATGCTGATAGATCATGCAAGCAAGCGTTGAATTTTAATTTCGAAAATCAGACAGAAGATGGATGTAATTCTTGTGAAGATGATAATACGAAGGCAGGTGAACATATCCCAAAATATTCAACTAAGGTAACTCTGGACTTTGGCGTGGTTATCAAAGATGAGAAGCAAGTTGTTGTCCAACATCAACGAAAAGATGGGGTGGACAATACAGACTTCAATTTGGGAATTTGTGAGCCTAACATCTTCACAAAAGTTGATAACGCAACTGTGCAGTCCAACCAGGAAAGTTCATTGTGCCACTGCAAGTCTGACAACTGCATTCAGAGCGGTTGCATGTCATCGTCTCAACAAGAAGCTGTCATAAATCTAGTTGGTTGCGGCTACAACCCTTTGCAAGTTTATCATAGGATATACAGGGAAAATCAATGTGTGAAAAACAGCAAGAAAAGTGGCCCAAATTTCCCTAGGATATACAAGAAACCGAGGATAAGGAGAGAAAGGATCACAACTTACAGAACTTGGGGAACAATTAGGATGTCAAAAGTTAGGCAGTGGCAGAGCAAGGGCGTACAAAATGTGAAGTTGAAATACATGCACAAGGGGGTTAAGAACTCAAAGAAAAATTTCAGCCCCGACATTTCTCACAACGATGCAGGATGTTGTAACTCTATTGTTTCCTTTCAACCAGCAGTAAACTTGAAGGGATCAAAGGGATACAATCTAAGCAGCAACTTTGTTTCTCAAAATGCAAATATTTTTAGCGTTCTGTCTCCATTGACTTATCTTTTGCAAGCTGAAAGCGCAATGGTACTGAAATATGGTCTCAACGCTTGCACAGAAGCTTCACTTTCTAAGAAAGGAAAAGTTACAAAAAGGAGACCCTCTCTCAAAAACCAAGTGGTTTTCAATAATTCTACTCATGATGGTCAGCAATTTCCCTTATTCTAGCATATTTAGTCATCCAGAAATGTTTTTGGACATTATAATTTATATTTACTGTTTCTTATGTGAAATTGATCAGCACTCCTTGATGTCGTTCTTCGAAAGTTCAAGAAACTTAGTATCAGTGAAAATTCTGGTCAACTTGTGGTGCGAGATACAAATGAAAAAAAACAAGAGAAGGTTAAAGTTGAAGTTGATGACGAGACATTACGAGTTTATAACATAATAAATCAAAATGGGGGGGATCCATATGATGAAGAAGTAGAAACAGACCCTGAAAAGAAGGAATATTGGGCTAAGGCCAGACATGCATTAGCACAACAAGTCAATTCCTTCATGTCCATCATGCGTATCATCCAAGGTACCATTCTACTTCACATTTCATGGATTATACATCTCAAAATATATGGGCATTCTGTTAGTAAAGTATCTTCTCAAATTAGAATTATCATATCCTCTTTCTCTGATTTTTTTCCCCAATATTTTCTGATTTGATGAATCCTAGGTATATATATTCCCTTCTTCATCCATTTCTGTGACAACTGTAGAATTTGCCAAAACAATCTTCTCTCATTATATTTTAGGCTTACAATACACATGTACTTCACATTTCATCCAATGCGACAACCGCACACACATGTATGTTTTAACATTACTATATGATGTAAGGTCTAACAAAATTTGTGGACAAAGGTTATACAACTTATCGATGTTTCTCTTGATCTGATTGTTCTATTGAATTAACTGTATTTGACGTTCTTCCTCTTCTACATGGGACGAAATGTTTGCTATGAAATTCCCACAACTCCTTAACCCTTCGATGCAATGAAACACAAATACACAATATGTAGACCTTTAGTGCATTATTAACTGCACAAAATGAGTTTCACAGGGGATAGAAGATTTTCTCAGTGGAAGGGTTCAGTAGTGGATTCAGTTGTAGGAGCTTATTTAACTCAGAATGTCTCTGATCATCTTTCGAGGTAATCATGAAGCTCGCGTAAATTGTGTCATTAATTATTTTGATCGCATGATGTTAATGATACTGTTATCAATTGTAATGTGTAGTTCTGCTTTTATGGCATTAGCCGCACGATTTCCTGCCCAAAATTCAACAGAAAGGAATACAGGTGCAGAAGCAACAGCAAGTGATCCTAATGCATCAATGGACAATGACCAAGTACCACCTGATAGCTGCTTAGAGGAAGAACTCAGAACAGAAACAGATGGAAATGAAAATACTTCTAGTTCTGATGGTTTGACTAATAAAGCAAAAACTAAACAAGAAGTGGAAGAAGAAGTGAAGAAACAAAAAAGAGCTAGATGGAAGAAATTATGGAGAATGTACTTTACTCGAAAAGCAAGAACTGAGGAAGCCATGGATGCCGTGGACTGGGAAGCTGTTAGGTGTGCACCTGTCGGTGAGATTGCAGATATCATTAAACAACGTGGTATGAACAATGTTCTTGCCAAAAAAATTCAGGTATAAACTTGTGTATCAGGCTGATGTGAGATTGATAGAGATTCAGATAATGAAGGCCTTTTGCTATGTCTAATCCCTTTCTAGCGTTGATTATTATTGTTCAATTTTTGAAGGACTTTCTTAATAGACTGGTTAAACTCCATGGGAGTATTGACCTTGAGTGGCTCAGAGACGTCCCACCAAAAGATGTAAAGTAAGCCAGCCACCCTAAAAATATCAATTTAGTCATAACAAGTTATGAACTTGAAGAAGTACTATGGAAAAATCAATTGAAGACATTAAGAATTATCTGTACAAAGCTGTGATCTTTTTAAATATGGTGAATATAGAGACTACTTGATGGACATACATGGCATAGGGTTGAAAAGCGTGGAATGCGTACGTCTTTTGACACTTCGTCACGTTGCCTTCCCTGTAAGTTAACAAAGTGTTTGAAGTCATTATTTTGCTAACATGCCATGGTAAATCAGTAACATAAATCTGTTTGTTTTACGCAAATAGGTTGACACGAATGTTGGTCGAGCAGCAGTTCGACTAGGATGGGTTCCTCTGGCACCACTTCCTGGAAATGTTCAAATGCATAATATAGACATGTAAACTTTTAGTGCCAAATTATAACTTGCACCAAATTCTCAGCAATGTCTCATTTCGTGTTCCTTTCGTGTAGATACCCACTGGTGGATCTGGTTCAAAAATATCTGTATCCAAGATTGTGCAACTGGGATCATCAGACATTGTACTTTCTGTATCCTTGATCCTATTTTCTTCTTGTGTCACACTCATCAACTTCAATAATAAATACATTGGCTGCACTTAAATCACTCCGAAAATGGCCCTTGTTAAATATGGCCCACGATGTTCAAAAGCTTGGGATAACTGCAACACAACATGAATGTACTTAAGTAGTCTCAAATACAAACTCTAGAACTTTGTGAGTCTGTGACCTTGGTTTTAACAGAGGCCATATGTGGAGAGTAGAATTTTAGATAATTCTAATGCTTACATAGTTGCATAGTTCCTCTAGATTACCCACAAACTATTGGTGATATCTTTTTGCAGGTATGAATTGCATTACCATCTAATTACATTCGGAAAGGTATGCTCTCATATTTTTTCATTTTCTCTCATCCATATATAAAGCTTCAGTGGTGATAGAGTTTCAACATTTGTAGGTCTTTTGTACCAAGAAAAACCCTAACTGCAATCCCTGCCCAATGAAAGATCAATGCAAGCATTTTGCAAGTGCATTTGCAAGGTTTGCATCACATACTGTCCAACTTTTTTGCAGTTTATTTTGTTCAACTGTACAAGAAACTCATATATAGTACTAAGCACAGTCCTCCCGGTTGTCCATAAAGTGGTACTTGTAATTATTGAAACTCCTTGCCTTAGTCATGTAATGTGAATGTTGTCATAATGTTCTGTGTAGTATATAGAATCAATTTCATTATTCATGGATACAAAATTTTCATTCTAAAGAGCAAGGGAGCCCGGGGAGGTATGTTAGCAGCGAATTAAAGTAGTATTAGATGACTAAAATCTAAAGTTGCGCTTTATAAATTAGTACTCCATATATTTCTTGAGTAAATTGTACAGACATAGCTGATTACTCTTGTCATAAAATGTACAGGTGCTAATATATATATATTGGTTGATTACTTCTAGTTATGGCATTCTGTATGAAGGCTCATAAACTCGATTTCCTTTTGCATAATCATGTAAATTTTGCAGTTTTAGGCTTTCTGGCCCCGAGTCAAAGAGTAAAGATATGAAGAATGCAAATGGTTTGATTCCAGTAGCTGTAAAAAAACCTGACATGAGACCACCACAGGATGTAGGCATTCATGAGACAGACATATCAGATTCAGAATACAAAACTCAAGATCTTGAAGAAGAAGAACCGATGGTTGAATTTCCATTGTCTCCAGAGCCTGAGCCTATACTAGAAGACATTGAAGATATTTTCAAAGATACTGATGGCAACTGTGCGCCTAATGATGTCAATGAGTTTGATGATAACATACCTATCATCAGACTTAATAAAGCAGTGTTAAGAGAAAATATACTAGATTTTGTGCAGAAGAATGATATTCCAGTTGGTGGAGACCTGTCAAATACTTTGGCAGTTTTAGATTCTGTCGCTCCTTTGCCCCCAATGAAACACGTGGGCCGGCTAAGGACCATTCATAAAGTGTAAGTATTGATCCCTTTCTTTACTTTCAGTCATTGGCTTTAAACATTACTTTAGTTCTGCTTAACGTCATTTTGTGATTTCTTGTTGTCAATTGTTAAAGAATCATACGTACAGTTGATTCCACCGTGACACACTTTCAACTGAAAAGATCTTACTAATTCCAATAAATTTTCCTTTAGAACAGAAAACATGCCTGAATCGGATCCTTTCAATTAATATACGTCTGAAGTTATCCCAATTTATTTTACTGATTGGTATTAAGCCTTTCCATATTTCAGCTAAAAGAGAGTATCTTGTTATAAAATAATGGCGTAATGTGTGAGATGGATCAGAACCGCTAATTATATCTCTAAATAATGCAGATACGAACTTCCAGACTTGCATCCCCTTCTGAAAGGAGTAAGTGTTCTAAAACATCTACAATGTGGTTCTAAGGGGTTAAAAGAGTCGAGCTGAGCCCACCCGAGCTTGTTCCTTACTCGAGTCGAGCCAAGCCGAACATGTTTTATTTAATAAACAAAAAGTTGTGTTCGAGATTGGCTCGTTTAGGTAATTAAACGAGCCAATACTATAAACGAACCAAGCTTAGTCAAGCTCAAGCCGAACAGGCGAACGACTCAGTTCATTCTAGTGGTTCTTATCAAAAATAAATATTCAATGCATATAGATGCTTAGACATTCCTTATGGCACTATGTACAGGTGGAAGGAAGAGATCCAGATGATCCATGTCGATATCTTTTTGCAGTCTGGGAAGAAGGTACCCAGCCAATGATCATATACTGCATTTTCTTTTTTAATTCTCAATTTCAAATATAGCTCTCTATTTTGAAAGGGGTAAAACATATAATTTCAATTTTAAAGATGTTTGTCTTTCTGTGTTATCAGGTAAAGTTGAGAATTCCTTTCCACAAACTACCAATGAATGCAAATCCTGTGAGCCAGAAGTATGCCACGAAGTTGTATGCTCATACAGTAATTTTGAGGAACATAGAAACACGACTGTCACCGGATCACTTCTGGTAAGGATCAATCTAAAGACATAAAATTGTCGGTTCTTGCAGTTGAAATTTTAATTTCATGACTGACGCTCACAACATTCGTGACAAGGTTCCTACGCGTACCTCAAACAAAGGAAGATTTCCACTTAATGGAACATACTTTCAAGTAAATGAGGTGATTACTGATTGCTCCTTCTCTAGTCTTTTTGTTTTGTAGTATACTTCAGTATTAATAGTTGCCACCTAACATAGTGAAATGAAAATGCCATTTCGCAATAGGTCTTTGCTGATCATGAAACTACGCAAAGGCCAGTAACAATTCCCAAAAATTGGATAGTGGGATTACCCTATAGACTTGTATATTGTGGAGCCTCTGCAACAAGTATATTTAAAGGTAAGAATTTGTAAATTATAATATAATTTTAATCAATTTTTAACCTTTATTAAGTTTGGAAATTTACTTATAAAATTTTCAATTAAACAGGTTTATCTTTAGACCAAATTCAGCATGCATTTTGGAAAGGTATGAAGCAATCCTTCTTAATGCTTTGCCGCTTTTAAGATATTAAGTTTATGTATTCACCTGGGCTATAATAACAAACCAAACTAATCCGAAGAGATAACAATTATGTTCATAAGGAGAGGCAAACAATCGAAATTGTTATATTGAGATCATGAACGAAACAATAAAACGGGGACAAGAGATGGAGACTTGACATAAGTCTTTAATGTAAGTTCAGTTTCACCATGTGATCCCCCAACAGTTATATTAGGATAATTTTGTGCTGATTAATTTTCTTAATTTACATCAGCACTTCAATACAAATATCTATCTTTTACTCTGCTATATTTACCGCTGAAATAACGTTTTAGCAATGAGGCATAAAGTTGGCTTATAGTGCACATTTAAATGTACTTAAACACGCAAATATATGATTTTCTGTTTCTGCATAAATGAAGTGCTAGAAGTAATGCGGAAAACTATACGGCTGGTGCTGGGGACTGACTGAAATTTATACTATATCATAAGGGTTTAACTATAATTTGCATAAGTACATTTAAAAAAAAGAATAAATATATCTATTCTTCACAGCAGCCACAGCCCACAGCCGCATGTGTATATGTGCATATCTCAACATCACGTGTCGTGATTGTACAATCTATAATGCATATAATACAAGTATCTGATGATAAAATGTAGGATATGCATGTAGAAATATCGGAAAAAGTGGTTTTCTCTACCATTTTGACTTTGAATGGAGTTTGTATACCCGCAGGATTTACTTGTACAAGAGGGTTCAACAGAATAACCAGATATCCTATGAACTTGAGTGAGCGACTCCACATAAAGACAACCATGCAGGGGAAGAAGAAAAAAACCAGCAGACAGTAAATAGATATAAAGGTTTGTGGGCATTGGATACCCCCCAAGTTTCTTCTCTTTTTTCTTTTTTTCCCAACACCCACCTACCCCCCGAAACCCACACCCACCCACCAACCCCCACCCTAATTTCTGTAGTAACCTAACTAATGAAAAAGTAAAATTGTTGGTCTGGCACCTTGTTATGTTCAGGATTTGTTAGATTCTTTTTTCTCAGTATTTTTACTTGTTTGTTTAAATTAAATGATTTATGATTAATTTTAGAGAGAGATGAGTAAATAGTTGTTAAAGTTGGTTACTGCTCGGGATTAATATAAGTATAGACACTAGAGAGGCCAAAGCCAAAATATAAATTTTAATATAGAAAGATTAAAGTGAGAGTCAATCCTATTAACTAAAATTTAAAACAGTAGCCAAGTGCATTATAGTCTGCGCTTATATCCATGGAGGAAAAGTTGAGGTGCAATACTTTAAAGATATGTACAAATTGACTTGCTAATAAGATTATTACTACTAGTGAATTAAGCTAGCTAATCTTTATTATTAGCCATTTGATTCTCTTATGTTCGTTTAATAACCTTACATATAACAATTAGAGAATGTGGAATGTGTAATGACGATACCTGTCTATCAATTAGAGAATGTATGCTAACAAGGTTATTACTGCCAATAAAACTAGCTAATCATTACTACCTCCATTTCAAAAATAACAATATTTGAGAATTAATTTTTTTTCTAAAAAAAGAGTGACAATTGTATAATTTTTTCTTTACAAAGCTATATATTTTTTTAAAACTTGTCATTATAAACTTCTAATCTTACTTTTAATTAAATATTTATAACAAATTTTTGAGAAAATCTTATTATTTGTATATTTAATTCTCAATCAAATATATAAAATTAATATTTGTTAAAAGTTTAAATGTTTTTTTTTTGTGGAACAGATAAAATTAATATTTATTAAAAGTTTTAATATTATTTTTTGTGTGGAACGGATAGAGTATTATTGATCGCGCCGATTATATAGTTCTTTATTTATAAGAGATGTACTGTAATAGCCATTTGAATTCGATTTCTTTCTTACATTTGGGCTTGGGGACCGTGATGAGCATTTGTACTAATGTCTGTAATAGCCATTTTCTTGCATTTGGGCTTGGGCCGTCAAGGGCATTTGCAGTAATCTCTGCAAATAAAGAATAATCTGTATAATGACTTTTAATAACGAAAAAATACGGTGTAGTGTGCCAAACAATTATATAAAGAGAAATTTCAACATTATTATTGTAAATAACAAGTCCATATACACTCATAACTCTGATCTAATAAAGTATAATATTTTTCTGGCAAATATAAAGTTGTCTCTATAGGAGTTCCTATAATAGATTTCAGACTAGCTACACACACAGAGACACACATATACCCACCTTTTTTTTATTTTTTATTTTATTAAGTAGAGATGAGCTATGTATTCAATTATTCATCATAGGTATCGGTATGTAGACAGAGATGAGTTATACGGATCATCAGCGTGGAGTTGTGGACCTATAGGAATTTTCAAAAAGCCCATACATAAGTAATAAAAAGAAGAGCTTCTTCTCTGGCTCATATGATTTGGTTCCTTACAATTATTTTTCAATTTTTCTCATTAAATTTATGTTATCATGCACAATGTTATAATGTATTTAACAAAATTATAACATAGATAGTAACATAAGATATTAGATATTAATATAGTAATATGGTAATATAAATTGCACGAAAAGAATTTAAATATATTCAAACTGGTAGTAGTATTTTTTACAAAACCAGACCGACGATAATTTTCTATAAAAAGATCAATATATTAGCCAGGTAACACATATAAATTGACAAGCCCACAACGCTCGAAAACATAATTTCATCCGCTTACAAATACAACTTCCCTAATTCACAAACATAACTGTAAAAAATTTGGTACACCTACGAAATACTAAACATTTCAGAAAGGACACGCCTCATCACATCTGAGTGTAAAATAATTTTTTTAACATTTCATCCGCTTTTAACGAAAGAGAATTCCTGCTGTAAATTTGTAATGATATTGATAGGGTATCGGTTATGACCAAAATTTAGATGAGGGTGGGTTTGGATACGTGGATTTGGAATTCAAACATAATAGTATAGTAATTCAATAAATTCTAATACTAAATCATTATAATTCAAATCTTCATCGCATTCCATTACAATATCAAATTCATTGTTTGGATAACAAAATTTTCATATTAAATTGAAATTCATCAACCTATTTTTTATTTTCAAAATTAATAATTTAAAATGTGATTATTTTGTTTAAAGTATTTGTACTTTAAAACTCATGAACGAAATATTTGTTCAAGTTTGAAGTCTCATACTAATATTAAGCCAACAATTTTTATATTACATAATGTTGCATTATACTCAAGAGCATAGCATGAAAAATGACTCATCCATTGATAAGGATTCTTACTAATAGAATTCTAAAAATTAAATTACATCATCTATGACCCCTTCTATTTTGATAATCTACGACCATTGCTTGAAGAAGTGCATCTCTCATTTGAGTCCATCCATTACTTTCCCTTACAACTATAATTCTATTGTTGTTTGTCACAAGTGTAGCATTTTCTTCATCATCAAATTCATCTCGATCTTCAGGCCGTTGCAAACGTAATTCCGCATTTACTTCATCTAACAAATGATCAATTGGTTGTTTATCTCGTAAGTGATTATGAAAGATGACACATGCATTAATAATATTAATTTGAGTCTTCATATAAAAAAACGAAGCGGGTCGAAGAATGGCCCATCGTTTCTTCAACAATCCAAATATTTTTCTGGTGCACTCCTTCCTTCCTTCCTTGTATATATCAAATGAGGATATCAAGTTCAAAACATGACTCAAGTAGAAGAGTTTTCGGCAGCAGAAAACGAAATTAAGCATATCTACTGCTTTTGAGTTTTCGAGTTTGTGAACTTTTGTGTTTCTATCGAAATGACTTATCAGAAATAGAAAAGTTTTGGGTGCTTCTAATGGAGTACCTGCAATGATCACCAACACATCTATTGGGTGACTGTCCTCACCGAGAGTGTGAGGGACAAAACCATAGTTATGAGGGTACACAACTGATGAGTATAGAACACGATCACCTGCATATACAAATTTCAGCAAGTACATTAGATCTCAACGGGAAAAAAAAGAAGTTCGGTTCAATTTGGTATCTTATTGCCTTATCCTGATGTGCCCAGTTTTGTTTTTTTTGTCAAACTCGTATTTCACTTTGCTGCCCCTACTGATTTCAATCACCTACAGAATTCAATTTGAAAACCTTTAGCTAGTGAAACTTACAATCTACATTTGATGCATCATTCTTCAAGTAAACATTCACCGAATTTAATGAACACAAAGTCATATTAATTTAGGCATACTCAAACAGCCAAGAGCCGATAATAAAAAACAATAATTTCCATTAACTGCAGAGCATGGAGATGCACCAAATGTTGTTCACATTTATGTCAATTGGTCGATACTTTTCAACCACATCCATGTAACCTCTTGGCCCTTGCTCCATACTACATTAGTAAATGTTTTACTGTCAACCCATTGAAGCCAATATGTTTAGACTGTGAAAATATTTACAAAAACATTAAAAATCAAGAACCATCTTCAGTTCGGCATAATATCAAACAGTTGGTAGGCACTGTAATTTCAACATATTCTTTAAAGCTCCGTGGATATACCGATTCTTGAGAATATAGAAAATAATAGACAAAATAACATACTCTCTTTTCACTTCTCAACTTGTTTCCGGTTTAAAATTGCAGGGAAGACGAAGACAATATCAAATTTGATTCGATCTTCAGAGAATGATGCAGAGCAACGTTTATTACCTATCCAAACAGCTGATTTAGTATTGAGTCCATCAATACCAATTTCATGTCATTGAATTCATAAATCCAAACAAACCCCGAGACTAAACGTGGAATTTCAAAAGAATTGGGCTTTAGCATTACTATTACAATTATTACTATTGTATTATAATAAGATAAAATATTATATAATTCATAGAAATTAATATTTATACATAATTTATTATGTTAATCGAAATATATAATGCATGATAATCAATCAATCAAAATATATATATATATATATACCAGCCTTCTCGGCATTCGGTCTCCATAATTATCACACAACTTTAAGACTTAAATCTTGAATCCAGGATTCCTCAAGCCCATTACACTGTTCAATCGGCACCAACTGAAACTACCCAACAAGAGGTAGAAGCTGATGGTACCATATCGCCAACTTATTCTTCAATACAATCAGAATCAAATGTTTTACAAGCTGATTTTCAAATTGATAAAGAAAAACTGAGAGCCCAGTTTGACTTTCCCCATAATGTTTCCAGAAAAAATTGGTTTCTTCAAACTTTTCAAGGATCTGCTAGACAGGAGATCCAAGAGCAATATTATGAGTTTTTAAATTTTGCAAAAGAACAAATTGAATTTTTTGAATGGTTTGAAGCTTATGCTGATTTCAAAAAAATTGATTATCCTTTTTCCAAAACTTTAAATGTCTCTAGACTCTGGCAAACAATTCAAGGTGAGAATATCACTTTTGAATTTTCACCAACAAGAGGGATTAAAGTGCATGTTGATCCCATAAATACAATAAATGCTACACCTTTCAAAAGAAAAGACAGAGTTGTTCTTATTGCCAAAGACATACAAAATATTTATGAACAAAATAATTATACTAATAAGTATTTACAAGTTATTGGAGAATATCTTGCGACTAAATCTCCTCAGCCTTCTACTTCGGCACAAAACCCAAGTCTTTCAAAGCCTACTTAATCTTCTAACATTCCTTTATTTAAACCCCACGAAATTCCTCAGAAGTATAAGAGGGAACTTTCGAAGAAGAGCACCACTAGTCATCAGATTACGGAGCTCCAAAACAAAATAGCTGAGATACAGGCTACCATTCCAATCACTATCCCAGAGTCACCTTGTACTCCTCCCCATCACTCCACTAAGAACTCAATTGCAGTTCTTAAAGAAACGGATTCTGACACTGAATCACAAAGTAGCCATCAAGAGCGACGAGAAGTCCCTTCTGACTTTGGAATAGTTCCCCTAAGGTTCAACAATCGGCAAAACTGGAGGACTTCCCAAAAGTTGTGCTACCCAAGAGCTACTCACCTTGATGTGGCACTTGAAGAACAGCCAAATATCCTTCAGAATTGCTATAATGGCAACAACATCTATGAATGGAACATAGATGGGGATTCTGAATACAATATCCTAAAAAACATCCAACAAATGTTTATGGTTGTCACAGCCTATAGGACAACCCACAATGCCTCTGACCAGCTTGCTGCTCATATTATCATTGCCGGTTTCACTGGCCAGCTTAAAGGATGGTGGGATGAGCACCTTCAAGAGAATGATAAACATGATATTCTTCATGCCATAAAGCTAGATTCTAATAACCAACCAATCTTTCATGATGGTGAAAACATCTCTAATGCTGTAGCCACTCTTATCTACACCATTGCCAAAACCTTTGTCAAAAATCCAGGTATCTTCCGAGAAAAGTCCACAGAAATCCTCAATAACCTTAAGTGCAAAACCCTGACGGATTATCGATGGTACAAAGATACCTTAATGACTAGAATCTACTCTAGAGTCGATGGTAATCTCCAGTACTGGAAAGAAAAATTCCTTGATGGATTACCTAAATCCCTACGAGACCTGGTTCGCGAGGATCTCAAAGAACAATATAATGATGTCATTCCTTGGCTAGACATCACTTATGGTCAATTATCCAGCCAAATCCAGCAGGTCGCCCTCAAAATTTGTCGTCAAGATAAAATGATGAGGCACTTAGCCAAGGATAGAGCCCAAAGAAGCAGAGACTTGGGAAGTTTCTGTGAACAATTTGGATTATCCTCCTGCAACACCAAAACCCACAAAAGGCCCAAGAACAAGCTCATGCATAATGAGCCTCACAAGACCCCATATAAACCTTTTAGAAAATTCCAAACCAGACCTAGATCTTATCCCAAACATAGTAACAATCAGGCTAGATTGCGTGATAACAATCCGACTAAGCCAGCCTTGCCCGCTCCCAACAATAACCTTTGTTTTAAATGCCATAAACCTGGGCACATAGCGAAATATTGTCGTTTTTCCAAAAGGCTTAGAACCCTTTCAGGGATAGATGATTCCCTCATTGACCAAATCCAGAATCTGTTAATCGAAGACAGTGAGAATTCATCCGAAGCTGATGATGAATGCCTTAACCATCTCCGAGATGATGGATTATACTCATCTTCTTCCGACCAATCCTCCGACAAAGAAGACCAAGGAAACATTAATGTCCTTACCAAAGAACAAGACCTCCTTCTTGAACTAATAGGACAACTCTCTGATCCCGACCAGAAACAATCTTACCTTAACCAATTCAAAAAGACTTTGGAGAAACCTTCTTCTTTTGAGAAAACTTTTCACAAAGACCCAAGACTCAATAATACCTACAATTTTAAAGACATTCTTGATTGATTTCCTACTAAACCAAAAATTATCACCGTCCAAGATCTCCAAACAGAGATTGTCATCCTCAAAGAAGATATTAGGCAGATTAAAACTTGTCAAGAAATTGATCAATTAGTTCTCCAGCAACTAGTCGATCAAAAGCCGAGTCCTTCTTGTGCTCCCTTACCGGAACCCTCCAACAACCTTCAGGATAATAGTTTTTTAAACTATATGTCAAAAATGTCTATCCAGAGATGGCACGTTAGACTTACCCTACAGATTAAGGATTTTATCCTTGAAATTCCTGTCCTGCTTGACACTAGAGCAGACCTTAACTGCATACAGGAAGGCCTTATCCCCACAAATTTTTTTGAAAAAACTACCGAAAGACTCCGTGCAGCTAACGAAAAGAAATTAGGAATCAACTACAAAATTTCAGATGTTGATGTCAAGATTCCTAACTCTGCCTTCTCCCTTAAAACCTCTTTTTTATTAGTTAAAGACATCACTAATCCTATTATCTTAGGAACCCCTTTTATCCAGCAGATCATCCCCTTCATGGTCACCAATCAGGGTATCCAGATTGAGTATCTTGGTACTTAAATTGTCCTTCCCTTTGATAGACCTCCTATCCACAAAGATCTCCATCTGCTAAAGTCTAAGAAAGCACAAATTAACTATCTCAAGGAAGAGATAGTTCATCAGCGCATCGAGAGCCAGTTGCAAAACCCTTCTATTAAGAATAGAATCCAGACTTTTGAAAGCAAGATTATCACTCAGCTCTGTGCCGACGTACCCAATGCTTTTTGGGATCGAAAAAATCATAGTGTCAGACTCCCTTACGAGCCTGATTTTGATGAGAAAACCATCCCAATCAAAGCCAGACCCATCCAGATGAATCATGAACTCATCACCTATTGTCAAAAGGAAATTCAAGACCTCCTGAAGAAAAGGATTATATCGCACAACAAATCTCCTTGGAGCTGTGCAGCCTTTTATGTTAACAAAAGCTCTGAAATTGAAAGAGGAGCACCTCGTTTAGTCATCAATTACAAACCTCTTAACCAAGCCCTGAGATGGATTAGGTACCCCATCCCTAATAAAAAGGATCTCCTCCAGCGTTTATATGCTTCTCATATATTTTCAAATTTTGACTTAAAATCTGAATTTTGACAGATTCAAATTGATCCGAGAGATCGTTACAAAATCGCTTTCACGGTCCCTTTCGGGCAATATGAGTGGAATGTCATGTCGTTTGGCCTAAAAAATACCCCTTCAGAATTTCAAAAAATTATGAATAACATTTTTAATGATTATTCGAAATTTATTATCATTTATATTGATGATGTTTTAGTCTTCTCTGATAGCCTAGAACAACATTTTAAACATTTGCATATTTTCTTTAGCATTATCAAAACTAATGGTTTAGTTTTTTCAAAAACTAAAATCTGTCTTTTTCAAACAAAAATCAGATTTTTAGGTCATAATATACAGCTAGGAACTATTGTCCCTATCAATCGTTGCATTTTATTCGCTAATAAATTTCCTGATCAAATTATTGACAAAACACAACTTCAAAGGTTTCTTGGTTGTGTCAATTATGTTTCTGAATTTATCCATAGTTTAAGCAATCTTTTGAAACCCCTTCATGATCGGCTTAAACAACCTCCTCCTCCCTGGACTTCTGTGCATACTCATGTAGTTTAGAAAGTGTTAGGTCCCAAAGGGTAAAAATACTAGAAGGGGGGTTGAATAGTGTTTTTAAAAAATTAAGTCTTTACTTAGAAAACCTTACTGAATTAAAAGTCTTCTTGCTTATAAAAAGGTTTCTTAAGATTTTCAAAGGATTTAGCAGCGGAATTGTTTTAAGCAAGGAACCCCTTAGATTTTAAAACAAAAGTTAATGGCTTAAAAGTAGCAAAGATAGTAAGTCTTTGCTGAACAAGTTCAGCAGGACTAAAGCAAAGCTCAGCAAAGCAAGGAAGCAATATAAAAGATAAGCAGGAGAAGAGATAGAATTTTTATAGTGGTTCGGAATAATCCTACTCCACTCTTCTTCTCTTTTACTTGAGAAGGCTATCACTATAATCTGTTCACACAGAACAATCAGCAAGAGGACACTTAGTCCAATTTACAATGGGTCACTTAGACCTCTTTAGCAGGACACTTAGTCCAATTGTCACACAGACACTTAGAAGATTTCAGAAAATCTTGCTTGCTATCTTCAAGTAGAAGGCTCCTTGGTTGAGCAGATAGATAGCACTTGTTCAAGCTTGATGATGTCTTGTTGTAGCCTTTAAGATGTCAGAGAGTTTTTGCTCAGAGGTAGTTGGTTCATTGATTGTTGTTTATAAATGAAATTTATGACTGCTATTTATACTCCTCCAAAGAATCTATCCGTTTGGAAATTTGAAATATATCCGTTGGAGTGTACTGTCCTTGATGTGACTTGTACCTTTTCAGCAGTCCTTGCTTAGTTCGAAAAGGTTAGCCGTTTTTCTGTCTTCTAGTGCCTTTCAGCAGAGATACCCAGAAGTTGACTAAGCAGGGAATAAGATAGCTTCTCTGACAATCTTCACTTTGATAAGCAAAGGATCTTACTTATGAAAGTCCTTGCTTATTTCCATTCTAAGCAAGACTATACTTGTAATATTCTAAGTGCACAAAGGTCCTTGCTTATTTCCATTCTAAGCAGGACTATACTTAGAATATTTCTTGCATCTCCAGCAACCTTCTTCAGCAGACTTCAACGGTGATCAAACTCCTTGCTTAACTAAGTAGTATATCCACCTAACAAGTTGGATATTTTTCTAAGTCCTTTTACATTGTCTAAGCAAGGACTATATTACATCATCAATTCTTATATATTAAACACATAATGAAAGTTTAAGCAAAGATAATATAAGCAGGGGTGTAACAACAGAAAGTTAAAAAGAAAGTCAAGCATTTACCATGTTTATCATTATCTGATCCATCTGCATACAAAATTGTTTAAACCGATGCATCTGACATAGGATATGGAGGCATCTTAAAACAAAAGAAAGAAGGTAAAGAGCATATCATTGCATTTACTTCAAAGCATTGGAATAGTTCTCAGCAGAACTATCCTACTATTAAAAAAAAAAATTTAGCCATTGTTTTGTGCATCACAAAATTTCAATCTGATTTATTAAATCAAAAATTTTTAGTTCGAATTGATTGTCAAGCAGCAAAATCTGTTTTGCAAAAGGATGTAAAAAACCTTGCCAGTAAGCAAATTTTTGCCCGATGGCAAGCTATTTTATCAATATTTGATTTTGATATTGAATATATTAAAGGAAGCTCTAACCATATCCCAGATTTTCTAACCCGGGAATTCCTTCAAAACATATATGCCCCCAAAGAAGAAAGATAAGGCTCTTGCCTTAAAAGCTTCCTCAGCTGAGAAATCAGCCCGTCAATCTTCCCCAAAATCTCAAGATTCCATTGAATTTTCGCAAAAACCCAAGCTAGTTACCTCTGCGGACTATGCTAATCAACCAGTCCAAACCAAAAACCACTTTTCTGCTCTCGTAGAGACAAAACCCTTATCTATTGATAAGATCAAGAGATGGGCAGACATTGCCTCTGATGAGGATGAAGATTCTCAGACTCAATCCTTTTACCCAGAAGAATTTCTCTCCTAGTGCAAAAACATGGGGATCCCTCCCCCTCAGGTAATTCCTCAAATCCCAAAAGTGGTGGCTACTGAATCTCAGATTCATTACCCCATTTCCCAATCCCAATCCTTGGTGGCTAAAGCCCCTAGGAAAATCTCAATCTCTGGTGGGTAAAACCCCAGGCACTCTCGTTCCTTTTGTCCCTTCTCCAAAACCGCTTCCCTCTTTTTCCGAAGCACCTCAATATTTCAAATCTCAATCTATCCAAACAATTATTCAAATGGAATCAGATTTATGGCATCCTGATCCAAACATCGCTGCCAAGCAATTGCTTCTTGGTGGTCATAAATTTATCCCTAGCCATCCCCACAAAAGTCAAATGTTTTTTGAATTTATCTTGGTAGATTCTAAGTCTATCCTTCTCAAACAATATCAAGATAAAACTCAAACTTTTATCACCCATACTACCGTTCAGATTATGAAAATTATTTCTCCTTCTGAATGGATAAAAAATCACCCAATCCTTAGAGGGACTCCGGCCTCTAACAAATTTAAACTTTTATCTGATTCAATCAGATTTTCTCAAACCTTTACCCCCCAGACCTATAATTACTGGGATTATATTGAAGCCTGGAAACTTTCTTTTACAAAACAAAACCCTATAGAAAAACATTCATGGTTTTTCTACTTCAAAAGAAACCAGCCTTTTCATTTCCCAAACTGGTTCCTAAATCAATGGTGGTCTGTCTTTGGTCCATCTTTTGAAATTCTTCCCCTTCTTGTCAAAGATGGATGTCAATATTTTTCTGACAGGTTTCAGCCACCTCAATCTACCCACATACCCGTGTCTCTGCAATTCTTCTTTAGGTTTGCCCTGGCATGGATCCATTGTCAAAAGATCGAGTACCACAAGCCTGACGGCCTACAGGGACTCCCTTTCCTCGCCCTCCGAGGATACACAAAATGGTGGAAAGACTTCAACTTCAGTCATGCCACCATCCCAGCAATCCAACAGTGGTTCAAGACGAATCCACAATTTGTCAAGACAACAGAGGTTGAGCAGACTCAGTTCCTTGCTCAAAAATCTGTTTTATTTGCCAGCTTAGCTGCAGCCTCTACAGAAGAAGACCTTCTCAAAATCATGCTCCAGCTCTCCAAAAATCTCAGCTCCAAATCTACCGAAGCTAGTACTTCGGCCTTAAAAGAAACAGAACCGCACTTCGACGTCAACCTAGATGACGATAAAAACTTTCTCTTGTTTGAAGAAGACGAAGAATTTAAAAAAAAAAAATTGACTTTCACTGTAACATTCTACTGTAGCAAAATTGACTTTTTACTGTAGCATTTTTTACTGTAGATTGTCACTGTAGCAGTTTGACTTTCACTGTAACACTTTTACTGTAAGTCACTGTAGCAGTCCAAAATTTGTCTATTTAAAGCGACCTCTTCTTTTCTGAAGAGACATGTAATTTTTGAGGGCTTTCTCTCCCGAATCATCTCTCCCTCTAAAGGTAGTCAGCTTCCTTTAGTATTTCAATCTTATAAACTTGTAATTTTTAGTTTTATTTTAAGTTTCAATCTTGTAATAAGTTTTAATTTTATAATACAATCTGCATCTATGGTCGGTTCTACCGCCTAACTTTGCTTATATTGTTGTTTCATACTGTTCTTGCATTCATCTGCATATGGTCGGTTCAACCGCCTAATTTTTATCTGCTTTCATCCATATTAATTTCTACATTCTTATGCGCCCTTACTCCTCAGTTTGTTAGTTTCTTTTTTACTTTTTAGCATCTGCTTCCGTGTCCTTCTGTGTGTGTGTGTGTGTCTATATATATATATATATATATATATATTTCTTCCAAGAAGGACATTTTAATAAATTTGTATAATAATATTCCATTTCAAAGTAATTTTTTAATAACATACTAAACGTATAAATGAAAATATCCATTATGATTTCAATTCTCATTCTCATTTCATTGGAAATGATGTCGTTAAACCAAATAACTTATAAGGATGTGTTTGGCTACTCTTTGAAATAAGGATAAAAATGTAATGAAATTAAAGAAGAAAAAATAGTGGTGACAGAAAAAGATGACAAAAAAAATTAGAAGAATTTAGAACGAAAAATATGATAAGTGGTAGAATGATTATTTTTTATCTTCTAAATAGTATTACTTATTTTAATGGTCTACTATAATTTTTATTTCAAGTTCTTTTCATTTTTTTATTATGTTTCTCTTTCATAATTATTTTTCTTATTTAATTTCATTTCGTTCTTATTTTCAACCACTTGAAGCATAATAACACATAATAAGAGCTTACACTGCGCACACAATGACATAACAAACAAAAAGAAAAAAAAAAGACATCATATATTCACTTATTACTCGTACAAATCTTTACACTAAAAAGGGAAAAGAAGAAACAAAGTATTAAAACAACAGTTGGTAAAATATTATATATTAGTTGATTCGGCACACGCGATGAATGTGTAATATGCATAATTTTTTAGAGACAAAAATTTTAGTTTAGACACGCACGAAGTCCAAGAGTTGTCTGATTTCTGAACAAATTAAAATTAAAATGAGTTGAAGCAGCATCCCAACCATTGATGCGGAGCGACGCAGGAGCAGGAAGAAGAAGAGCAGCAAAACTCCTGTTCTTCAATTGAAAACTGCCCAAATCACAATATGGAATGAAGGTAATTTTTGGCCTCTCATTTGATTTCCACTTAGACCTGAGAATTTAGGCCACTTTTTGAGTAATTATCATCTATTAATTATATACATTTAGTATCGTCAATTAATTATATCGTCAAATTTTGGTCAATTTGATAATCAAAATTAAATTCGAACATATAATTTGGGATAGAGGTAACTATAAATTGTAAATACTATGTTAGGTTATATTGAAAGCTTATAATAGGTGGGTGATTCCATTTTGTTTGTTATTTTATGTGTAAACCTTGACTACAAAATGTCAAATCATTGTGCGTGAGTGAATGATTTAACTACGTCGTGTTTGTATTTATCCAGTGTTACTTCTTTCTGTAAGTGTAATGTTTTATCTTTATGTTTGTTTGTATAGCTTTAAGATTATTATCACAATAATGAAAAAGGAGAGCTAGATTTATCCAGGGTCAAGAAGCGGAGGCGGCTTGAAGATACAACTTTATAAATCTCACTTATAATTATTTTATTATGGATACTGCTGTTTTTAATCTTAAAATGGTGTATTATGATTATGACTTATTAAGCAATTTCACTACTAATTACTAAGGATTTACAGTTCTTTCTCTTTTGGTGGTACTGAAATAGGGACAATATTCTATTTTCTTGCGTAGATTTTTTTTATTATATTATGTTTTGAAATTTTTTTAAAAAAAACAATTAATGGCACCGACATCAAAATAAAAATAAATAATTATATATAATAAAATTTTATATTTCACATGTACATAACTTTATGAAACATTATTATTAAAAATTAAAAACTTATTTCAATATAAAATTAAGATTATCTGCAAATTTACTTTTAAAGAAAAAGAAGAAACAAAGGTGCACGTGCTCGACACATGTGTAGATATAGATAATAACAAGATGCATCAATCAATATACTTGGACATGATTCCGGTATTATTGTGACAAAATATACGACATCTTCTATATCGGGGATTGTAGAGGTTATTCGGCACAATTTAAATTATTTATTACAGGAATATAACTCTTTAGTCATTTATATTAAGAGATGAAGTGTATATTAGAGCAACATATGTCAATCTGTAACAATCATATGATATCTAAAGTTTTTCTTTTTTGATTGTCTAAATATAATTATATATATACACGCGCATATATACAAGTATAATTATACATACATACATGCATGCATACATACTTACATACATACATGCATGCATACATACTTACATACATACATGCATGCATACATACATGCATACATACACATACATGCATACATACACATACATACATGCATACATGCACATACATACACACATACATACAAAACCACTCTTCTTGTCATTCCGCATAAATATACATGAAATTTTCATTTCATACAGTTTCTCCTTCAATTCTTCGAGAGTCATTAAGTCCTTTTCCGCATCCAAAAATTCTCTCCCTTTTTGCCGAAAAATAAGTAGGACCAATTTATTCACTCTTTGATGTTTAAATTGAACACTAAAATGCTAAAAATTAGAGACGAACTGCACAGAGAATCGGCCAGGAAAACAAATCATCCAATGTCAAAGAAGCTTGTTAAGTCGGCCGTAACATATCTCCATCTTTCATTGAGATATCTAATTTTTGCTCACCATAAGTTTTATGGCAACAATAGAGTGCGCACTGAACTCCCCAACAGAGTGTAGAGGATAACCCTTGCACCTTTGATTTCGGTAGCAAAAGGGAAACAGTATTATACAAATATAGTAGTGCAGTACTTTATTATATCATGACACATTGAATACATACATGTTTCGACGAAAAGCTCTGTAATGCACTAATGAAACAGAAGATAAAAAGATGGTACTCAACTTTTCACCTCAAAACTTCCTCTGCAGTACATATAACAAGTCTCCTATGTCCTATCAATCTACCACACCCAATGCAATGAAAATTTTCACTACAACTTAGTTCAACTATACTAAAGTCACGGCAAAAATACTATTTTAATGTTTGTTTAATTTCAATTTAGTTAATGTACAATTTAATTATTAAAACAGTCCTTGTATTTTTTATGAATATTTCATTTTGATCTAAATTCAATAACAAGTGTCAATAAAAATTTATATGTATTTAAAAATATACTAAATAATACTTACTTGAAAATTTTAAATTAAGAGGGCCGAGTTATTTTCATTTTTCAAAATTTTTCTAAAATATAATAGGAAAAGAATCTTATTAATTATAAAATATTATACAATACATTATACTACAATTATTATATAATGTATATAATAAATATTACAGTATCATATATAAGTATATTGTATAATTTATAAATATATATGGTATATCATAATACGTATTCCAAAAATTTTAGTGATATTTAACATTCTTAAAAATGCAATATTTAGATTACTTATATAAGAAAAAGCATTATTTTTGTACAGTTATTATATATATGTAGAAAAAAATTTATGACCATATATAATTTAAATATTTTTTCAATTTATATGTTGAAATTTTTTAGAACGAAATAAAAATACAATGTAATGTGCATGAACAATTATATACTCATGTAAACACATCCCTTTATATATATTAATTATTTTTATTACATAATATAATATATAGTCTTGAGACACATTATATATAGACATTATATATATTACGTATAGTCTTTATAAATGAAGAATATTAGTGTAAAAATTATTATTAAAATATTGAAAAAAATTTGGTGCAATTGTTAATAATATACATTGTGACAGTAAAATAATTAGAAATTTTTAAAACAAAATTAGTGCATGTGTTTTTATTTAAAAAATTCAAGTAAATATTATTTGGGCACTTTTTTTAATACATGTCAACTTTTATAAATATTTTATATTAAATTTGGTTCAAAATGAAACCTATATAAAAAGTATAAGAACTATTGTGCTAATTACATTGTACATTAACTAAATGAAACCAAACAAAAAGTACAAAGAGTATTTTTAGTATTTTTGCCCTAAAATCAGTAATGTAAATATTTTCATCTGCATTTTTCAACTATTTATAAATGTAATAATAGTAATATATATAATTAATTACCCTCTTGACCTTCTCTTTGACGAGACTGCGGCTGATCGATGGCGCGACGTCGTCGGCTTCAATGGCTCCACAAACGAGTCCCTGTATTTGTATGGCAGCACCTGATTCCTTCCTCGTTTCGATCGCACCACCGGCGACAAGTCCTCGAAATTACCGTAAAACTCTGCCTCCGTCCAAAATTGACTCCGCTTCAGTCCCTTGGCGGAACTCGGCTCAGTAGTCACCGCCGTTTCATCTTCATTTTGATTTTCCGGTAACTTCTGTTTACGGCTCTGCTTATCCGGATCAGAGTCGTAGTCTTTGAAGCCGCCGGAGATCAATTCGGCAGCAGCGATTAACAAACTCAAACCTTCCTCGCCATTGAAATCTCCGTGTTTCTCGATCTTCGAAACTCCATTGCTATCGATTTCCGTGCTTTGTACAAACTCTCTCTCTTCGACTATTTCCGACACTTCTCCACACTCCTCCGAACACTTCTCCTCCCTAACAGCCGGCGAATCGATCTTCTCAACCACCACACTATCATCGTTACAAACCTCGCCGTCGTTTTCCGCCGCCTTAACAGACGGCGGTTCTTCCTCGAAATCCTCGATTTCCGGTGGAGGACCTAATCTGATATTCAGGTCGATTTCAAACCCTCTATCTTCACAAAACACATCTCTTTCTCCATTTTTTCTCGAATCTGATGCCTCCAGAGAGTGAAGTGACGGAGGAAAAGAGTAGATTGTGTGCAGAATTTTGGTGAGAGAAATTAAAGCTTTTGAACGGCCATGGCGGATGATGACGTTATTGTGATTGCGACAGTTGAGGAATAATGGATTGGAAGCGTCCATGGATACAAAATTGATTAGTTTTTTCATGAAAAACGATGAAGATGAGAGAGAGAGAGAGAGAGAGAGAGAGAGAGACTGATCGATCTCGTGGGCGAAGGTTTTTGTTTGTTTGGATTTGTTGTTCTTCTTTCTACTTTGGTAAGGTGTTGAACGCTATATGATCTTTTGACTGACGTGGATTCCATTGTGCCAGGTCACGTTTACACGTGGATAACTGGTGTTAGGTGTTATTTCGCTATTCAAATCCAGACAGCTTAAGAAGAAAAAATGTACTTATAGATCGAATCACATTTTATTATATATTGGCATATAAAATATATATACGAAAATACTATTTTAATAAATTAAATTTTCATTATGAAAATTATTATAAAAAGTTATTAAAACATAAAATATTAGTTTAACTAAAATAAAAAAATTTCTCCCAAAAACTGCACTAAAATATTTTTTTTCCAATATAGATTATAGTATATCCGGAATTGGAAGTACAATTAATTAATTTATATTCAAAGGAGATCAAATTTTTAAATGAATAAATTCTCAAAAGAAATATTCGACCGTCCGGATGAATGACATGAATAACGATGGGTCTTAGAATTTTTAAAAAGTGTATTCGCTTCTACCATTTTAAAAAATAATATAAAACGTGTACTGGTTTTTACAGTGTTATAATAAAGAATAAAAAATTCTCTACATTTTTTATCTCACAAATTTATGACTATCTTTTCTTTTTTACATGTACAATTTATTTGTTTTTTATTTTCTTTATCTCAAGGATTGAAAAATTTTACAATACTCCCTCTATCTCATAATAAATGTCCTAATTTGATTTTGGAAGTTAAATTGATCAATTTTAAAATCGCAATTACTAATATTTTATAAAGATATAGATGATAATATTTATATTAAATAAAAGTTTATACAATTAACTACAATACCTAATTTTTATAATAATAAAAATATAAATACATTTGTTAAATTTTAAAATTAAAGTTTGATCAATTTGACCATTAAAGTCAAATTACGACATATAATTTGGGATTGAGAGAATATAATTATAAGTTCCCTTATAATGGAAAGTTCAACGATTAGCGCTTTTCTTTCTCGGATTTTAGGAGATTTCGGACTTACAAAAATAATGTGAGCACCGATTATTCGTTTAAGGTTTTAAACGTTTAACTAATTAAATGAGTCGATTTCGAATATAATTCTTTGTTCGTTAAATAAAACATATTTGGTTCGACTCGAATAAGAAATAAACTCAAACTGACTCTTTTACACCCTAGTTACATGCATGTGTCTTGCATCAATTATTATTACTAGCTGAGAAATTCGCGTACATCACAAGTTGTATTATTAAATGTTTATATTTTTGTTTTAGACTCGTACTCTTTTAAGAAAAAATCAAAATAATTAAAAATTACTTAGAATATTTTTTAGTTAATTATATGACAAAATAATTTATTATCTATTTTTTCAATTAGAATTTTTGTCAAATTCGTAAATATAGTGATTGAATGATGATAATGAACATATTGAGGTCGAGATAATTATTAAGTTACAAAGCACAACACGAGAACAGTAATTGTAATATTATTAATAAATTAGTTTTTTCTAACCTTTTTTAAGTATATAGATAATATATTTTAGAATGGAAGATATTTTGTTAATTACACATATCTTTGTATTTTTTTTAGTTAATTAAAAATTGAAATTCAATTATTAAAGTTGAATATAAATATCATAGACAAATATAATTTGATTATAAATATGTCTATCTTATTACATCATACATAAATTATTGGGATAAATTATTTGATTAAATATTATAGGACAAAGTTAATGTATTATTCACTCTATTACAAAATTAGAGTTATCTTAGAACTCTATTATAAAATTATTTTAGAATTTAAGATTATCGGACAAAATTAATATATTATTCACTCTATTATGAAATTAGAGTTATGCTGAAACTCTATTTTAAAATTTGAGACTTTGACGTTTTTTTTAGAGTTTTATGTATGTACCACACATTTCAGTGTTTATCAATATTTTATTACGCTATTATATAATATGTTTTTTTCTAATTTTATTTATGTATAATTTTAGAATAGAGATGGTGTTTACCAATATTTTATTATGCTATTATATAATACTCCGTATGTTTTTTTAAAATTTGTAGAAGATGTTATTTTGATATTAATAATAGAGGGAATTATATCTATATTTCAAAGTTATTAATTTATCACACATTTTTTCCCTTTTAATTAAAAAAAAAAAGTTCCGAACGTAACCTACCATATTCCCGACAAAAACTCCCTCCTTACTCTTCATATACAGTTATAGATTATTAATATATAAAACGGATTACAAATGATTACTTCGTATACTGTACAAATTTCTAGCTGTAAAATCCTGAAGACCTCTACGATCTGAGTTTAATCAGCAAAATATGCTTGTGATAACTGATGAACAAGATATTTATTTGATGAACCTAATTATGTATAATATTTATATCAAGCTGTTAAAATTCTGAGAAATTGTTGACGGCTAATTTACTTTTGTAAATAATGGGATGTACTCCTTCCAAATGACCCTAAAATTATTATCTTTCTACTCCCTCTTCCATCGAAAAACACTCAAACACGTAAATTAAGAGAGAAAAAAAAGTATACATATTTCTTTTTTGCCCTTGATAAATAATTTTTAAGCGTGTGATTTAGAATTAAATAAAAAATATGGTTTGCCAGTTAAAATAAGAAGAAGAAAAAATATTATAAAGGAAGGGCACACTAAACATTTCAAGAGAAAATTTATACCTTTAGTCATTTTTTTAAAAATAATTTTTTGTATGTCCTTAGGAAACTCTTCTAAGGATGGAGGGAGTATAATTTAATTACACAAATTTAATAATTTCATAACATATTTCAAAAATTATCATTTATTTTGAACATATTCTGGCAAAGTCAAGGAGAATTGACATGTCATAAAGGAGCTAGGTTTTGGAATTTAAGCTGCAGAATGCCTGAAATAGCAGCAGTAGGTAATGTTTTTTGTAATGTACTGTACTGTAGTTTGGATGTTGAAATAATGTTGCTTTTGTACACATTTTTAAGACTAGTTACTTCACGCCAGAGATTTTGTGCCAGGTTATCTCATGATCGGTTGGCTATATGCCAAATTTGGCTGCATACAATAAGTGTCGTCATTTAAAATGACTCTATTTTTGTATGGAATATTTATAGCTTGTTATCCTATTTTTTTCGTGATAAAATATACAAGTTTATGAACATAACAAAACTGGTCATTTATATCTCTTTTATTTCTATTTTTGTGGTGAAATTATTTGTGTTTTATTTAGTTTGATGCTAGTGACATTGGTGTTGGTTAATATTATAATAGATTTTAATTATATATTATAAATGTTTTTATTATCTTTTATTTTTTATTTTCTGCGTATGAAGTTTGTATCGTATGTGCATTGTCTGCTGTATGACAAGTTCTTTCGATTCTTTCATTACATGAAAAGAAGACCGCGACTTAAAATCATATGAGTAATGTTTTATACATAAATTATGTTGTTTTATTTAAAAATATTTAAAATTCTAATTAGGAAAGCAATAACTTTTTATTGAGTTGCATTAACAGAATCACAAAATTTATATTTTTTTCGTGACAATATGTGTGAATTTTTTTTTTATAGATAACTTAAGATCCTTTGTTTCCAGAATGAGTATTCACCATTCTTGAGTTGTGAAATCTGGTGTTGTCCTTCGAATTACTCATGATCTCTAAATTGAATTAATCTAGAACTGCTATAATACCAATTGTTTGTCTCATGCAGTAATTGTAGAAAGGTGTTGAATACAATTACTAATTTTTCTTGGAATTAAACTGTTTAATACAGTTTAAAACTTAAGAACAGTTAAAACAACTTTACTGAAAAGATATAACATATGAAACAGTAAAGCAAATTGTAAAATATGAATATTAATCTACAATATGTATATTTATTGTAAATCAATTTGAATCTTTACAATTATTTCTAATAGTGATTACCAGTTGCAGATTATATCTATTTAAAATAACAACTGCACTCTAAAAAAATAATTTCTAGTTTCTCTCAAATTTATGAAAATTTGTTTTTTTCAATTTATGAAAAACTTGCTTCTTTCTGAGATAATAAGAATACTTGTGTTTTTGTGTATGTCAGTGTCTTATGTTATGTCTCTCAAGTATATTATCTCAGTTGCTCAATATCTCTATTTATAGAAATAACTTCCTTGTTCTCCAAGCTTCCATAGTGAATTACCTCAAAAAATATCTATGATATTTTTTGATAATTGCAGCTCTGTCACATAATTTCTTCTTTTTGCATAACCTTCCTTGCACGCCAACCTGTTATGTAATATCTCTGGTGTATCAGCACACCAGCTTCCTCTTTTCTTCTTGGAGTTCCGATGATAAGTTATCTCTATAGTGAATAACTTATTTCTATGAGTTTCCTGGTTTTGATTAGACCACCTTCCAATTTTTCTTCCTTTAAGTTTCTATAAGTTATCTCTACAGTTTTACATGAGTAGCTTTGTACGCATGCTAGTGTATAAATATGACTTATCTCCATATTTTACTTTATCAGTATTCACACCTGCAGTATATAATTTATCTCATTGAAGTTTCTTTGGTAACCAATCTCTTCTTATTAGACCACCATCTATATTTTATTTCCACCGCCTTTAAACTTGAGTTAGTGAATTTGTGAACTCAGCCATGTGTCATCCCATATGTCTTGTTTAGTCTCTGATTATTTTATCCCTTGATAGACAATTTCTGTTTATCAGTAGATATTTATCCCTTGGTGAGCTATTTTGTTATTCAGTGGATATTTATCCCCCTGATGAGTTGTTTTGTTCATTAGTGGATATTTATCCCCTGATGCTCGAGTACTTGACTTCAACGATAGACATTTTTTCGATGATTATTGGCGATAGTCTTTTTGAATTTGGCGATGTTGATTTGTTTAACGACTTTGGCGATAGTCATCTTGAGTTTGACGCTGTTGTTGATTTACCCGATGACTTTTTTGATAGGCAAATGACTTTGGCGACAGTTAAAATAACTTTGGCGTTGAGTAATATTTAACTTTGGCTATAGTTAAATCTTCTCAAGGCTACTTTAATGTATTGAATTGTTTTTGCCTTAGTCTCTAATAGTTTCAACATTAGTCTCCGATGAACAAATACTTAGTCTCTAAAAGACTTAGTCTCCGATGAACAAAAACTTAGTCTCTAACGAACAAAAATTTAGTCTCTAATGAACAAAAACTTAGTCTCTAATGAATAAAAACTTAGTCTCCGATGAACAAATTTTGCTCAACCAATTTTGATTTTTGTTGAACTCTCAAAATGCAGTTTTTGTAGTCTCTGATGTTCATCTGCAAACTCTGATGGTACTCTCTGATAGAACACTACTGCGGGTACTTGTACAATTACAGAATCTAACAATTCTAAGTGTTTATATATCATCATCAAATAGTATAATTCCTAACAAAACCTCTATCTTATAATTTTGTCTTGAGATTAATATTTTTGTCTATAGACTAGAATGTAAAACTTGGATTAATATTTTTGTCTAGAGATTATTGTGTAATATTTTCGAACCTTGCAGTCTAATTAAAAATACTACAAGATAGTTGATGAATGTATAAGTATGTGTATAAATATTTAGACAATGACCTCCTATATAAAAAAAAAACACTTAACTTCATTCTCCGTAGACTGAAAAAGTATTTTCCAACCTCATTCATAGCGAAATTGATAATAAATTTGGAATACTTATTTATCATTCATGAGTAATTCAATTATATTAGCTATATAATAAAATATTATAATATAATTTTTTTTAATTTCATTACAAATGGATTATAATCACACAATATGAATCATATAAAATAAACTAACCTCAATTAAAGGGAGATGAATGCTCCACAATAGAGAGAAAATCTCAATCTAATAAAAGGATAAAGTCTCAACCGATGGTGTCAGTGAAAATTAAACATAGTTATAACATTTTATTTTTAACCATTGGACTAAGACCTCATTTGCATAATATAAAAAAATTAAGTTAATTATGTTTTAATAATTCATTTAATCATTAAATATGTTATAATTTACTTTGAAAGTGATGATTGTGTATAAAATTAATTACGACGTATATTATATGTTGGAAAAAAAATTGTATTCATATAATCTAGCTTAAGAAAATGACTAAACTTGTACTTTATTTTTACGTAGTTAGTGCGGAACTCGAATTTCATTAGTAAACTGATTTCTCCCGGCTCTGTCATATTTTCTATTTAAATTTTCTGCGTAAATATCTATGTTATTGTTGGAGTCATTTCTTTCATTATTGTGATGAGTTTATGTTTGCACATTATCCCAATTTCATTTCATTAATTTTAAAATTAGAAATGTATTTTGAATACAAAAGTTTTAAATATAAATTATATTGTAATTAAAAATTTTTATAAAAAATTATAATAAATTAAATTGATATTAATTTAAAATTTAATTTGTTTCGTTTTATTTAATTATCAAAACGTATTTGTAATTTTAAAAGAAACATACTACTACGTAACAATTATCTATGAATTCATTCCGTAACTCATACGCCAGCACCCCTCAACTGAGCAGAGGCAAAAATTACCACCACAGAAGATCTCGAGGTCCTGTACCCACGCCCAGAAATCTAAGGCATAACTACCGACTGTTCTGCTGTAAAGTACTAAATTTTTAAAAAAATTATTCTTTACGAATGTATTCTTATAAAAAGAGTAATTCATAAATAATAACTTACAATAATTATTTATAAATAATAACTTATAAAATATATTAAAATATATTAAAAAATGCTCTCTCAATTTTAAAATTAGAAATACATTTTTAAATTGATAATTTTTATGTTCCAAATATATCTCTATTATCATGTTGTTTAATAATAGTGAGAGTTATAGTAAAAATCATAAAGTAGTAGATATAATAGAGTCAATTGAAGTAGTAAAATTGTTAGAATGATATTTAGTAAACTCCTTTACATTTTATAATTCAAAAATAAAAATGTATCTCTAATTTTAAAACCACCAAACAAGAAATATGCATCTCTAATTTTGAAACAGATAGTATAATAACTTGAAAATGATAACTTATAAATAATAACTTACGGAAAAAAATATATTTATACACAATTATTTTAAAACTTAGAAATGGAATTTCAGACTTTACCGTGTAGTGTACGAATTAAAGATTTTCCCGAAATCCAATGAAGCTTGTAACCACTTGGAAGCCCTATAATTTTATCTTCTTCTTCGTTTTGCCCCCTTCTATGTACTTTGTTCTTTTCGAGTATACTCGTGCATATATAACCCTGTCGAATTTTCAATATTTGTGGACGCCGGATAGTAGAAGCGATTCAGAAGTATAAACAGAGCACATATATTCGCTCGTCTTTAGGATCGAACCTCTTGAAATGAGAATTGGATAGTATCAAAAAAATGTATTTGTCGTACTTACGGGGAAAAAAAGAAAGGGATTCAGAGTATCGACTTTTAAGCTATTAGTCTTATCACACAGTCCAAATTATACTTTCGTTGAGTAGCAACCTTCTTTCACTCAGAGACAAGCCAGTTCTCTTTGATCGACTCATGACTCTTGAGATTGTGTGTTTTCACTATTCAATATGTGGTCAAAATCATGTACTGATTTTTTATTTTTCACACGTGGTGGGGCTATATTTCCATTTTCAGTCCCTCTGAAATTTAAATTTTTCATATTCCTTCAAATGATCTAAAATAGTAAAGTTAGTACTGCATGTTTACCTTTCTTATTTCCAAATGCAAAATTGATTTTAAAATGAGTAGGTATTATATATGTTCCATATGTTTCGGTTTAAATTTTAAAGATTTTGAATTCTGATAACGTAATTTACACTGCATGAATTTATAATATCTAAAATTTAAATTAAAACAAACAAAACCATAACTATTAGTCAATACAATTATACAATAATGTATTATCGTTAAAATCTTAAAATAAATCACATCTATTTTCTAGATACAAAATTAATCAAATTTATTTGAAAAGGCCCATATATATGACTACATTTTTATCAGATGTCAAATAGAGTACCCAGAACCTTGATCATCTGTGATGGTGGCATAAGTTTAAAGTAAAATCAGTTTCCCCTCTGCCTCATTTTCAGTATCATTGTTGTCTCCGGAGATTCTTTTCCTTCAAATCATAAACAAATCACAAAATTTTTATAATTCCAGCTGTTAAGCCAAACATTGTTAGCTGCAATTAAGGTTGAGGCTCGAGAAAAACATTATTAGCAGTTGCCCAATGGTTTAATTAGTTTTCTTCTATTTAATTTTACTATTATTTGACTTGAGTAGCACTAGTACTCTACCTCCTCACTTGTCATAATTAGAGCATGAAATGGATTTCAAATGTTATATGTCTGTTTCACGGTTGAAGAATATACATTTAGTTAATATGGGAGAACATGTGCCAAACTGGCCATGAGCCGAGGTTTCGACTTTCTAAATTTGTCGTCTCAATTTTCATTCCTAGAGTTGAGCTTTCGACTTTCTTCTTTCTAGCCGATTAATACCTGATTAAACTTCCGTCTAAGTATTAGAAGTTCTCTAACCGTTCAATACGTAGACGAAGGTTTAATCGAAGTCAATGTATAAGGCATTAGACAATAAAGCGCCACGTAACGCGAATTAAAAGAATTAATAAGAACCGAGTTTTAGTATCTGAAAATTTAGCAGATAAAAGAATTTTACCATCACCCACTTGTATTCTAAATTCAACTTTGGTATGCTTTCCCTCTTTTTTGTAATCATAAGCACTGACTTGGTCAACAGATGTAGATTTCTCAACTAGTCTGCGGAAAGGTAACTGAAACAAATATTAGACACACGACGACTAATGTACCAGCAATCTGTTAGTAAAGCTAATTGTCTATAGATCTCTTCAGCCAAATTAAGTAGAAATAATTATGCTCCTGCCATTTCTAACTTAAAGATGAAAGAAAATAAAATACCAGATTTCATATTATTACTTATATCATTTTACAACAAAATGTGGAATGTACAGAGTACAAATTTTCTGGTTTGTTCATGAACTTTGTTACGTTAAGTATAGAGCTCTCTTGTCTCAGCATATCACACTACAGGTAACTAATACAAAGCTCAACCAGTTCAATATTTTATTGCAGGGGGATGGAGCTGTTCTCAATTAATAATTGTACAAATTAAGGCATCTGTAACATATGCAACTCCTGTGCTATAAATTGGCCCTTTGATGCATTTTCTATTGTGTTGTATTTATTGTAGTACACATTCCAAGGCGCTATGTATGTGTGTGTGTGTATTACTATATGTTACATATTAACAAAATTGACCTAAACATCTTATCTAAATATCTGCCTTGGGGATAGTTAAGAAGATACACCTTATCTTATTATATGAATTTGTTAGAATCTTCTTCATGCAATAATTTATGCAGATAAACAATCTTTATCTGTATGGTCTAGTAGGACATATCAGTTACCCATTCACATTCAAATAGAATGCTTTTACTACAAATGGAGGGATCGGCCGTGAGTAGGACAGTAAACAATTTAACTGTTTAATTGATGGTTGACTCGATTCGATTTTATTCGGTTTGATTTGTTTAAAATTCGTTTAATTCGGTTTAAAATCTTGAATACAATTTTTTATTCGTTAAGGAATTGCAACTCTGTTATGTTCAGCTCGAATTCGACAAACTTAAAAAAGTTTGTTTAATTTATATTATTCGGTGCGTGCTCGATTCAACTTGACTCATTTGAATATTTAAACACAATTTTATTCGTTAAGTAATTATTGTTTGATTTAATTTAAATTGATTAATCCACAGACTTGACTAAACTCGATTCACTGGACTTGATTTAATTACGGCCCAGGTGCGAAAGATTGACTTTCGTTGCTTTGAAGCATTCTTTCCGACACTCAAAACACTTGAAACACGATTCAATACACGGACAAAATGTTAGTAACTAACATTTTACTTTAAGTGTAGAACTTTTAAAATATTTAAACATACTATCATGTTTTTTAAATATCGTATATAAAGGCTAAAATATAAAACGTACTCGACCTCAGTTTCGAAACGAACTTCTATTTACGTTCCATTTGAATTTATATATATTCTAAATGTAGGTTGCACAAAAATACTTTTTCTACCAAAATTCAACTGTATCACTCGATGGGAGATTTCTATTTCTCATGTACAATTTCAAAAAGCTTTAAAAAATTAATGAAAAAACATCAACCCACCTTATAAAATTGCCACCAATATTCGTCTCATTCTCACAAAAGTTGACTTCCATAATCACATTAACTATTTAAAATTTTTATTGGGAGGTACTAATATGAAACAATAAAATATATGTTTGATTGAAGTCGAATTTTTTCTCTCGTTGTACTAAAGCATTTTTTTTCTTAAAGAGAAAAGAAACTGAGACCTTTGAGCAACCGCTTGGTTTTTCCGTTTAATCTCCCTTAGGTTCTGTTTAATGCAAGGAATTTTTTTTACGGAAAATATTTTCTTTTATTTTTTGTTGTTTGGAAATTGAAAATGTTTTCTCAAAAAATATTTTATAATGTTTGTTACATAGTGGAAAATTTAAAGTTAGAAAAATATTTTTCACACTCTTTGTATTTTCTTAAGTATTTTCAGAAAATGATTTACAAAATTAAAAAAGAAGAAAATATTTTTCAAAAATTAACCAAACATAACCACTACATGGCCAAAGCCACTGCCGCAACCACTACTGCCCCACCATCACCATCATAATTATATTTTTTTCAATCATTTTTTAAATTAGCAATCAAATATCATAAAATAATTTCTTAAAAAGTATTTTCTAGAAAAATATTTTTTTTAGAAAACATGTTCGTATGAAAGTAATTTTTAAAAAATATTTTTCGTGTATCAAATGGAGCCTAATTTATTCTTAAATCTCAATTCATTTAATTGTAATTATTTGTGAGTTTATACTAGTTAGTGAACATTGTTCAATTACCTTATTTTTTGTGTGTAATTATTAGAAATAATAATGGTCATGCCAACCAACATTCTGTGTGGTCTTCCTTCGTTCTTTTATTGTGACCGTAGTTGTCAATTAGTTAGATCAATGTCTATCTTCAACATGAATTCCATCTCTACGAATCTACAGCAGATTTTCTTTATACTCTTTCGGTTTTTAAATAAGAAATATATTTGAAGATAGTCACAAAAAGACTTAACAACGAATTTCTAAATTTTGTCATTATAATTTCTTATTTTATTATTAATTAAATATTTATAATAAATTTTATAAAAATATATATATATATATTGTGGAATACATATCAAAATGTAATATTAATATCTGTCAAATATACTAATATAACTTTTTTTTGTAAATGGAAGGAGTAGCTTTAAGAGCAAAACTAATAAGGGACGAGAGTGGCAACCGCTCCTTCCATTTTTTAAAAATTTCTATGATCACTCCTATAATTTTATAAAATCTTTTTATGTATTATATATAATTTTTTATATTTTGCTTTCTCCGATCATATTTTTTTTTTTCTCATTCCCTCGATATATTATCTTAGTTCCATCCTAAGTAGCTTATTTTGCTATCCGGAAAAGGAAAAAAGAAAAAATAAATTACACGTCAAAATAATTGTACTTTTTAGCTACGGTTACAATGAATCAATGATAAATCACAGCCATAATTCTCACTCTATATATATCTCTATATTAAACAAATATATGAAAAAACTAACTTTATTAGTGGCATCTTTTCGATTCCTTTTGCTTTTCCTTCTTTTGATGGATGGGTTGATATGATAAAAAGTTTTTCTTCGTTACCGTGTAGTCTGTGGTAATTATTTAGTTTTCCACAAAAGAAAAAGGAAAGGAAAAAAGGGGTAACCCCTTTGCTAATTTGCTGTATGATTCGTTATGAATATATATATATTTATATTTTATTTCAAATTTTTATATGTTTAAGTGTTATCTATAGTTACTAATTTCAGACCATACACATATTGACATATATTTTTATTTTATTTGCACCAGATTTTTATATCTTTAAGTATTATCTATAGTAAGTAATTTTAGACCCTAAAAATGTAATTTATCATTTCTAATATTACGAACGAAGTCCACACTACAACCATATTTTGATCGATTGATGTTGATCCGAAAGAATTTGGTAACTTTTGATATTTCAAGTTGAAAGAAACAATTCCTCTTATATATTGCTAGAATTTCTTTTATTTGTGATTGATTTAAACTGTAAACTAAAAATATTTATCACAAGATGAAATATATGAATCGCAAATAAATAATATGTGTGTTAGCAACTCTATTTTAAATTAAAATTACGAATAATTCGGAGTATTATTTATGATTGACTAAATTGTTGTCTATAACGTATTAGCTTAGTAGTGATCTACTTCATCTAGTTCATAATAATAGTTGCTTTAGAAATTTGTTAGATTTTTATTATAATTGACATATTGTGATAATTTAGACAAATGAGTGAAGAAATTTACTATATTATCATTATTTATTGTTTATGAGAAAAATGCAAACTAGTTGAAAAATATGACAATTTGATTAATTATCATATTGTAATTTAGAATTACATTTAATTATTAGTGTAGCTAATAAATGTACTTTTTAATATTCGTAAATTTTTCTAAAATGACTATTATTATGAATCAGAGTGAATAATTTGTATAATATCGATTGATCCCCCAGATTGTTACATCCGTCTCAATAAAGTCAAATAAATCGTAATTGCATTTATAACTAAATTTGGTCAATTTTGACTATAAATATTTTGATATGGTAATGCCCAAACTTGTTGCTTATATCTTCCCAACTGTACATATAATAAATTGCTTTAATGTTTAATCTGATTTTGCCTGCCAAAATTAATTATCAAGAACTCCCTACATGGCTTTCCCTTTCCTCATGAATGAAGCCTTGCAATCGAACAACATATGCTAAACTTTTATTAATATTAATTTACTTAACTCTAACTGATATAATTATTATAATTTCACAATTTATGAATTTTCATAATTAATAGTAAACTTCAATATATTATTGATCGACTTAAAATATCAAATATATCTATAATTTTAAAACAAAAAAATAAATTTTAAATTTGTGATGAAGAAGGATGGGGAGACTTCGTTATATATAGTTATAATTCTTTTATATTGGAATAGCCTAATTCATTCAGAAGATAACCATCGAAACTATAGTTAATTAATTTTGTTGAATTGAACAAAATAAGAATTATGTACGTAGTATATTATACAAGAACTCTCAAACGGATATGGTGAACAATATTAAATCCATTTTATTATATTCCTACCACCAAATATTGGCCTTAGTGATGCCCAGAGTTATAGATAGATACAGGTTTCTTTTAAGGATAAATATCACAAAATATGATTATTATTTTTATTATTATTGGTTATATTTTTAATTGCCCATAAAGAAGAATTAATGTGTATAAAAATTATAGCATAAAAATAACATAATATCCTGCAAACGTATCTATACAAACTTGCATATTATTGCCAACGAAGAAAAAATGAAAAAGAAACTTCTAATTGAGCCCCATAAAACAGTTGTCCGTTTTGGACTAAATTTCACTCAACTGAAATATTATTAGATCACGCATGACACTGTTGACCAACTGACGATCAAGTCACATTAATTTCTGTGCAGGGACATTTTGACCTCATTTGTTTTATTTTTAATTTTAAAAAATTTAAATTCTAATAATATATAATATACGCTATCAAAATTTAATATATTTAAAATTAAATTCATACAAATGTGACCTTTGTTTTAATATGAGGTTGTATAACTATACAATTTTTAAGTATGACTTTGTAGAGACAAGCATCTAATAGTATCCTTGAACATGTGTATGCAAATATTATACTATAATATGATCGCCTAGTATGTGTTTAAGATGACTACTCTTTTAATAAAAAATCAGAAATTCAAATCTTACTAATTACGATTGTTATCAGAAATTCAAATTTTACTAATTACAATTGTTATCTATAATTCAAATTTTACTAATTACAATTATTATCTATAATTCAAATTTTACTAATTACAATTATTATCTATGTATGCGTGAGTGTGAGTTCTAGGCGTGCATTTGCCTCCTTTGTAACCAAAATATATATATATATTACAGCATAACAACCGGATGTTACAGTCTTATATTGTATGGACTGTATATGATTGAAACAAACAAATCAAAACTGAGAAAATAATAAGAAAATATAAAAATGGTAGGTTTCAATTAAACTAGTAGTACTTTGGTCATAGAAGAATCAAAACAAGGAAATTAATAATCATGACATATATATTTCTTTGTTTAAGATACCTTCTCCTAGTACTTGGCTGCTAGCTACATATACAGCTTTATTGTAATAGTAATTTCTAAGGCTTGTGATGCTGAGTGTAGATGTAGTCCAAGTGAACTTCTGTTGTGAGCCTTCTCTTCAAGCAATTTTCGTCTCCATTTTCACATTCTTCCAACCCCATCAGCTTCTGTTAAATATTTATTTTATTTTTTTTGAAAAAAAAAATTACACAATATTACATGAAGAGAAACAAAAGTAACATTGATAAGCTCTACAAATGAAGAAAATAGTCAATTTCTTTTTAGGAAAAAAAAAAAGAAAAAAGAAATGTATATTTACCTCTAAAGATTCACTACTTTCCATGTCTAAATTATTGAAGTTCACGACTTCTTCAACTCCTGCAAAGATTTCAAAATTAGAAATATATACAAGCATACAAAGACATGAACATATATATATATATATATTCGATTATCAAGGGTTACCTTTCTTAGATGCTAGGAAACGAGCAGATGTTTGTGAGACTAAGAGGAAAAGAAGAAAAATTAGAAGGCCACATGAATAGAAGTTTTGCCTCATCTTTTTCTGCTTATAGAGAGAGAGAGAGAGAGAGAGAGAGAGAGAGAGAGAGAGAAGAGATATACTATGTTGTTGCGAGTTGGGGATGGTGAATGTTATGTATATATAAAGAGACATGCAACTCAAAGGAGAGGCATTCACTTTTGAGCCACATGAGGTTAGGTCTAAATAAGGCAGTCACTAAAGTAATAATAATCTGAATTATTGTTGTAAATATGGATGCAGACAACATTTATGTCTGCATCGATTAGTCCTTATGTTTAATTAAGTGTTTAATAGTCTTTTATGATTTAATGTATTATTTCGTTTATCTTTAATTAATTTTTTAAAAAGTCAATTAAAATTCTTTATAAGAGTTAGATGATATCTCATCATAAAAGACTATTTAACGTCTTTCTATAATATTAACTAATTCTTTTGTCTAACGTCTTATTTCACTTATTTCTAATTACTTTTAATTAAAATTTTATCTAAAGTTAAGACTATCTCAACGTCTTTTATAACCTGAATATTAATAATATAAATGGGATCCCAAGTCCCCAAGCCACCATCATCTTATTACTACTATTAAACATTGGTCCATCATGGTCATTGACATAGCACCACTAAAATTACTAATCTTTTAAATCAGTAATTACTAATCTTGTGTGTGTGTGTGTGAGAGAGAGAGAGAGAGAGAGAGAGAGAGAGAGAGAGAGCTTTAGTCATTGTCAAAGTAGTGGTCCAGCCAGAGTCCAAAGAATCCAAAAATCAAAGTGTGATAGTGGCTGACAGTAATATGAAAGTCAACCTTTTGGACATGCTGACAACTGTTTCCCATCATCACTTCTTTTCTTTCTCTAATCTTCCACTGCCTGCTGACACGTTTCAACATCTTCAAACCATAATCTTGCTTTCGAAACAAAACGTACTCCCCCATTATTAATTGGATGATTAGGGTCGGATTTGAGTTCCATGAATGAATAAACATTCTTTATCCCCAAATGACTATACTTAATATAATGTAATTAAAAGAAGAGAGTAATCTACGTAGAGGAGTCCTATTATATTATTTATAATTATTTTCGACATGAATTTGAAATATAATAGAGATGCTAAAATTTACTTTGAACTAATCCAAATTGTATTTAAATATTATTTCTATTCAAAAATATTTATTGATTCATGTATTTTTAAGTGTTATTTAGTATATGTTATATATTTTATAAAATTTTAATTTTTTATTTATAAAAAATTTGGATTAATTTTTTTTAATTCTTCTTTGTATTAAATAATATCTAATATGTACTGAATATTACTTAAAATATGTGAATGATAAATATTTCTAGACGAATGAAGTAAAATAATATAATTAAAAAAAGAGAGCAGGTAACATCATATTATTTATAATCATTTTTGAATTATATTTAAATGCTATCTCTATCCAAAAATATTTGTCGTTTTATATATTTTTAAGTGCTATTTAGTATATGTTATATATTTATAAAATTTTGATTTTTTATTTATAAAAAAATTTGATTAAAATTTTTTTAATTCTTTTTTCTTATTAAATAATATAAAATATCTAATATGTACTAAATATTACTTAAAATATGTGCATCAATAAATATTGCTGAACGAATGAAATAAAATTATTTATTATTGGATATATATCATTGAGTAAAAAGTTATATTTAAAATTAATATGTTTAAGTAATAAAGTAGGTCGAATTGAGCGAAATATTATCACGAATCTTTAGTTTCGATACTCAAATAAATTGGATAAGTTCTAAATTTTTTAATGTTCTAGACTTTTTTGAGATTAACTCGTTTATCTTCTCAAAACAAGTATGAAAATTTTGAGCCAATCTTAAAGACGACTAAAATACAGGTCAAAAGGATATATAAATATAATGAAATTAATTAAAAGATACTAACATATCATGTTCTTTCTTGCACTGTCTTTTCTACATAGACAGTCGAATCATGTTCCCTCTTTGATTTAGAGCGGTTAACAAATTGAGTAATTTGTTTACTTTAGCTTGGCTCAGCTTTTTTTAAATTAGTTCAATTCGATTTATTTATTTAAAAGATTCTTTTTTTGGCTTAATTTAAATTGAAAAACTCAAATAAATTTAATTTATTTATCATGTTCAACTTGACTCGTGTTTTACACGGTTCAACTTAATATAATTATTTAAACAAGTCTATTTCTGATATACTTTTTTTATTTATTAAACAAAATTTCTTTAATTTAAACAAAAAAAAGATGGACTAAATTTGACTCCAACTGGACTCAACAATCCTTCCTTCTTTCACTACATGAAATGAAATAATGAAATGAGGATAATTATTCTCATTCTTCAATTTATGTAAAGAAGTGAACCTCAACAATATTTATAAAGATGACGAGAGTAATTAATCAACCAAAGCAAATTGAAGCATTATTTGACCTACCAATGAAATGAACTTCACACACACACACACACACACACACACACACACACACACACACACAC
>CM025788.1:5700764-5736782 GCA_014636745.2 Centella asiatica
ACACACACACACACACACACACACACACACACACACACACACACACATATATATATATATATCACACTTTTGCAAGCAGTATGAGTGGCCACTCCACCTATTTTTGTGCTGTATTTAGCCATTCTAGCTATCCTCAGCATAAGGTCCATCATGCCATAATATATATGTCCCTTTCATATCCCAATGTCTACATCACATATTTTCCATGTTTGAATCTTACCATTTTGGCAATGCTGAATCTTTATTGAAACTCTTTTCTTCTACTAGGTAACTTAGGTCAGTGCATGTATTATAATTAGTGATGTAGATACAAGACCTACAATTTTTATATGCTCCAAAATTATTTTTTAAGTCAATTGACGATATATTAAATTTTAAATTACTATAAATTTAGTTAATTTTAGTTAATACAATTTTTATAATCTTTAGCTTATGAGAAAAAAAATATTTAATTAGAACATAATTTATATTCAAAATTTTCATAAATTAAGTTAATTTTAAAATTTTATATCTTATATTTGTCCCAAAAGTCAAAACGTATATTTTAATTTTCCAGCGAAAAAAATATAATTAATAAGCAAATAGTATTGAACTAAGATTACAAATAAATTTAGCTAGCTAACTCGAACTTATTCCTCTGACAGTCTATGCCATTTAGAGCACTACTGACAATCGTTGGTGGCTCCCTAACTTTTTATTGCCCTGTGACACACACACACATTTTTTTATATAAAATCTATGTTCTTATTGAACTCATAATGTACAACTAGTGTTAATTTAATAGAAAATATATTGTGCTTCACTTTGGGAGAATACAAATCTTTCAATGCTTGTTGGAGGAATATATATCAAATTTGTTGAGAATTTTTTTGTCCTGAGCATGGATATATTCCTTTACATAAAAGTAAAAATAAAGTAAAATAATTTCTCAGCTTGTAAATGGTTTCTAAGGGAATGTGGCAACAATTTAAAATGTCTGCTTGTGTGGAACAATTCTAATTATAAAATACTTATATACTTATTTGTATCATTATAAAGCTGTACAGCATTTGAAATATGCATATATTTGTGCTTCTGCTTTTAACACTGTGGACTAAACATGACTGTATGATTATGGATAGGAAAATCAAATCATATCTTTTGAGATTTTGTCCTGAATAAGACCACATTTTATGTATCAGATATCTCTATTAATGCATCTAAAATTATAGAATTATGTAAATGTATCAAAAATTCATATAAAATTGAATGTTCTAAAATGCACTAGTCGGACTTATGCGATTAACTAATCTTGGTGCGTCTAAACTTTATTTGACAATTTCTATACGACTGTTTAGGCGGTTATTATATGGTCATCCTAGATGACCACATATATTTATATACAAAAATTTTATATATAAAAAATATAATAGGTACAAATAGAAGATTTCACAACAAATAGCAAAGTAAAACAAAATGAGAGTGGATTTTTCTATGAATATAAATTTAAATTTAACAATAATTTATTGAGAGAATAAATGTTTTCTATTTGAATTTTAAGCCAACTTGATGAATTTGAAGAAAACTAGAGGTTTGGTGATCATCTCGTAAATATGTTTTCTAAAAGCCAAAAAAAAATATATAGAGAGATTTATTATCAATCGACCGCCTAACCTACCTAAGAACCGCATAATGATCACCTAAATCGCATAAGAATCGTTCGGGTCGCTTAAACGCATAGTTCAAAATCATTTTTTGTTATATTAACCACTATCAATCATAATTTTAATTTTATAAAATTAAACAACATATTTAATATGCATTACATTATACTTAAAAATACAAATCAAAGGTCAAAACCTCCTTTTAAAATGGAGAGAACAATTTGTTAGTACTAGATAGACATCAAGTACTCTGGATAGACATCAAAATCAGAATAATCTGATTACTTTGATTATGGCTTTCTTATTTTGGTGTTAAATTTTTGCAAAAGAAGATAATACCCCTTCCTGTCTTTTTTTATTTATTGTTTTGACTCTTCAGTGTATTAAATTAAATAAAATATTTAATATGTATAAAAATTCACCTAAAACGACCTAAAAAAAATTAAACAACAAATAAAAAGAGACAAATAGAGTATATCCACGAGAATAATCTCACATGAATTATTAGTGGCATTAGACCATGTGAGATAATATGTATAAATTATCATTTTTCACTTGTAGAAATCTTCTTTATTCTTTTATATGGATGTTGTTGGGTAGTTGCCTTTGCTTTATATTTTTGAGAGACCACTGATTAGATTAGGGAATCTAAAATTCCCACTGCAAAGAAAACTGCAAAAGCATCTCCCATGACACACACACACACAGACTTTGCAGCAGAAACAAATCCAAAGTGCTTTCAATACTTTGAGTTGCTCTTTTTCTCTATCGTTTTCCACAATATTATTGTCATTTCTTCTCCACTTTATGAAACCTATGGGGCTCCCCTGTTAAAGATATGTTCTTTGTATCTACTTCATTGTTTTTTCGTTTACTTCTTTGTAATTTCAATTTTTTGACATTTTAAAATGGAAAATGATGCTCTTTTTAACTGTATTGTGAATTTATGATTGTGAGGCACTTGTACAATTAAGATTAGCGGAGCAAAATTTTTAATGGGTGCTACAATTTAATCCTACTATCCTCGTGCAATAGTCATAAAATCGAAGTAACATTCGGCATAAAAATTTGGAAAGTATGTTACTTAGGGTGTAAATGAGTCGAATTCGAGCGAACAGTATTGTGTTCAAATTTTATTTTAATAAATTTTTCGATACTCAAATTTGAACTCGAGTATTTAGTATAATATAATTTTGGTGCTCATATTTTATTATATTCGAATCCGAGTCAATTACGAACTATTCACGAACACATAAATTTGGTGAAAATTTTCATAATAAAACTTTTTAAAATTTCTTTTGGAATAAAAATTATATATAATAATTCATTTTATTTATGGACATTAATTTTAGAGTAACTTATTCAATATATATAATATTTAAATGTATTTTTAAGATATAATTGATTATATATTTTCAATATATATGATGATGTTTTAGTATAAATAGAGGAATCGAACTATTCACGAATATAAATGTGTTCAGATTCTGCTTGTTTAACTTATCGAACTTTAAATTAAGTATCAAATTCGGCTGATTTTCGTATCGAGAGTTCGAGTAAATTATGAACCGTTTGATTCAAATTACAACCCTAATATCACTGCAACAACTAATCATTTATAGGACTATTATATTTTCTAAGAATTAAGAATCTGAGCTCGCCTTCCAAATTTACGAACAATGAGTTCTCTATACCTTGCTAAAATTCCTTCCTCTTTTGGTTGGGATAGGCTAAATTTCCCAATATATCCTCATCTGCTACCCATTATTCTTTGTAACAAAAATATCCCCTTGCGTTAATTCTTGGTCGATATACTTTAGTAAAAATAATTCTGGTTTAGTGAATAAACTTTCAACTTTTCGCGTGAAATTTGATTTGTTATCTTAATGTTATTATATATTAGAAAAAATGTTACTAATTTAGTAGATAGATGGTAAAATATATCTAATATTACTATCTTAAATAGTAACATTGTTACTTTAGATAGAAACGTTAACATCTATTTTACATAACATCCAACATTAGTGTAACATGAGTTAACTAATAAATGACCTGAAACAAATATACCCAAAGACGAAACCTTAGGTCCAGTGATCTGTTTGTTGATATGGGCTGTATTTAAATGGGTCGATCTTTTCTTAATAATGTTTGTCTTCAATAGGCCTCAACATAGGTAGTTCATTTTGTTAGTTTTGCCTACGAACTGTCTAGCCTCATTTGCATTTTCTTGAACGATTAGAAACACTTGATCCATCATATTCAGGTTTAAATTACTTCACTTGAGTCAAATTTTTATTGTTAATATATTATGAAATAATACTAGGCTAAACCTCTCTTAATGTCTCTTTGAGCAAGAGCTAAAGTAACTCCTAATAATAATGTTATTATCCCTACCAAAGAAATGAAATTCATTATGTAAGGGATAACTATGAAAAGAGGAATAAGCCGAACTACAAGAAAAATTCCCGCTGCTACCATAGTAGCAGCATGTATAAGAGTCGAAATGGGAGTAGGTCCCTCCATAGCATCAGGTAACCATACATGAAGAGGAAATTGTGCAGATTTAGCAACCGCACCAGCAAATAATAGAGCAGCACACAAAGTAAGAAAGAAAAAATTTCCCTGATTATTATTATAAATAAAATTATTAAGTATTTTGAATAAATCTCGAAATTCAAAACTACCTGTTATCCAATAAAAACCTAAAATTCCTAATAATAAACCAAAATCCCCGACACGATTCATGGCAAATGCCTTCTCTTTGTTTAAAAAATGGCTATATTTTAATAATTGCGAATATAGAGGTTGCATGTTTTCATAAAATTTACATTTACAAATAAAGAGTCATTTAAAAGAAATTTGGTTCTAATCTCTGATTTATGATAAGAGTATTGTAATTATAAATTTTTAAAATAAGAATTTATAATTAAAGTAATACAAATCTAACTCTTTTCGTGAAACGAATCATATTCTCAATATCAACCGTACTCCTTCCGTTTTAAATTTAAGTTGCGTTTGGTTAAATAAAATAAAATGACATGAAAATAAAATATGTGGATAAGATGAAAATAGTGGTAAAAGACAAAAAATACAAAATTATGAGAAAAGTATGTGAATAAAGAAATAATAAATTACTGTATGTACACATTTTGGGATTTGACTCCTCTAAAATTCTTTTGGAACTCCACAACATAAATTTCCATCCAAGCTTTAAACCACTGTAGATACTCAAGCTTAATAATTATTCAAGAATTACCAAGCCATACATTAAACCTTCGTTGCAATGCAACAAAACCACATAATATATTTCCTATTTATGTCATACTTATGTTCAATATAATCCCCATCAAATCTTAGCCCAACTCTACATTCTTTGAGATAAATTATCAAACAATTACCTTGTTATTTCAGGATTTACTGGGCTACGAAAAACAACAACCCAATGATTCTAACTTTAAATACTTATTTTTTTAAGAATTGAATGTCGTACTCATTTCATTCAATTGTTCATACTCATAAGTTTTTCTCTTTCAATAGTACATATTCGTTTGGTCTCAACTACATATTCTAATAATTGCATAATTGCAGGGAAAGCAGGAGTATGATCCAATTTTAAAAGATGATATTAGATCAATCTATAGAGATTATGAGGGAAGAGAGTAAAACTAGTTTACCATGAACCTTGCTAGGTAAACATTGAATAAATTCCCTTCAGCAATTTAGGGAATCAATTAACTAATGAATAATATCAAGAAAATTGATCTCAACCGTTAAATTAATGAATGACTTAGATTAAAAGAAATCTACACTGTGAAGTTCCTAAAAAACTCTAGAGGAGTCGACTAAATTTTTGATTTGAATAAAATGGACAAGCTCAATCTAGAAGGGCGAGTTTAAAATCTAACAAATAATGTAAAATTCATTCTACTCTAGTGTCATTTCATTATATCAAACTAAACGCAACATTAGAGTCACATTGAATGGGTTTATAAAAAATGCTACACTCAAAATTAAATCAATTTTTTTTATTTTAAGAATTTCGAGGTGGAATATCATGAAATTGATAAAGTTTACCCTTAAAAAAATTTATACATTTGTATGTTATAATTCGTGTCACAAATAAAATATAGAATTTTTTTGTATGTTGGGAGCACTGTCCCGAAAGAGTTTGATCGAAGTGCAATCCAAATTTGCAGAGATAACTCAGAAATCAAGCGAAAAATATAAAAAAAAAATAAAAAAAATATTATATTAATAGGGAAATATATACGAACTTTAGAATGGAATGAATTATTTACAAAAGAGGATAATAACAAAGTAAGTTATGATGGATGACATAAGAATAATCTACTTATTTTCCGATATGCTTAGTACCTTACACTAGGTGATCAACATCATTGAGTTCTTTTCCGAATGTTTGGAGAAATGCCACTTGCTTTTAAAAATATTTTGACCTAACAATTCCAAAAAATCTTTCCACCTACACTTTGACTGACCACTGATTCCCAAAATAAGTTTTCGTTGTTAAATGTCATATCACTTTATATAATACTACAAATATTATTGGTAAATAAGTAGTATACGTGTGCATAATACAATTTCTGAAATGGGGTATGGATAACTTATTTTAGCCACAATGATATCAACTTCCTACTTGTTCGAGTTCAATGTCGTGGAATTTTGGGTCATAAATGTCGATGTTATTCCATGTGAGATAAATTTTGTTGCAATCGCAACATATAATATGATAACTTGTATTTAAATTTAAATATTATTATCTCCGTCCAGAAATATTTGTTGATTCACGTATTTTTTAAGTAACATTTATATATATTAGTTATCTTAAAAAAATTTAATTTTTTATTTATAAAAAAATTTGATTAAAATATTTTTTATTTCTTATTTTTATTAAAAAGATATATAAAATACTTAACATGCACAAAATATCACTTAAAAATATGTGAAACTATGGATATTTTTTAATGAAAGTAGTATCTTCGTTTTGGAATACGACATTACTTTGACTCCACTTTGGTTTTGGAATACGACATTAATTTGATTATACGAAATTTTTACGATCCACTTCGGTGTGAAATGTACTCCCGCCTAACATTACATTTTGATGATGTTTCTTGAATTAACAATGTTAAGTATATTAATTTGTACATAAATAAATATACACAAATTAATGTGTCTAAACTCTATAGAAGATTGTTAAACTCTGATGTACCCATAACTAAAATTTTAATGGTTAATAATTTGTCACATATTTATATATATTTTTTTGTACAAATTATTAATATTCATAGTATTTTTCTTAAATAGTTGAATGTCTAAAGCGTATAACAAACGTAACATACAAAGATGGGTTTCATACACACTCTGTGATGCAATTCCCTGCATATTCACCTATCTAGATGTTTTACATGCCTGAGTTTGCAGAGTATGAACTTATAAGTTTAAATTTATTTTTTTATTTGTGAGATGTCTAATTTAAAATAAAATTCCGAGGAGAATAGTTTTATATAATTCATCATGCAAGAGTGTTATATTAGATGCGCTAGATGAATTCAAACCTGTGACTCAAGTCGCGGTAAAGGAATATGTTTAACCACTAGACTATCACCAACACTAAATAAATTCAAACTTGTGATTTCAAGTCATGGTGAAAGAAGAGATTTTAATCATTGAGTGATGTTGTACACCTGGAATAAGTAAAGAATGACCCTTTTTTTTTGTATTTTTATTTTCTTATCAAATTATATATATATATATATATATATAAGTATAACTTTTGATAAGGATATCTTAATAATTTTACATCATTCTTAACTTATTCTCCACATAACTTTTAGATACATAACAATTTTATATTTTTGTTAACCATTAGAGTATTAGACTATTAACTTCGGTATATGAAGGAGAGCGAATCCGCTGTTATATTTAGTGTAATATTTGGTATAATACCAACGCATATTAAAATCTTATTTACCCACATCAACATGTGTTATAAATCTTAACCCCTAAATTAAGTAATCCAGCCTAATATGTCAACATCTTATTATATATGTTACTCGCAATGTCTTCTAACATTTGACGAAATTCATCATCAATATTGAAGACATTTCGTTAACAGGGCAAAGTTGATCTCGTTTTTACAATTAACAAAAGAAAAAGAAAAAACACACAAATAAATTATAGATTTTATTGTTATAACAAAAATAGTTTTGGAAAATCAATACCTTTCTCCGCATTGTCAAAAATAGCATTTTTATACATTAAACTGCTGTATAAAAATAAGAAGCAGAAACGAAACAATTCCTTAATACTCCTCGCCGGAACCGGAAGAGCACCATGGAGTCGTGTCCATCGGATAACTCCCCAAAACCCGAAGGAACGATGTGAACTCCTGCACTTCTGACAATGCATTTTGGGCCCTCACCTCCGCCATCGACGCCTCGAAATCCAAGAAAAACAAGTACTCGAAGTGCACCGCCGCTCCGACGTTCCCGCCGTCGACCAGTCGAATCGGCTGATTCCGGTGAGGCCGGCTCTCGATTTTCCTCAGGCTGATATTCCTGAACGCGAACGCCGACAACACCTTAAACAGCACCGACATTCCTTTGTCGTGCGCGAACACGATGCTCGTTTTGAACGGCCGATCCATTCTCGGTATGATCGGTTCGCGTGCCAGCATCACGAATCGAGTGACGTTGCTCGAATCGTCTTGAATTCCGTCTGCGAGTATTTGGAGACCGTACAATTGGGCAGCGCGTGCTGATGCAATCGCCGCGGTGTCGCGGAGTTTATTGGCGGCAATGAATTCCGCCGCTCCGGCTGTGTCGTCGACGGCCTCGCGAGAGACCTGGAGGCCGAGTTTGGTTAAAGTGTGCTCGCACTGGGCGAGAGCTTGTGGATGGCTGATTACGCGTGTGAGATCTTCTTTACGGACGCCAGGGAGAGCTACTAGGCAGTGATGAACTGGTAATTTTACTTCGCCGACGGTGTGGAGTCGGTGCCGGAGAAGGAGGTCGTAATTCCGGTGAATGCTGCCGCCGAGTGAATTTTCCACGGGGAGTACGGCGCGATCAGCGAGCCAGAGCTCGACGGCTTGAAATGCAATCTCAAACTGATCGCAAGGAATTGCTTCGCAATTTGGATAGGCTTTCTGTGCGGCGGCTTCGCTGTAGGCGCCGGGAACTCCCTGGTAAGCGACTCGGAGCTTTGAACCGTGCTTTGGCCCCGGAGAGAGGTCGTTGAACGTGAGTGGCTTGGGGAGATTGTTGATCGGCACAAGATCCATCGTTTCGTGGCCGTTCACGGTGGTGATCTTGTCGGCACCGCCGTCAGATTCTTCTTTCCTTTGCTGTTCGGACACGACTTTGCTCGCTAAAATGGAGCACGAAGCCTGCCAGTCGGCTCGTGTCGCGCCAACTGAGCCAACTGCGTTGGTTGTGGTCCCCGTGTTCGCGGCGTTAATAGCGTCAAAAGGAAGTACAGATTGAATCGTGAGTTGACTCGCACCAACCCAGTGAGTTGGAGCTGAAATCCGCGTCAACATTCCAGATTTGAGATTAATGGTGGATAACTGTAACAGAGACATGGTCTGCATTTCGGATACAAATGGGCTTGGACTTAATCCAATTAAGCAAATTCTTTATCCCAAAAAAAAAAAAAGAAAAAGAAAAAATTGATCAATGTAAATAATAGAGTGTAGATGGTGATTTACAATTTGTTGTTAGGATCTTGAAGGTCTGCGTCCAAGCTGAAAGGCAAAAAGGGAAGGATGAGTGGTGGTTATATACGGCGGCAAAGTGGGTGGGGATGGTTGGTTAGGTCAAATTTCACACCTACCACCTCTGGTAGGATTTTCTCTCTCTAAATTCATCTATATATCAACGTTGAATATAATTAGAAGTATTTGCGTTACCAAATGTGTAATTAATATTTTATCCGTTCCAATTTATCTTGAATTCTTGTTTTGTTTTCGGTGACACTATAGGCAACTTTTTTAATGAACACAATTTTCTTTTTTGGTTACTGAAGGGAGATTTAAATTTCTAAATATTTAGTAAGTTCATTTTAAAAGAAATGGCGGGACTATAGACCTTTAAATTAAATATTTAACAATGAATCTGTGAATTGAATGAATTTAGAAAGAAATTAGGTCAAATCGTAAAAGTAATTCAAAGAAATGTTGCAAATGAATAACATATATTGAAATAAATAAATTGCAAATAAAACTAGATTGGAAAAATATTTGCTTTGAAAAAATCAATAACTCAATCTATTTTTTATCATGAAAACTGAATTCAATTTTAAGAAAAAACATTATGGCAAACAGAATGTGATAACTTAAAAATGTCTATTTAATTTGTCAATTTATATATAAGTATATTTGAATTTTTTGATAAGTCAATGTAATATCATATTTGAGAACTTAAATAGTGCTCCATACTCCGTATAACTTATTACCATATGAATAAATTTCTCCATACAAATTCACAATATATACCACCACATAAATTAACAAGGGCTATAAATCCAATCAAACGATTCGTAATTCGTTCTGACTTAATTCGAAAATTAATTGACTCGATTCAAATTTGATACGAAAACGAACCAAACTTGATATTTAATTTAAACTTTGACAAATTAAACGAGTAGAATCTGAACACATCAATACTCGCTAGTAGTTCGATTCTTCCCTTTATATTAAAATATCATAACATCTTTTAGAAATAAATAATCAATTATGTCTTGATAATACATTTAAATATTATACATATTAAATAAGTTACTCTAAAATTAATGTTCATAAATAAAATGTATTATTATATATAATTTTAATCTTTAAAAAATAAAAAATTGTATTTATTATAAAAATTTTCACCAAATTTATGTGCTCGTAAGTAATTTGTAATCGACTCGAATTAGATTATAATAAAATCTGGACACTAAAATTTTATCCGACTAAATACTCAAATTCAAATATCAAAAAAATTATTAAAATATAATCTAAGTATATTACTGTTGGATCGAATTCCACCCCTTAAAATTAACTAAAGTTTGACATTTATAGAGGATCACTTTTCTCAATAGGGTAGAGCTCCAATCTTCCATTAGAATAACTGTTGTGAGAGATCGATATGTAATGATTTTTTGAGAGCAAAGATTAATCTATTATTATTAAAAAGAAATTGAATTAATTTATATACTTAAATTTATTATATTTTTCATTTTTTTATGTGAGTGTAACCGTGTCTCTGTGTGTGTGATTATGTGTCTTACAATTTCAGGACTAAAGGAGGGGAATGTTCAGATCAGTTCAGCGTAAGTGTATAATTTTATATTAAATATAAAGGTTTATGATACCTATATTATTTTTCCTCCAATAAAAAGTGGCCAAGTGGAAATTCTTATAGAATTTGCAGTTCTGATCCCTTTTTCGGTAATTTTTGGTAGGTAAGATCTTCATATACGAGTACAAGTTTGTAGGTGAGGGATCTTAAAAGGTCTGTAAGTGGACTAGTGGAGCTTTGTTAAATATAGAAGACTCAAATTGTGATGGTAAAATTGAAAAAAAAATGTATTTGAATAATTACATACGGCGTAATATATTTCGATGAGTTTTTGATAATATTAAAAAATTATTACAATAATATTAAATCTACCCTTTATTTTCCATCTTGCAAAAGTCAATTTTGTACATGGAAGAGTTGTAAATCAAAGGTGCTCGTCCAATTTAAATCTGTCTGTTTCTAATTAACTGATGTCATGTGCTTTTTTGTAGTTGTATCAAATAATATTATTTAAATTTTCTGTTATTTTTTTAGTATATTAGAAAGTTCATACAATCTAAAATAAAACTTTATTTTTATTATTGTGCAAATTTAAATTCATATTTAAAAACAAAAAATTGATCGATTTATATATAAATGATGTATAGAAATCATGTGACCACCTGATTATGAAAGTTAAAATATTATTTTTTTTGTTACATAGGAAGCCACGGATTAAAATTCACGAACACATTCATACATTCACACAGCTATCAACTACTTTATAAGGTTTTTTTTTTTTTTTATTATCAACATTCAATGTTCGAAATTTAGAACTCTGCACTTTCCAGAAAAAGGTAATTGATGACTAATGAAATCAACATCGTCATAAAAGTTAAATTTAGATATTGTGAATATGGTGTGATCTCTTCTAAAAAGTGAGGAGATTAGGATTTTGAATTTTGTATACTAATAAAAAATTCTACAAAATAATTGATAAGTGTCTGAATATACGTATTTTCCTGGACAGTGTCCTCTTAAGTAACCAAATAATAATAATAATAAAGTAAGTAGGACAAAATGTTAAAAATAAATTCTGTTTTTGATAAAGTATGTTTCGGCAAAAGGTTTTCTAAAAAATAAAAAGTATGTTTCAGTTGAAGTTCTCTCTTTCTTTAGATATAAAGTATGTTTCGGTTAAAGTTAATAAGGGAATGTATATTATCTAAGGTGAAATTTGAAAATTCTCAAATTACATATTTTTCCTCCCTTTACAAAAATAAACAAATAACTACATAAAATTATATTTAATTTTTTTATACATTAATATTGTATGTTTAATTAATAATTAATATTCAACTAATAAGTTTTTCTTAAAATTTATTATAAATATTTAATTAATAAAAATATAAGAATATTGTAATGATATTTTCTAAAGAATATAGTATCATCATAAAAAGAAATTATGTTTGGAACTTATTTTCACATGTAACCTTTTTTTTTTTTTAAGGGAGGGGGTAATATTTATCTGCTTTTTGCCGGGACTATACAATTTTCGAAAAGAACCTGAGACAACCGTACCAACATGGTAATCTCGACTAAATATTTATTGGAACTGCTATAATAATGATGATGATGTAGTATAACAAATTAATCATAGAAAAAGAAACAAAAATAGTGATCAATTATGGGAGTTAGGAAAGAGAATAAACTTACTTTTAACAATAATAGGAAAAAGAATTAATTTAATTGACTTTATTTGTTGAGTCGATTTTGTCCTTGAAATGATATTTATCAATTAATATATAATACTAATAGATACTCTTTCTGTTTTAAAAAAAATTACATTAAAAAAAACAATTGTTCTAAAAAAAAGTTATATTTTAAATTTTTCTTTGTTATTTTGTTATAAATTAAAAAATTTTCAATTACAAACTTATAGATCTCGTCATAATTTAAAAATTCATAACAAATTTCATGAGAAAAATTTATTATTTGTACATTTAATTTTTGGTCAAAAATACAAAATTAATAATTGTCAAAAGTCTAATTTTTTTTTTTTGTGAAACAGATGGAATAATAGATTTGTGTATCACAAATATATCTAAGTAACAAAATTTATATTTCTAATATCAAATTTTCGTTATGAACGTATATATTTTGTTTATTTTTTAAAATAACTTGTAAGATACAAAGAAAAAAAATTATAACGATTTGCATAAATGAAAATAAAGGTGAAAAATCGTAAACGGTCAATATTTAGTAAATTATAACATTGTGAAAGAAATTGTTTACTACAATTTGGTATTAAGAATTGACTTTACTTCTCAGAAACAGCTTTAAGAAAGAAAACCTACAAGTTGTTAAAGACTAAACACATCTTTTCCTTACACCAATATGTGCAACGTGTATGCCAATATTAACCTATAGAATTCACAAACTATTTTCTTCTTTCGAATTATCTTTTGTTTTCTTGTTTTTTTCCCTTTCAGAATTTACCCCTTCGAGGTTATATATAGATGACCTTTTACTTGGACTGAAATATAAGTGCATAAATAATTCAATTATTTCGCCACCGATCTAAAAGTCTAAATTGTAGGCAAATCCAGTTTTTGAATCCATAAGAATATGTTAAAGCCTTCATCCGATTGCATAAATATATAGACAGAGAATGTTGGTGACATAGAAAAAACACAATTTGATGGCAGCTGCCTCCTGGCTGCTGATGCTTATCTCTATATTATTCCTTTGTTAGCCCACGTTTTTCCAGTCACATACACAAATATTATACATGTGTGTGTTCTAACAATTGTTAAATATTAATATATATATATATATATATATATAAAGATTTGTATTCCCACAAAATCTTCAGATAAATGTGTCTAGAATAGTATACTATTGCACATGGATAAGTATATGTGTGATTTAATAATTATGTTATCTAAATGGGCTATTGTGAGATCAGCGAGTGGCTTTGTACTTGTAAAGTCTTTTATTTGACTTGAAATAAGGGAGCGATAAAGTAATTTGACATTTTTTTAGCTTAAAGGGAGAAACTTTGTTCACCTCTCTTTTTCTCTTATTTAGATATATCGATTAATTTTTTTGCAGTAACCGATATATATTACTTATAAATAAATAGGTTGGATGGGTTGTTCCATTTTTGTATTATGTCGTTTCCTCTGTTGCTACCTGCACGCTTAGGATTTAGTTTCCTTAATAAATAAAAACTAAATAAATGATCACTTATTCATTTTACAAAGAATTGAGTAAGCACAAGATGAAACACAATTAACTAGCTTAAAAAATAAATATGTTCCATCATACGTACAAGTGTACAAAATTTATAAGCATTCACATCAGGTCATATATAATTTGAATTATCTTTATTTCTGGATATTTTCCCCTTTTTTATATAAGATTAGTTCAATAGTTTAAGCACAAAATACTCTTAAACAAAAGTTACTAAAATTATTTGAAACATTGAATTTAAAATCCAGGAGTATAATCTTAACAAGACGTTTAGCTTGACACTAATTTGTTTAAACAATTCTCATTCGTATCCAATTAATATTTGCTCATCGTTTTAGATTTATATCATTGTTGATTGAGACATCTATAGTGATTTGCATTTATTATTTTACTAATAAGATTCAGATAAAGAGATTTTTTAAAGAGATCTCATTCTTTTGTCACTGAAACTCAAGCATTTGAAGTATCATTACACTCATTATTAACATTTTAAATCACCACAATATAGAAAGAAAACCGAGAGAAATATTGTTTAAAAGAACACCAAGAGAGCTAGACTAACTTGTAGAGAACCTCCATGTGTACACTTCCCAAAAGATAAGTGACAAACTAGATACAGGGTTAAATTATAAAACTACAACACATCAGATTTCCCCAGATCCTCCAATGTACACAAATAACTCATTTCTACATAAACCTATCATCCCAAGAAGTCACACTGTATAGGGAGAAAAGTCTAACCAAAAGGTTTACAAACTACAGAAAACACTTTTTAACATACCTGTACTGTTGGACTTGATCTTGAACAGAAATGCAAAATTATGATCTCCAACAATTGGCTGTAGATGAGTTTGATACCGCGGTGATGGCTAATCTACAACATAATTTACGGACGTCTTAAACTCCAACCCATTTGACCCATCTGAAAATCTTTCCGACCCTGAAAGGTAACCCGTAATCTTTAGCAACAGCATCCTCCCTACGTGCAGCATCGGGTTCTGACCATACGTAAACTCCACGTTCTTGCCGACTGCCTGGTACAGTGTTGTCCAAGACTACTGCCACTAGGAATGCTATCACCATGTGTAGTGAGAGCAAAGTGTTCATCACATAGTTTAGCTGCAAAAGAACATAGACTTATATAAGTACCTACAGCTCCCTTACCGGGTAACAGTGTTGAGATCAACTTTCTATATAATTATTGATGTTGGCTTTGTGATAATCAAGAAGAAATAATGAAGACGCAGAATGTAAAATCAATATAATTAATTTTTTAAAATTCAACAAATTTTTTTAACCTTCAAGCTTTAATTCTATCTGGAAACACAGGAAAAGAAAAATAATAGTAATAAAATTAACTTATAAAAGAGGCTGTAAACAAGCTGAGATGAGTTTCAGCCTACCGAAATTGTCTAATTGTTAAGAATGATAGATGAGCTCTAGCAGAGCATAGATTAGGTGCGATGGATCTTTGTTTAAAATAAGCTGCTTGTCGAACTCAAGCCAGGCATAGAAAAGCCAGATTAAGCTTTAATCAGGTTTTACTTATTAAAGTATAGATAAATAAAAACAAAATAAATACTAGTAAGAAAATATAAGAAAGTGATATATGTATTTTATTTTTACAACTATAATTTATATGAACTAAAGCTAGTTTTTAGACGAGTCAATTTTAAGTTTGACAAGCATAGAGGGATACTTCGACCCAACTCGCAAACCACACTTGAATCAAGTCAAGCTGGGCTAAAAAAGAACACAGTTTTTTTACAGCCCTACAAAAATAAGCATGCTAAGTTTCAAACAAAAGCAGAAGGAAAAGAAACACAAACCCCTCCAAATTTGGTGCGGAAAGGACCATGAGAAGCCACAGCGTATGGTTGAAAGTAACTAGGAACAGACAAATTACTATTTGGGGAAATGCCATATTGTTGAAAGTAAGATGGTACCGAAAGGGACAGAAACAAAGACAATCCAACTATAATAATGTTCCTGGAGCTTCCAGCCTCACTGTAACGTAAATTTGACAAGCCCAGCGCTGCAAGCATTGCCCACATAAAGCACAGTAAAGCTGCAACTATAACGTCAGGAATTGAAGCAATAAACCCTCCAACTTTACCTGCAAGCACACAAGAAACTGAATTCAGTTAAAACTCGTAGACTAGCAACTTGTGCATCATTCAAAAGACAAACTAGCCTCTGACCATCATTTCATATAAATCTAGCATGTGGTGCTCTAAAAATCTCTACATGCAAGGAAATGGCCTATAAAAGTCCCACCAGTCTTCTCAGTGAACTCACTAATTTCTAGAAAATGTTCCATGGACTATTGAAAGAGATGACATACTAATGACTAAAGTTACCAACAGTATATAGTTGCTACTCATTCTTCGCATATTATTTCAAGACTTATCCAACTGCTTCTAGCATGTACCATTGCTGAGAATTTGTGCTAGACAATCCAGTACTTTCACAAGTGAGGATAAAACACTTCCATGAAACAACAGTAGAGGTGCTCCTGCTTATCCTTTATGGATCTAGAATATTTTAAGCAATTCAGATTTTAGGCATTGTTGTTCCCTTTTATCAATCATTGTAGTCTTTTCTATCGAACTACTATGATACATGTTGGTTCTTCAATAAGGATGAACCAACGGCTTCCCCAACAAGAATGGAGGCCTGGGAACATGCAAGGATCAACCCTTCCCGCATATTTTGCAAGCCTTCGCCTACCACTCAAATCCGCAAACTTTCAGCACAAAGAAGATCCTTTACTAGTGCAATCAAGCTCACCTTTATATGGAAAAATTAAAGACAAAAATGAATTACATGAAAAAATAAGAACGAAAAAAGAAATGATGAACAGTTTTCAGATTATGTTTACCTTATTTACATATCAAATTTCACATTTACCTTGTTTACATATCAAATTACATGACGGAAAGATTTAATTCCACCCTTATTTTGTGATAAGCGAATCCGGTGTCACAACTCACTACACATAATTTAGAACTACATAGCTTTTCACAATAATGTAAATCTAGCACTCACATCTATAGGATAAACACTGCCATGGGGCTTTGGTGTCAATGCTCTATACCACAGGAAGCCACCTGCTTCCAGAATTACACTTAAACGACATTAGAATTTTAATGTTGTAGCTTTCAAGTTTATTATTTGTTTTTGCCTCTTTTGACCTACGAGTTTTATGACACCTCTATTTTACAATTAGCACAAGGCAATCACACATACTACGCATGTGCGACACATATGTGCAGTGTTAATGGTTACATCAGTCTAGGCATTTAGTGGATACCAAACCACTGTCAATTGTATTTTCAGAGTACACCACTGATCACAATAATGAATTCCTTAATACCACGAGATAAGATATGCGTGATAAATACACCATTCTAACTACCTTATTCTATAATTCCTAAACACAATGATCTGAGCTATACATGAGGTAACTTCTTTCCTTACAATAGGGGAGAGGAATCTGGGAAAGATGAAGAGAAACAGTGCTGTCCTCATTAATTTGGACCAAAAATGAATAGCACTTCCACGTTATACATACTGGAGAAAGAAATTTGGACAAAGGAGACTGACGAATGAGAGCAAATATACAACTTTATCAAGTGCCTTGAAAATATTCATTTCTTTTTATTTTTTATTTCTTTTAAATACTCCTTGTGAAGACATTTCCAAAATCTGGTTCGGAAGGTTAACAGCAACTGACTACTCCTATAGTGCCAATAATTCAATTCCGGCATGTGGTTTTGGTTGTTTTTTTGTGGGGGTGGAGAGGTTTCAATGATTTATGCCCTTTCAAACAGGGAACTTAACACAATCCTGTGAGTAAAGGACATGAGTTTACGAGTTTAGTTATTCAAGCACACAAAGGAGATATTTTCAAACATGGGATGGTAAAGTTTACACCAAATTTTTTTTTACATATTTCACCATCTGAATAACAGAAAACAACAAGCATACTAAATTATTGAAAACCATTATTCAATGCATGAGTCTTTAAGATAAATCTTCTATTTAACCTTTAATGCTCAAAACAGAGATACAACTCGCAACCAAAGGCACAAGGATATTGGAATCATGTACGTTTAAACAAACATAATGATAAAGAACATTTTGAGGGGACAAACACATACCTACTAGGGACAAGACAATTAGCACGCATGCACCCAACTCGACTGCTCTACGACTTCCCATTTTTGTAACAGCAATAGTGTGCACATTTTCAGTTAGAGTTGTGGACCCAGTTCCAGTGCCCCATAAACCAGCCAGCACGCTAGCAATACCTTCGAGACCAATCCCTCGACTAAGAACACCTGGAGTAGGAGGTCTGGATGCAACCAACAATGATGATGCGTGGTATGAACCAACCTTAAGTTTGGAAATAATAATCAGGAATCAGTTATCTATCCAATATTACCTATATAGAACACATAACATATAAAACTTGTCAGCATTGTTAAGGAATTCTTTTTTTGAAACAGGAGGCACTAGTTACTACAAAAATAGCTAGAATGAGCACGTGAGCCTATATAATGGATGTTACCTGGTGTCTAACTGCCAACCAGACAACCCATAATCTCCACATAATTTGCACCATCAAAATTTATAAACTACACTTCCCTTACTTATGAGACTTGCCGTGTCAATTTAAACTTAAGTAATCATTAACTTTAAGAACAATGTTTAGTTCAAGGCTTGTATGATTAAACAATCTCCTCCAAACTATTCAAAAAAATTTGTGACTTGAATGTCACACGGATCAGGACCTTCTATCAAGTTCTCTGTCTCTTGTTTAAACTTATGTAAGTAATCATCAACTTTAAGAACAGTGTGTAGGTATAGAGAAGAGATGTTCTTTTTTGGTTACATTGGGAAATGATGTTTAAACAATCTCCTACAAACTATTTTAAAGGGTTCAAGACTTGAATATCACAGAGATCATGACTTGCCATCAAGTTCTCTCTGTCACTTGTTTAAAAGATTTCATGACTTTAATATCAACACAGATTTCATTTCTCGTCTACACTTTGAGATTTCTTCTGCGAAAACACTCTACATTTAACTGCAATTAAGAACGTTATATAGAGCCAGAGGGGATTGCAATTCAATTGGAATTAGCACAGAAAAGATAGATCTCTAAGACATATGTTCGGCATAAGTTTTGCAAGAGCTTGAAATTTAAGACTTATATAGATGCAAGCAACTAACCGAATCCACCGATGAAATTATGGACACCACACACATAACAAGTGCCATTTTCCAACTGAAGACAGGGATACCCCATTGTAATGGATAAGGAAATCTAAACCATGGAGAAGATTTTAGTGCCTGAGATGTATCAACTCGACAGTGCTTCATCCTAGAAATGTGCCTTCTACAATGCTCGGATACTATATTTGAGGCAGGTACATGTACATCACAACCTTTATAGCTATAGGCTCCCGCTTCAGTTAATAGGAAAGCAATAGCCCAGGTGATAGCCAGACCCAGTGGTACCTAAAATTTTAATTTCATAAGTTATGCTCAAGGAAGATGCTGTACAAACAACATAAAAAGAAGGCCACAAATCCAAAATCAATCCCTTCATTTCATATATCTCCATCCAAATTGTTTTGCAACAGTAAATCACGCAAGTGAGATCAAATTCGTGTTAATTGTACAGGATATCCTTACGTCGTCCGACAGATATTTCCGGAAGAATAAGAGAAAGTACAATGTTGATAAAATTAACAAAATTAAAGTTTTGGAGGGAAAAATTAGCGAGACAAAGTGCACCTTTGATAAACATAAGGAACCTACTACTTTAAATGACTATTTCAAAATTAACAAAGTATGGATACTGACATTTCATGCATTAAAATTAGTTGAAGATTGTTGCAGGCAATGTGGGACTGCCAGAAAAGATAAAAGTTGCAATATGGGGCAAAGGGAGTATAGAATATACATATCTAACCCAAATAAAAGCCGGACTCTTTTTTTTGAACACTTCACCTTTAATTACATAACAAAGATCAAAACCTATGTCATGAAATATGGCACATAGGTTTTCAAATCAAAATCTGAAAATTAAATTCTTAATTTGGACAGAAGTGTCCGAAAGAAGGACCGGATAAAGCAGCCAAATATATAATATGAACTTACCGCATATATTAGAAACACGCGATGACCAAAAACAGATATCTTCCTTAGGTACTGCATATCATATTATAATGAGGGTGTCAATATTGATGTAATTCAAAATAGGTTTAAAATGAAATGCAATATGCATTACCAAGCAGCATAAACTTTCTGCCAAGAGCCCACCTATAATAATTGCCTGCTGGCATACAATACATCACATTTTCCAACCACAAAAAGGATCAAAGATCACCATACTTACAAGTGAAAAGATGATAACAAGTAATATCTGGACTGCGCCAATCTCGAGACATTTCCCCACCTGTGGGAAGCCATAACTGTAGAAAGAAAGCCCTACGGCAGCAATAGTTGGGGCCACAACCACAGGATTAATTAACCTGGAATAGGATAACCAAAATTTTCAGTATAAGTTGTTTGACATGTTGAAACATTGGTAGAACTAAACAGCAAGGAGAAAAATCTATTAGGTGGAAAAAATGAAATAGTTTGACCGCAAAAAGCAATGAGCTATAGTCATATCTTGGGCAATAAAATATTCATAGCTGTGTTCACAAAAATTTAACATCTGCAGCAATGCACTAATGCCAATCTACCGTGTTAAGTTGATATATCTGGTCCTTTTAGCCACAGTTAAAATTTCTCTTCTCCAAATATCCCCCAACACCCCCGCCCCAAAAAAAAAAAACATGAAAACAGATGATTCTTTCTAGAAAACCATATTAAAAAATTTAAACAAAACGAGATATTAAAAATACCAGTCATGGAACATAAGCTTATATTATAAACAATAATAGAATTCAAAGATATTTAATAAATATTTAGACCGAACAAAAATGACATTTCAAAGTTCTAAACATCACAACCAAAATTCAAATATTTCAAAAATTAATTAGAAATCCTCTTTTTTCCTTTCTAGTTTCTTCTGTTCTTCAAAGTTCTTTCTTCATTGAAAAGAACCAATTATGAGTCTTTATTTTCTCTGAACTTCTCTGCATAACCTGAGCACTACAGCAATATATAATTCTACCAGCCAAATAAGTCACCTTGGATAATAACATAGCAGATTGAAGAGGCTATACAACATTTGATAAGGTAATGTTAGTTGAAGTATTCTAGTGTAGGCGATATAACAGTAGGCATGTAGTATGTTGCCATCAAAGAGGTAAACGTGATTCGCAAAAGTACTTTATAATGAAGACTATAAATCAACATTTTCCACGATGGATTACTTCAAGATTTATTCTGAAACAACTCTGAAGCTACAAAAAGATCTCTCTGACTCGATCAGATTACAGATAATGCCAAACTCTTTTGTTATTTCTCAAATTCCATAAGAAAAGAAAGGAGAGGAATTAAAGCTCACGAGAGAAAAGGAAACGAGATGAAAAAGTAACTAACTCTTCTTGTTTCTGGAAAAGAAAATAAGCAAGAAGTTCAGGATAGAAAGACTTTAGTGGTTAAGAGAAATTTACATATTATTGTGTTAAAGGGCATCAAGACAGTATTCTAAATCTCACGCCAAAACCAGCTATATCCCCGCGCTACTTTACCGCCTTGATAGGGAAAATTATCTGACTTGCAGATTCCTTCCTCATGCATCAAACAAAAACAAGCCATTCCACTGACAGACTACAGCCTCAGATATATAAGCAAATCAAGATACAATCAACCTTCACCAACCATCCCACAGCCCACCCCATACCCAGAATTAAAATGAACCATTTACACATAATACTTATGTACTAATACTACAGAAAATAGATATGCAATCTCCATTGACAGAATTTTTATGTAAAAAGCATATGTAGTCAGCAGAATACCCGTCAATCCCTCTTTTACAGCTCTATGGACTATGATAATAATAGAGATGCGACATATTAAAAGGAAAACTACGATCAACAGCTGAAAGGAGCTGCATTCTGTATGAAAAGGACAACGGACAAAATAGACTCCCGTACTGGTAATAACTTTCTCAAAGCATTAGAAACAAATTCATAGCAACTCCACCAATGTATAAAACTACTTGAAACTTAATATTTTAAATTTCTTACACCAAAGGTTTGAATACATATTCAAATGTACATTGCAATATGAGGTGGTGATGAAAAGTTCTACCTCAAGATTATTGTCATCAATCCACTGTATCCCAGTAGCGCTTGAAAGGCTGAAGCAATAATTATAGCTCCCTGTAGTTCCCTCATAATGTGCCTGAAATTCTGCAAAGTGAATAGTTTTGAGACTCATAAGCATATGCAACCTGTTGACAACAAGAATACTTTCAAAGTTCACCACAGGCATCAATAATTCAATAAATAAAAAAGTCGGTGAAGTAGGGGGAGTAAACGAGTTGAATTCGAGCGAATACCAGTGATGCTCAGATCCTACTATAATTATTTTTTCGATACTCGAATTTGAAGTCAAGTATTTGATCGGATAAATTTTTAATGCTCAGATTCTACTCTACTCAAATTCGAGTTACTCATGAACTGCTCACGAATATTCATTCGATTATTTTTTTCAAAAGCTAAATTATATTAATCCAAATTTTATTTTATTTTACAACATATTTCATATGTTATAATTAGTTTTATCCACAACCACCATAACTAGAGTAAATTATTAACTTGTATAATGACAAAAAAATTTATTAAGATACAACTGACACCTAAATTTTATATCCATTGTGATATAACTAAATTAATCGAACTACTCACGAACTAAATCGAGCGAGTACTACAGTGCCCAGATTCTGTTCGTTTAAGTTGTCGAACTTCAAAAAATACTCGTGGTTCGTATCATTTTTTTCTCAAATCGAACTTTGAGTCGAGCGATCACGAATCAAGCCCAAACACCCAAATGCGCTCCCTCAAAAAACCATAGTATATTGAGGGGGCCTTATAGGCTGGATCCACATTTGTGACAAGGGTACATCAAACAATGACCAAAGTCCCTGTATGGATTAGTTTCTAATTATTGTCTATTTCATTTTTAGAATGTACCTGTTACTTATTATTGTTCTATGGAGATGCTTGCAAAACTATTGCATCTTTAACTCAAATGGTTTTGGAAAACCTCGTCGACCTAATCCATCAATCATGTCAGTCTCTGTCGACTAACCAATACCTCCGTCGCAATCTCTCTATCTGTTATCTCATTTAGTAGAGACATATGGCAGAAGGGGAGAGTATTTATTTAGATATAGCTATTATGGTAGTGCAAATTGACTGCTAAACCCATCACAAATTCAGAAGCTAGATTTAATTGCGCTACAAGAAGGAGATGACTATACCACCGTTGAAGGATTATTGTAGATGCAGTGATTTTTGCAAGTGATTTTAAGATTTTTATTGGTGCAGCCTTTCACGCATATTTTGCTTGATCAGTTAGTTGGTCGATTAGGAGATTTCAAGAGATAAAGATTTTTTAGTCCAGTGCTTATGAACTAAATCTGCAGATTTGGGCGGTTTTTAGCTTGATTTGTTTATATTTATGGTAACATAAAAGCTTGACAGGAGTTTGACGGGTCTTTCAAGGAGCGAAGTATTGCATCTTAATTATTTCTACTTGGTGCCAGATTATTTAATTGGTGTCATAGCGGAGTTCAAGCAGAAGTATCATTCCTAAACAAATGAAAGACACGAGTTCTGTCAATCAAATTGATGGAAAAGACATGGGGAGGAGAAGAGAGATGAGTAGAAATAATGTCATCTATATCTACTGTGTAAGTTATTTGCACGGCTGTGCATACACATTATTGTCTATATGTGTGTACACACACGGGTGCACGTGTGCACTCACACACATACACATATTAAGAAAAAATCCTAAACAAGATATCTTCCTAGAGATTACTACTAGGTTAATGTAAAATAAAATTCTATTTAAAATCCAGTGACGAGCTCAGATAAAGCCGACTCCTTAAAAAGATGGAAAGCTAATAAAATAAACCGCTTATAAACAAAGGACCTTACTCGGCCTTCCAATTTGATTCATTCCAAATACTTGATCAACTAATATTTTGTGCAAAATTCAGACCTCCTCCTATCTTACCTAACTAAAATTTCTTACAAGGCCTGCTGCATTGGGTAAACAAGAGGTCATTCTTTTTCTTTGTAATGGGGTTCATCTATCCCTTAGTCCTTTCATTTCTTCCTCCTTTATAGAACCTCAACAAACTTAGCCAACTTGAATGAGCAACAAAAAGATATAACAATATACAAGTAATCCATCTCATGTATCCTTATCAATCGCAGATCCAAGCCCAATATAGTCTATCGCCCTTCTATAGCAACACATCATTCTCAACCATCCCTTTTGCATAACCACAGTTGCCATAAAATAGAAATTTTCTTTCCAAAAGCTGTAATGAACTAGCAATATATGAATCAAACTCAACTTAATTAAGCTATGACATCATATATATCACGCTTTCTCTGATAATTTCTTCTCTTATTCCCCATCACAAATTCGTAACGCGTACATAATAACCAACATTATTAACATTCGTAATCCATATGAATACACACCTTTAGCAGGCCCTGTGATAATTACCTTTCTTGTAAATACATGTAACGTGAGTATGTGACAACAAGATTCATCACCATATCAATCCAATGCAAATGCATTATCCCAAGTTCGTATTTACAAAATGGAATTATAATATGCACAGTTAAAAGAATATTACTTAATTTGATAATGTTACAAGATCAAAAAGACAGAGAGTGGGAGTATACATTTCCATTAAGTCCCACGAACTCAGGAGAGTTAATTATTGCAAGAGCTGGTGCAAGAAATACAAAAGATGGTCCCTGTATTAATGGCAACCTCGATCCGAAGGTTGTGTGCAGAAGCGTTGTCATGCCTGATACAAAAAGCACAGTCGAAACCACCTTTGAAGTATCCTCCTATACCCACTAATTTCTGTCAGGTCATGTCATTTGATAATATAACAGAAAAAGAAACAATCTTGAAAACAAACAGTTAAAAAATTGATTACAAATACTCACAACGTTGCCACCCATTGCCGGAACTATGACTAGCGGAATAAGAATCAGTGAACCCAAAATCGAAAGATAATGTTGAAATCCATAGAAACCTATCGGAACTGAAATTCAAACAAATCCACATTTACCCCATTTGAGTATGGCATTTAAACAAAAATTTCGACATATATAACATTTTTCTCACAATAATAATTCCCTATAACACTAGACAAGTAAGAAATGGACTGCTTAAATGTTATCATCTCAATTAATTTCATTTGTGTATTCAAAAGCAGAAACAAATATTTTAACAAGTTGTGTCTTCAGAAAAAAACTTTTAACTGCAATAAAAGCAAATATGATGAGATGAAGTATGAGTCAATAACTAGTCAGATTTGATAAATGATATGGCATGTGAACATAAAATCAACCCTCCTCACTCTAGTAGAACTTACAAACACTCAACTCTACAGTATGAAGTACAAATATTGAACAATGAAAAAATAAATGAATTTAAATTAGTTTATAAGAAGTAACACTGTAGTATATCCCGAATAGCCAATGCAGAACAAGGAAACAAAGAAAACAAAAAAGCACTTGAAATTATATCAATATCAATCATTTTTAAGGGGACAATTAATAAAAATGACATCTTTCTTATACAAAATTAACAATATGAACAAAATTCAATAATTATTACAAATAACGCTCACCAAGCCCAGGTGTATCTCTAAGCTCGTACTTCATGTGTGTATGACGAGAAACAAACTCATCATCATCCACCGTCTGAGGCAATAAGCCATCTGGTTGCCTCCGACTCTGCGGCGGTGGTTCCGCCCTTGGGGCCTGCCCATTCACGCTAGGCACGGTGCTACTTTTAGGAGGCGCCGCCACAGTTGCTGCTGGTGCAGCTCCATTGTCTGACTCTCTCCTCCTCTTCACCATTAGATTCTTCTCCGCCGTCGGACCCTTCTCAATTACAGCCTCACCATTACTTGCGGCGGTTGGCCGAGCCCGACCCATTTCGAGATCTACTTGAGGGGCAGCTTCCTTCGGCTTAGGCTGGACGGGAAGCTGGCCGGAATCGCTAGCATTGGTCTCGCCGGAGAACTTGGGCCGGAAGCCGGTGCGTTTAGCCCATGAAGACGGCGGCATTGTGGCGGGTTCCTCCGGTACAGGAGGCCATGGTCCGGGTCGAGGACGCTTTGTCGGGTCGGAGCTAGCCATGGCTGTACTGAAACTACACTAGTAGCTCATGGAGTTTGTGAATGTGAGCAGATCTGAATTGGGGATTAAGGGTTTAGGAGTTTAAAGGATGTAGGAAGTAAATGGAAGGTTGAAATGGTGAAGATCGCCGTAGTTCTAGAGAGAGAAAGTTAGTGAGAGAGTGAATAGTATAGAGTGAGAGTAGAGAAAGAAGCGAGTAGTAACTAGTGTGGTGTTGGTGGCGGTGACGGTGACGGTGGTGGAGTGAAACCGCGTCTAATCAGATAGAGTGTATCTGTCGGATACAACACAATAACTCTGTTTTTTGCTATTAAATCTTTTTCAATTTAATATATTGGCTGGAGGAAATTTTGGAATATTTTTCTTTATAAATAAAAAATGAAGAACAAAATTTTATCAGTTTGAAAAGTTATAATTCACGATTAATTTTGTTTATGGGATTTCGGTTTATAATTAATTTGTTTGGTAAAATTCAATTTGGTGCCAGCTATCACATTTATTCATTTTGATTCATTTACTTATGATATTTTGAGTCCACTATAGTTTTTTTTTTCTATAATGAAAATTATTGGGCAGAATTCACACATACACATATTTATAACCGTAGTCATTCATAATTATAGTCAACAGGATTTAAAAATTCAATTCATTTTTTAAAATAAATAGTCATGTAATTATCTCAGATACAGGTGAAGTCAAGTCAACTATAATTTAAATTAATTTATCCTATATAGTTCATAATTTTTATTAAAATATATTTGACCTAAAATGTGGTCAAAATAGTTATTATAAAATAGTGTCCATATCCAAATGTGTTCCTCCATTTCCATTTACGTGATCGATTTTGAATTTAGGAACTTAATTTTACTCAATTTCAACTCAAGTTTTACCATATGTACCGCTATTTCAATCCGAGCCAATAAGAAGCATACAGCGCTGAAATAATTATTTTCGAAACAAATACACTTAATACCTGTATCTCTTATTCGGCAAGGACAATAGCGCAAACAAATAAGGCCTAAGTCAGTGTGAAATTTAGAATACTTATATATATATATATATATATATATATATATATATATATATATATATATAAGTCAAAATTAAATTCTAACTAATATATAAGTCAAAATGTCTAATTTATATGATGAAATGAAAAGGATGTCCCAAATAATTTAATTTGTTGTAACTAAAAGATTTTATAAAAATTTTATGTATCATCACTATGGGGTTTGCCTTATGCACAGATTATAAAAAATATCTATTTTAAAGTAAATCAAAATAATTACTCAATATGTATCAGCTATATAGGCGTCAAATGAAATAAAATGCAACATTTTAAAGTTAATTCTTAAAGAGGACGATGTGCTGGTTAATTAAATAATAGGACAAATAGCTATAATTTTAAAATAAATAAAAAAGAGGTTACTAAATTTGTGTTTTAAAATTATATTATTATAATAAAATTATATGCATCTCCGTATATAGTAAGAAAGTAATTAATTTCATGTTGTCCATTTTCTTGTAATCTACTAAGTCAAAAAACTTATATTAAATTGCATGTAATATATTTGTTTCATTTATATATGTGAGCTATGTGCTAATCTGTTTTAAAAAAAGAGTAATATTAATCAATGAGATTTGTTCAAAAAGAAAAAACAACATTTACATAAAAAAAAATTATGGTGATATATTGTTTATAAGAATAAAAGATAACAAGTTAATCAACAATTAAAGAATAAAATAAAAAATAATTTTTACAACAACTTAAACAAACAACGATCAAAAATAAAATATCACAATAATATTAAATTAATATAAACTAAAATAAACATTTTTATGTTTCACACTCCCTAATATATACTTATTAACTTGATTAATTGTATGATAAATAAAATTAAGATATTAAAAATCGATCATGTACAAAAGTCATAATATATTATGGTCTTTACTAATCGAAATATAAAATGATTTAGATAGAATCTAACCTGTCAAGTGAAGTTAACAGATAATGTAAGTCAGTAGAATCTTATGTATTAGAAGGATGTAGTAAAATTATATGCATCTCCGTATACAGTAAGAAAGTAATTAATTTAATGTTGGCTACTTTCTTGTAATCTATTAAGGCAAAAAGTTATATAATCAAATAAAATAAATTACTGGAATATAAATTATATAATCAAATGAAATAAATACATGTAAAGCTAAATTGAAAATTTTCAATCTTGTATATATAAAGAAGACAAAATAATGTTGGTTAAATTAATTTTGTGAAATTAAAGTTATAGTCTTAAAGAGAAGATACATGAAGATAAATTATGTTATTTCATTATTATCAAAATAAAAAATTTTGCTTCTCTGTATATAGGTATGACAACGGGACGGGTATGAAACGGGAGAATCGTTCTCAAACTGTACATGTTAAATATATATAGTACTTCAAATTCACCCCCTTCCGTTAACGTTTTTACCAAACTCGTCATGTCTTCGCCCCGTTAACTCAACTATTTTTTTAAATTTGATTTATTTCTTCTTTTTTTTTTTATATTTTTCTCCTACCAAATTTTTTAAAATCATTAGAAAATATGTTTTATATATAAACGGGTCGAAGTCAAGTTAAAATGAGGTGAAATGGTAAATGTTATACCCTACCATAACCCTATAATGTTCAAATAATCGAATTCTATTAGGATCAAAGTGAACGAAGTGTTAATAAATTCGGATAAAATTGTCATCTTTATGTATACGTAAGAAAGTAGTAAATTTCATGTTGTCCATTTTCGTTAGATCTATTAATACAAAATTTTAATCCTTGATTGCACACCGAAGATTTTGTTAATTTGAATAGTAAGTTATGTGCTAATACTCGTATATTCTAAAATGTAGGTGTTAGAATTTTCCAAAAGTTGATTTTTTGATTCATTTTCTTAAAATTTTCTTTTTTATTTGGGGGGGGGGGGGGGGGGGGGGGGGGGGGGGGGAGGAGAATAGGGGGGGGATGAACAGATATGTGCTTAAGAAGATTCGTCTTGCTCGGCAGACTGAACGGTGCAGGAGATCTGTTTATTATCTTCTTCTCTTTTCTACTCAAAGGCAATTGAAGAACTACTTATTATGGTTTCTCCGGGTGTATATATAGTCCATCCGTTGTGATATTGGACTTAATTTTAAAATCGAAAATTTAAAATATCTATATTATGATGAATTAATTTAAAATTAATACAACCGATAAAAAAGTAAAATGTTAAAGTAAAATAATGTGAAATAAAATAAATATTAAAAATATAATTTAAATAAATGATATGATAATTTTTTTTTATAAATACTAATGTTGTAAATTAAAAGGAACATCTAATCCAAATAAGAATAGAACTGAAGGAATGAAGTATATAATAAAATAGTATAAAAATGTGCATATGCATTGCATCTATATGGTGTAAATTTTATTTATAATAATTCCGTTTAAATATTTACATTTCTTTTCAATCAAGTAAATTCGTTGGACAAGATCGCAGTGAAATTTTTGTGACGGAGTTTATGACGAGAGCTGATATTTACATTAGCAAAATTATTATTTTTATATGAGTCTATTCTATCTGATTATTCATGTGGAGAAGATCTTATAAATATATCATGTTATTAGTAAAAATGTTGCGACTCTTTATGATAACGATACGGCATTAAAGTATGACTTAATTATTTTCGTGTCTAAATTTAGTTAATTATTGATTACAAATTTATACAAAATATTACCAATTCTCATGACATAAAAAATTATAATTCACTAATTTAATATAATTTTTAAAAAAATATTATCATTACCATATATTAAATTACCATATTTCGCACGTGTTTAGAACTAGTTTTGAAATAAATGATATCATGTAATTAAAAAATAATGTATAAATTTTTGAGGTATGATAAAATAAACAAGAATGAACATGTTTTGATTAACCGCTTATTTATATCCCACAACTTATTCAAAATTCGTAAATACTAGCAGACAAGCCCGTTTACAGTGCGGATTATTTAATTAGTATTATTTTTAGTATTTTAAAAGATTTTTTAATTTTTAATAGTTTAATATAATTTTTCTGTCATGTTTTACAAATTATTTTTATGCATTATTATTATTTTATTATTTTATAATTAGAATGTAACGATAGTATGAACTAATGTAATACTTTACTCAAATAATTATTTCTCAATTAACTATAACAAATATTTTACATTATCTTTATTTGTTCTAAGTAAAGTCAATAAATAATTATTAAAATAAAAATAATTTATCAAAAGTTATAACTATCATGCACAACTCATGTTTCATAGATTCATATTTCATATTATAGTATAGACGAAAGTAAAATGGAAATTTATCACTTGCCTTGTATTTTGGATTTAATTTGTACGAAATATTATATATAATTATATTATACGTGATTATCACATAATTATCTTAAGTTTTGCCTTTTATTAATACCAAATCAATTCAATAATATTAACATTATTATTCAAGTGGCTTAATTAGCTATTATTTACCTATATTATGTCTACACTAAATTTACAAAATAATTTTTTCTAACTCGTGCACATTACAGATAACTTTGCATTATAATAATTTATTTTATTGTTGTAGATTTGACAAATGACTAATATTGTTATAATTTGATTAAATCGTAATTGATCAATTATGACATATTATATGATTATGTTTCATTAGTAATTTAGTTATAATTATTTTAATTAAATAGATTTAATTAATGATTAAGAGTAATTAATTTGATTGTAATTATTTCATTACGGATTATTTTTACTCGATTGTATGATTCTTATTTATTAAAATTGATTAGATTATTATTATTATTATTATTTATAATATTTATTTTGCAATGTAATTATTTTGCAATAATTATTTCTAATGTAATTAAGGAAACTTAGACATAAGGGGTGAAGTTGTAATTACGATTGAAAAAAAAAATACTAAAGAGTTCAATTGAGAAAGAAACGTTAAAGAATTGAACGTGTTCTCTTTTTGTAATTAATATATAGTAATAGATAGATAGAGATATTCCTCAAATAAAAAAAATTCATATATTAATCGGTGTAACAAAAAAAAAAAAACTTTAATAGCATTTTGTAAAACATAATACTATCCTCCTTCAATTTTAAAAAAGATATATCGAGTCCCCCTTTTTCTAACTAAAATGTGATACAATAAATCAGTTGATAAATTTACTCAAAAGAAAACAAAACTCCATTAATAAGGTTCAATTATTTAGTTTTTCAATTTTTATTCTCGGTAATTATTCTCAAGTGATTTTATAACTATCATTATATACTCTCAAAAATATTTGGCATATGCCTTAACTTCTCTCCTCGCTCAATAATCTTTTCAACTATAAAAAGATGCAATAAATATTTGCTGACTGTTGTTAATATATTTACTTTCAAGTAAAGTTTGATAACTTGCACAACTCAAATAAACAAAAATTATAATCCATCGCACGAAAATTGTTTATCTTCTTACACATTGTAAAAGTGATAAGTTAACATTTATAAGTATTCATTATCATTACTTTAGTACATATTTTAATAAATTTTATTAAATAAGAAGTTAAAAACTTTAAAACTCTAAATAAATTGGTTTATTATATAAGAATTGTAGTTGATTACAAATTAAATTTTAATTGAAAAAGTGATAAGTCATATTGAACCAAATTAAAATAAAACTAGATAATTTTTAGGGATAAAATTTTTATTTGATTTTTTAGGAGAATTTTTAGGGATAAAATATTTATTTGGTTTTCTGTAATTCGTTGAACCGAGTTAAAAAGATAATAGAGTTAATTTAGGCGTTAAAATGATAATAAAGTTAATTTAAACACATATTTAAGAAAATTTGGATAAAATCTTTATTTGACTTTTTATATACAAAGAAAGATTTCGGTTAAACCTAATCAATATATAGAATAATTAATAGAGAACCTAATTTTTTTGCAGCCCCATTTGATTGGTAACTCATTGAGTTACAATTGAATTCATGATAAATTTTAAAATTCATTGAATTTTGTGGATATTTAATGAAAATGATAAAGTTGTGAAATTAAGAAGTCGTACATTAGTGAATAATAATATAAAATTGGACTATATACATTTTCTATTTGACTACTCCCAATGCCTTTTAATTTCTAAATATCTTCCATTATATTTATTAGATAAGATATTTATAAATTGTACTGAATTAGCATGTGAACCATCTTTGAATATTTTGAACCATTAGCAAACTACGTGAATTGAACAACTCGACTGGATTCGCCTTAAGATATTGATTAGTAGTTGTTTCAAATATCTATGTTTGATATAATGGTTTGTTTTGTAGTTGTATGGAAAAACAAATGTCAATTGGTTTAGAACTTATGTTATTCCAAAAATATTTGACGAAGTTTGACATATAGAATGGTTTGTTTTGTAGTTTGTTAATATCATAAAGTTTGGTTCAAATATTAATTAAATTAAAGTAATAATTTATAAAAACAATTGATTATGAGCAAAAAACGAATTAGAAAAAATCCGAAAACAAAAATCAAAGATATAATCTATATTAAGTTTATTAATTTAAGAAATCGGATTCGAGCGTAGGTTTATAAATTCTTCGTACACTCTTTCTTGACTTCGTGTGCACCTTTCTCTTTAATTTTATCTTTTCTAACCATTATTTAATTCACTATATTTGAAAATAAATATTAAAAAAACCTTTTAATCAATATAAATTACTTAAAAAGTATAATTCTATGAACAATAAATAAACCCTTTCAAATAAAATTAGGAATTTAAACAAATAGAGACAAATATAATGAATCAACATATTATAAATAAATATTACTATATTTATATTATATAAGAAATAAGAAAAATTGACGGGTATTGTGCGCAGACTTGTGGTACAGAAAACAAATAAATGAGGATATTTGCTTTTTCTTTTACACACTGTGATCAACAAGTATGGCAGCCCCAAATGCGCCCCGACAATCTGCTCCATGATCTCATACCGATCCATTCTAGATTCAATGTAGAACCAAAATCAATCTGAACTTGGAAATGCTTGAATCAATCAATCAACTAAAACAGTTTCCTCCACATGATTCAACCAATACCCTAATCCCAAAATAACATTTCAATTCCTTCAAATCATTTGCAGATCAAAGCCTCATAAATCTAATCCGCAGACCCACAAAAAATTTATACATGCCCACGTCAAAAAACAGTAACCCCACTTCAATAGAACAGATAAATTCACCTTTAGAGACTCAAAATAATTGTACAACATTGCTCAGACGATAAAGCAGAATCGTGGTAGGAGTCTACCAATTAGCCTCGATTCTATTCAATTCCTGTTCTCCAACGGCTTTGTTTTCAACCCTCTCTCTCTCTCTCTAAATCTGTAGGTCTTCTCTCTCTAGAAAACAAAAAAGTAGATAGAAAAGTAATGGTGTGATGCAAGCTTCATGAAGAAGCAAAGGCGTAATAATGTACTAGTAGGAGTTGGAGGGGAGCAACTGCAAAGTGACTGATGGTGGATTTAGGAGCTTAATCATGGTTAGATTTAGAGATTGGTTTAGTTTATAACTTGCAATTAAAGAATTGAATTGCCCCTATCTGCACATTTCTTGGAAGTCAGAGATAGTAGTATAAATAGATGTATGTCCATAGTCTATATGTTAACAGAGAGAAAAACAGAATGGGCATATATCATTATTATTATTATTAGTTGATAATAATGGTATTGAAATTGAAGACTATATTGGGGCTTATGGTAGTGCTAGCTTCCATGTCCACAAATCCAGCTGGTCAATTGTTTTTCTCCTCGAACAAGACAGTCCATACTAACTGTAATCAGATATATGTAATGGATATACTCTGTTAGTGATTTTTCTACTGTATTTTTTAGTTTCACTATCCTACTTGTAGTATTTTTTATATAAGGGTGATTTATAACTTACGTTAGGTATGTAACTCTCATAATTAACTTACTTCACACTGTTGGACCAATAATTGGATGACTAAAAAAAAAAACAAATTTTCCTATACCACCACTATTAGAGGCACCCACGTGGTTTGTATAAAAAAAACAATGTGATCCACCCACTATCAGGATGTGGATTGAAAAATCAATGTAGACATCTATTTTCACTACTATTAGTTAGTATCTGAGTTTTTTTTTTCATATTTCAAAAAACTCTATCCACTTGCCTCTTCTTGTTTCGCTGCGCTTCGTCTGAGTTTTTCCTTGTCTTGCATAATCTGAGCTTATTTATTTTATCTTGGTACATTTTCTCGATGTCTTTCTTTAATTTTAATATTGAATTTGATTTTGTATCTATAGCTAGTCAAGGTAATTACAATATTGGAAGTAGTTCTCAATCACAACGAAATGAACAACAAAATAATTTTGATGAGGAAAAAGAACAAAATGATCAACAAAATAACTTTAATAATACAAATATTGATGAGGATGAAGACATTGTACCATTTTTAGGTCAAATTTTTAATTCAGTTGATGAACCTAAAGGTTTTTATAGAAGTTAATGCTACAAAGAATGGTTTTGAGATAAAAAATAAAACTTCCCGTAAGCATATTCATACAACAAATCTTTGTTCTAGATTTTTTACTTGCAAGAAAGCAAAAACTCTTATAGAACGTACAAATATTGGATATGAAAATGTTCAAGTAGAAAAGAGTAAACAACATAGAGATTGTGTCGGTCGTTGTATGTGCAAGCCTAGAATATATGTTGTTCATGATAAAAGTACTGACAAATAGAAGGTATCGGTACTTGATTTGAATCACAATTATGAACTAGTTAGCCCGAGTAAGTAAAATTTTATAGAAACTTATCGAAAAATTACTTCGGTGGCTAGTGACATGATAAATTTGTTTAGTGGCACGAGAGTGGGTCTGACAGAGTTTATGAGTGTTTTTAATAAATATTATGGTAGTAGGGAAAGTGTTAGGTTTGGTGATCGGGATAAGAAATGTGATTCGAGGTCTTTCAAGTTCTTAGAATAAATGGGATGATGTGGCAGCGACATTGCGTACATTAAGAAGTCTTGAAGTGAATAGTTTAGGTCGGTTCTTTCATTGCGCCAGTGTTGATGAAGAAAATCATTTATCTTGTATTGTGTAGATCGATTGTAGAAATATAATTGCATACAAGAATTTCAGTGGTGTTGTGGCGTTTGATACTACGTACAAGACAAATAGGTACAAGATGTCTTTTGCTCCATTCACATGGGATGATCATCACTATCAGTTGATTTTATTTGGTTTTGCATTGCTAAGAGATGGGATTAATGGTATATTTGTATGAGTTTTGGAGACATGACTAGAAGCAATATAATACAAGACACTTTTTACAATCATCACTGATCAGGACAAAGCGATGTCAAATGCGATTACAAAGG
>CM025788.1:5738217-5767733 GCA_014636745.2 Centella asiatica
AACAACAACAACAACAACAACAACAACAACAACAACAACAACAACAACAACAACAACAACAACAACAACAACAACAACAACAACAACAACAATAATCTTTATAATAACTATATAATAATAACAATTAATAATAACTATATAATAATAATAATTAATAATTATTATATAATTTTAAAGTATTAAAAATACCATATAAATATCAAACATTTGAAACTCGTTGATTGAACTACATATTAATAACAATCTCTATAATAACTACATAATAATAACAATCTCTATAAAAATCTCTATAATATCTATATAATAATAACAATATCTATAATAACCTCTATAATAACAATTAATAATTATTATGTAATTTTAAAGTATTAAAACAACATATAAATTTTATAATATTTTAGGTTTGAATCGCGCTAATAATAGTGGCGTGTCTCATATTTTTTTCAAAATGAGTTTAGAATACACGACACTAATAGAGATGTGGTTAATAACTCCGCCACTAATAGGGGCGTGAATCTGTCTTAATTGTTTCAAATATTCCAACCACGCATCTATTAGGGGTGTATATAAATCATTCCCATTTTTGAGATTGAGTTAGTGGTGGGGTATGTCTATGACCTTTGTACATATTTTTTCCTTTTTATTTAATTTTACAATTTTGACATCTAATATTGTTGTATCTGCAAATTAATCAACAGATATTGCATTAGCAAATATTAGTTTATCAACTGATAATATTAGTTCATTAGCAGATAATATTAGTTCATTAACATCTAAGGAAAAAAAAACACAACACATCCATGAACAAGAACCTCCCTTTGTTTGGGATGTAAAGGAAAACAATAACACATTCATGCAATTCAAAACACATCACATCCAACAAGAAAAAATCATTCAGAATATCAGTTACAAACAAATAAAAATCAATAATAATAGAAATTAATAAAAAGATACATCTCTACATTTTCCTTTATAAAGTTCATGTGCAATCCTATATCTAGATGTAAGAATATCTGCCTTCATCCAGTTAATCTCCATGATATTGTAATGTTGAGTTAAATAATCCATATATTTCATTACAAATATCACACAATCATTGACACCCTCTTGTTTTGGACGATCGATGACAAATCTCACCTTCGGCGCAACATTTGGGAAACAATTTTCCTGCGATGCATGAAGCATTATGAGAATAATACTAACTTGAAAAATTAAATAATATTAGAATATGTATAAACATATTATGTGCAATAATTACAATAATTATAATATACTAAAAATAAGGACATACCACTGTAACCAAATGAAGGCCCCAATTATCTTGTGTGAGATCACTAACATCGGTAATCTCATACAACGAGTCATATAAATAGACACATAATTCTTCCATATCATATATCAATAATGCATAGTGATTGCATTCCTTGTGAAAGATTGAGATGAAAATATAATGACTCAATCCTATGGGATGTCCTAAAGGTGGGGATAGGTACGGCTGGATGAAGTCATTGAGATCCACAATCAACTCAGGATTTTGATCCCTCCAGACCGGATATCCCATTGCCATATCAATGAAAAATGTAACGAAGAAATAAAAGTTCGCCCATTGTGAGATGTCTTGCCTATGTATTAACTGATGTTCCCTCCGCATCAACAAATCTATGTAGGCATCAACGATATTATTCATTACCCACACATGTGGTCGTAGACTATACATGTCGTCATGACTTAAGGACAAGACACCTTTATTTCTGAGCGAAAACTGAAAAAGAGATGGCCTATTGGTAGAAATGAAGAAAAACCAATCAATTATTGTCATCTTCTCCTTTCTCAATGCTTTGACCAGATTTCTAAACTTTGGATGCAGTTGGGGAATGGAAGGCCTATAGCAATCTTGAAATCCACTAATATAGTGTAACACTCTAGTGGGTGATACACTAGGGGACGACTTCAGGGACGGGTGTGACGTCGAGACCTAGGTGATGAATGATATTCGTTTTTCTGAGCGACATTACGATCACCATATCTCTCTATACGTTGAGTTATGTCCTGTATGTCACCCATGAAACGATCAGATTGTTCCACCCAAGTGCATATATCTTCCCGACTTAGCTTCCCCTCTTCAAATTTTTGAAATAGGGATTGCGCATCTTCAATCTACACAATAAATGAATATAGATAATTGACATTATTTTGAGTAAACAAATTGAATAATAACAACAATATAACATACTTACGAGAAATATGGCATGACTCTGATCAATGTATCCTCGTGGCTGATATGTGTGATTGGCCTGAAGTTGAGGATTGGGTTGAGATATGCGCCTTTTGGTGATATGCTTGTACCATTTGAAGTACTCATCCAATGAGACTTTCTCAATGGCCTCCAAAACCTCAGCCTCTAAATGATTTACAAGTTGGTGCCTCATCTCAATCTCAGACGCCCTTACTTTAGGTGTATTGACTCTCTTTGATCTCTCATTCTCATTCTTTTTTGCCCTCAAGCCACTCTAATCAATAGGAAGATGAGGAATGTAGATGTCATCAGCATCAAATTGTCAAGACACCCGTTTCGACAATTGATACTTTATTATTTTGAAATGAATCAATGACAAATGAGTTGACCCTGCTAGTCTAAAACTTCATGCAAAAAAACTGATATGGTGATTCCACCACTCATATGGATGTATTTTTACAGCATCAAGTGGCTGGATATCAAGTTCAACCTGATAGAATATTCTGTTATGATGCGGAGACTCGCTTGGCCTTCGCCCTGACAATGAGTGATCCTTACTGAATATATATGCAAAGATCCTTGGCAAGACATGTTCTGTATCTAGCCAAGACATAGGCTGGCCAAGCTTCATCATCTCATATGCCTACACCTGTAGTGGAAGTAATAAAATGAATTGTAAGACATAATTGCAATATTATGTAAAAATATAATATAATGTAATAAAAAATAAATTATTTATAACAAATACCTATAGTATAAATCTATAAAAATTGGACACTCCAGTTGAACACTTTTACAATCCTCTGTATAAGTATGCTAGTACGGTAGACCCCATGAATAATCTTTAACCTCAGTAATGTCCTTTGTACAGGTTATATATTTCAGATGTACGAAAATTTTTACTAGTTTGTGGAAAGAGAATTGTATCGCACAATCACAATATATAAGATCTCGTATACAACCAAACAGTGACGAGATTAGAGTTTTGTGGACATTATCTAAATGTATCAAATAACTAGGTATAAGTTGGACCAGTTCCTTTTTTGTAAGATATGTCACCATCATATCCCATTTTTTGTCACTGTCATGCAAATTCCTTTTGTGGGGACTTTATAGGAGCACATGTGAGAGGTCTTCCTACAATAGGTAACTTTGTAATAAAATAAATATCTTCCAAAGTAATTGTTACCTCCTTACAATTTAAGTGAAACATGTTGGCCTCACTTATCCAATGCTCAATCAAAGTTGATACGAATGATGCATCGTGTCTTGGAAGTATACTTGGATTAGCAAATATGCCAAATTCAATCCGCTTCAACAATCTATCCTGCTCAAGTCTTAGATATTGACAACACACATTTTACGAATACAATGAATAGTCGAAGACTCTTGATAATTTCATATTCAAGTAGATATGTGATTAGTTTGATTATTTAGACCACTAGCATCATAAGGACCAGATTGATGAATATTATCCATTTTAATCTGAGAATGATGTCGTACAAGAAGAAGAGAAGAAAAAAAGGGTTGAGATAGAGAAGAAAAGAAGAGAAAGAAGAGAAAGAAGATGAAGACAAATATCAGTTTTGTGTACTAATAATTGTGATACTGACCACGTCCCTAATATAGGCGTGGTTCCAATTTTCAACGCCTCCTTCACGGGTAATGGCCAGACCAATGCCTTTACTCCTGATTAGAGACTTGACTAGACCACGCCTCCTTTATTAACGTATTAGAGATTTGAGCAGACTGTGCCTCTTTTATTAACATATTAGAGATTGGTTAATGTGGGTACTGACCATGCATCTATTAGAGTCGTGCCTTTATTAAAGTATTAGAGAGACTTGACCAGACCAAGTAACGTGGGTACTGATCACGCCTCGATTAAAGTCGTGCCTTTATGAGCTGAACTGCTTTGTGATGAAATCAATTCTCACCTACCGAGCTACTTTGTGATGAAATCAATTCCCCCATGCCAAGCAGAACTGCTTTTTGATGAACTGCTTCGTGCATTTACTAAAGCAAGAGACCATGCCTCTATTAGAGGTGTAGATAAGTTAATTTCAAATATATCCGCCCATATTAGGGGTGTGGTTGGTACATAGATTTTTCAAATATTTCATCCACGCTACTAATAGTGGTATTAATGGCGTGGTACATAAATTTTTTTTTTACAACTGTCGGATGATTGATTCAAGGATATTTCTTGCGTTAGTTATGGGTCTCTCGTAACTAATGCAAACTATGAATCATCTGCCTATATATATATATATATTAATTTTTAACCAAGTCAAGCTGGGTTACAGACTTACAGTACTGCGGCAAATAATACCCATAGAGCTTTGCTTGCTTATGAGTACATGGTCGACGTCTGATCAGGAAAACTCAGTGTATGACAAGTATAGAAGCATCTCTGTTTTGATTTTATGACAAGTATCAGGTCAAAATTTAAGTTGGGATGGAGACTTATGGTACAGTTCAATTTGTGTATTTTTTTTCTAATAAAATAAAGTGTCAATTGAGCTGTAACATAGTAGTGTAAGAGTTCATTGTAACATACTTCTAGGCAAATTCGAGAGTTCATTGTAACATATAGTTTGCGATATATATACCTCAGCAATCAGAGGTTGATTTCTGACAATTGGTTTATCAAGTAGATCTAGACAAGGAAATGAGAATTGGATGAAAGTTAGAAGAAAGCAGTATATGAGTAATCGGGAGTTGAGAAGGTACGATAATAATAGAGAGGATAACAACGGTTGTGATCTTCATTCATTTCTTGTTGCAACTTAATTACTACTCCGTTTAAAAATTACTTCCAAAAATTAGATATTACAGTGCAAACATAATTTGCATTTAGAACTGTCATAAATTACATTAACTTTGAGATTTAATATGCCGTTGTTTGACTTTAAAAAGTTAAAACATATCTCTAATTCTGGAACGGAGGGAGTACAAGAAAAAGAAAAAAAAAACTTCCACATACAATCTGGTTAGTGTGACAACTTTACCGAATAAATTTGGGCACTCATTCCTAAAGAATTAGGTTTTGGTACTTATGTGACATTCAAAGAAAAAAAAAATACCAAAATAGCATAGATAAAAGCAGTCACTTCATTCAAACTCACATTTCAAATACAAAAACAAAGTAAAGTGCACTTTACAAGCTGTCTAAACTATATAACAAGGATCAGTTATTCTTTCTTTGTCCAAAGCCAATTATGATATTTTTTATCTCCTCGAAATAGATCAGATACTGCATTCTCAAGTTCTGCAGTTGAGAATGTATTATATTTGTGTGAATTGTTTTCCGACACTATATGCGTATGGTATCGCATTAAAAAGGACTCATAAGCAGGAATCAACCTACGTAATATTAGCATATGAAGCTGTATCCGAAGGTGCAAATCGGGAACGAACCAGGTGCGCTGAGCTCGAAAAATCTCTTCAATCATAGCATTAAAATTCTTGAACCTCTCCTTCAAAGCACTCTTTGAAAATGCATTGTAGAAGGGGAGGTTATGATGAAGTCCCTCATGTCGAAAATAGTACAGAACCTTGTCCCAAGTGTCTTCAAAATAAAGTTCCATTTTCTGCAAAACTTCTTCTTTGAACTTCATCAAATAATTCTCTCCAATCATCTCAAGTAGCTGCGGCGCCCCTTCAATTTTCTGAAAAATGTAGTGGAGATTATTGATCATAAACACATGGCGCAGAGAGTCGTTGTCATAGTGCTTGGATTTAGCCTCCAAATTGTTTTTCAAGCACATAACGATCCAAGTCAAATGGAGTGCAAATGGAGTAGTCCTAATTCCCTCAACCTCCAAATTTTGTATTTCAACAAAAGAACAACTTCCTGTGCCTGGCGTCGTAATGATATTTTCAATGAACAATTCTCTATAATCTAATATTCTGATGACATAGTCCAAAGTATATGTTGCTACGCGATGAATATTTCCTCCAGGAACAGGGGTATTCGACTGCTCATTAAGCACGGTATCTTCAAACGTCAGGAGAATTTGCCTCACGAGGCATGAAAGTTGATGAACAATTGCATCAGCACGGAGATAAATACTTAGGGCTGATAAAAAGTTAAATGTAGCTTTTATTTCTGGCAACTTACATAATAGAGCCCTATACAAATCCAAAAAGTCAAACAACTTTTGCACCGACAAAGTTGTCTTAGCTATTGCTTCGGCAAAATTATACAACTGAATTGCAACATCAGAAGTCACGGCTAGAAAACAATTCTCATAAGTGGCAGCTCTAACACCATCAAAGATCAGCTCATAATTTCTTTTTTCGCTTGGGAAAATAATTTCAAAGAAAATATGAGCGGCGTGAATCCACAATTTTATTTTCTTTACCACACACTCTTCCCAGTCCAAACTCCGAACGTCGTTGATGCTCAAGCTTCCAATTTGGAAACTTGAGTAGATGGATTCCACAGCAGCTTTTCTTGAATTCCTGTAAACATCGATGCAGGGGCCAAGTTGCCCTGCGGAGTTCAAAGTGTTGACATGGCTACGGAGATGAGAAATTTGATCGGGAAATAGCTTGTACTGTCGCATTAAATTGCTGTTATCCGGTGGCTCGTAGCTGGAAGTAGAGCTTGAGAAATCAGAGCTATTCTGGCCAACAACGACGAGCATATCAGTTGCAGATTTCAATCTGTTCTCAAAATCTAAACGGAGTCTCTTCATAGATTCATTGTCTGTGATCGTCGTCTTTGCGCCTGATTCCATTTCTTTCTTGTTAATTTTGTAAACTCAGTCAGTGATGAGTACCCAACAAAGGGTTCGGTTAGAATAAGTATTATACCATTGACTGATTGAACCTTGGACATCTTGTGCAGCTAAATAACCTTGAACAAATTATTATATTAGTTATTCATTAATATACATCAGGGCTTCTCTTATTATGCTATGTTAGTATCAGTTAAATGATATTATTTTAGTCCTAAGGGTTGAATTGTCCATTTAAAACTTTGCCAACTAATCAAAATTATGTCGTTTTAGAAAAATTTTATATGGGAGCACGAATCCAACTGCCAGGAAGCAGCTGCAAGGAAACAGTCTTCCCATGTGTCACCAGCTTTCTTATTGTACGAGGGTTTTAAATTATTCTTAGGGTTTGCTGATCTAAGCTTATGCTGAATTGTTATTAATTTTTTATTTACTAGAATTGGGGGAGCATACATATTGAAGTAGTTAAATTTAAGGGACCAAATTTGTAAAAAAAGCAGCAGATATACAACCTAGACATTAAGAAATTTAAGTTCTTGGTCTATCTAAGCTTTATGCAAAGATATAGTATTCCAAATTGAGTAAAGAATGTTTATCTTTGTAATTTCTCATCTACTTCTGTTTTTGTTTGTCTTTGAGTTGTATGTTTCATATAATTGTAATTGGAATGCAATCTAATTGCGTAATTGACAACTCTTAGGCTGTGTTTGGATTCATAGAATCCAAGCTTTGGGCTTCTCTTCCTATTTCATCATCAATTTTCATCTTCAAATCACAGGCATGTGATACATGTTTAGCTCCCTCCCTAGCTCTCTCACTTTGCTTATCTTAGCGCTAGCCTTTTCTTCCCCATTGATTCTCTGAAATTTGTGTTCGTATTTGTTAATCCAAATTATATAGTGTATGATTTTCCACCAATTTGTGTTAGAATCTGGTTTTGCTTGAGATTTTTTCAATATTTATTTAAAATATAAATTGTTAATGGCATTGATGGAGTTTCATACTTCACACTTTTTTATTATGAGAGGTAGATAAAAGAAAGTAGTCATGTCCAGGCCATTAAGTTATGACTTTGGTGCTAAAGATTAGTGTTTGTATTAAATGGTTTTCGTATATACGAAATTTTCATGCAGACACAAATAGTAATTAAAGAGATAATTCATAAGTTGTTCTTCAGTTTTGATGTAACTTTCTCTATTTCTGAGTTACATGCTGACAAGCACACACAACATTGTACTCACTGCCACTTGGTGTAACATTGTGCTCACAACATTGTACTCAATTCTAAATTATTCCAGAGGCCCGAGCATCAATAGCAGCTTGTGAGTCAATTATAACATTAGTCACTATTCTTTGATTTCTTGGTGTGTTCCTATATTTGATATGATGAATATGTATCTTATATATACGTTAATTAATATTAATTATTTAATATATGTTGTTGTATATGGAATATACATTGGGCTCCCAATACATTATCACTAATGAAAATGAAAATGAAGTGAAAAGGCGAAACATTGTAGTGGGGTATTTCGTAGTTACCTCAGCAATAACTAGTGTTTTGTGGTATGAAAAATACATGAAAAAAGAGCCATTCATAGATTTCAGGAAAGCAAGAGAATTTTATTCAAGACGTTTATATTATGGAAGTGATACAACCTGTAGGGAACAATTACGTCTTGGTAAAAATGCTTTCAATAGTTTGCGTACAAAATTAAAAGAAATTGGAGGGTTACGAGAGACACGCAATGTTATAATCGAAGAAGCTGTTGCGATGTTTTTATACATTCTTGGTCACAACTTGAAGAACTGCGTGGTGAAATTTCAATTTTTTACTTTCAGGAGACTGTTAGTAGACAATTTAATGCAGTTTTAGGAGCCGTTTTAAAGTTAGGAAAATATTACTTGGTTCAATCTGGAAAAGAAGTTCAAGGTTTTGAAGATGAAAAATGGGAATGGTTCGAGCTAAATAAAAACACTCTGTATTTTATTTATTTCTTGTTTAAATTTAGATAGTCCTTTATATTGATATATAACTTCTTTCTTAATTTAAGGGATGTCTAGGAGCGCTTGATGGGACTTATGTGCCCTTAGCAGTCCCTCTTCAATATCAAGGAAGATATCGAAATAGGAAAAATGATACGCAACTGAGTGCTGGGAGTTTGTTCTCCGAACTTGAAGTTTACGTACTTTTTGCCCAGTTGAGAGAGATCGGCCGCAGACGGTAGAGTTCTGAGAGATGCATTGATAAGGAAAGATCCATTAATTGTACCCAATGGTACGTATTCTTCTTGAACTCTTAATTTGTTAATAATACTACCAAATTCTTTGTCTCCAAAACCCTGTTTATATGTATTTGTTCTAGTGTATTAAAATCTGAGGAATTGTCCTTAATTAAAGGGTAGGGTACATATCCTTTTTCGGAGTACAAACTTGGACCAAGTGATTGTCAGGTCACTGTGCACGTGTGAAGATCATGAGGCTCCTTTTTATTATACCACACACACACACACACACTACTTTTTTAATTTTTTTTCCTTCATATTTTGTTCTACACTCCCCTGTTCTTTATAAGTATGTCTTGGTAATAATGTGTTGGAAATGAGCTAATATGTATGAGAATTTAATTTCTCATGTGAAAGGAGTTTTGTTCCATATTGAAATTTAGGAGTGTTTTACTTTTTATATGGGAAAACAAACAAACTAGTAAAATTGATTGGCTATATTATGCTTCATCTTCCACGCGTGCGCATAGAGGGTGCAAATCTTAGGATTTCCGAAGGGAAATTTGGCGCGACCTGCGGACACGAATGCCGGACCGTGATTGGAACCAACTTTTTACTGTTTGTTTTTGTAGTGTCGGGACTAAAGGTCAGGGACTAAGCTGAAATAAGCCTGTCGGAAACTACGGTCAGGGACTAAGCTGAAATAAATCTGTCAGGGACTAGTGTTTACACTGTCGGAGACTAAGCGTCAGGGACTAAAGCCTGTCGGAGACTACGGTCAGGGACTAAGCTAAAATAAGTCTGTCAGGGACTAGTGTTTACACTGTCGGAGACTAAGCGTCAGGAACTAGTGTTTACACTGTCGGAGACTAAGCGTCAGGAACTAGTGTTTACACTGTCGGAGACTAAGCGTCAAGGACTAGTGTTTACACTGTCGGAGACTAAAGGTCAGTGACTAGTTTTGTAACGGCTGTAACGTTTGGATTTAATTCTTATAACGTTTGTAACGGCTAAAATTTATATATTTAATTCTTGTAACGGCTATAACGCCATGGATTAAATTCCAGCTGAAATAAGCCTGTCGGAGACTACGGTCAGAGAAATAAGTCTGTCAGGGACTAGTGTTTACACTGTCGGAGACTAAGCGTCAGGGACTAGTGTTTACACTGTCGGAGACTAAAGGTCAGGGACTAGTTTTGTAACTGCTGTAACGTTTGGATTTAATTCTTGTAACGTTTGTAACGGCTAAAACGTATACATTTAATTCTTGTAACGGCTATAACGCCATGGATTAAATTCCAGTAACTGATGTAACGTTTTACGAAATTGAAGGTTTCAGCTTGGCCAATCTGTACTATATATAGATGCTCATATTCCAAGTTTCAGTATCCCATCAAAAATCGTCTTCTACTTCTTATCTAAAATTCCATTGCGTCTTGTCTTTCTGGTGTTCATTATTTTTTCAGTTCTAGTTTGAGAGTGAGTTTACTTTGTGCGGAGTAGTTCTCACTGTATCCGTTGTATCCTGAGAAACAGTAGCTCTAATTTCTCTAGCACAGTTTGTGAGAGGACTAAACTGTTTTAAGGACAGCGTGGTTATCACGTGCCTCGGTTTGATCCTCTTGTTTCATTGATTCTTACGAATACACTACAGCTCAGAACCAACATAATGTTTGGTTGTTCTATATGTTTGGTTGCAGAATGTATTTATAAATGTAGTAGTCTGCATATCTGTTCATCACAATTTTTATTTTTATTGTCTTTCTTTCTCTCATCTTGCATGTTTTCAGACTCTCTAATCGGACCCAAATTTGTATCAGGGACATTATTGATTGATATATAGTAGCGGTAGTATAACTAGTAGTAGCAGTAGTAATAGTTACCGATTGAACTAGTCTTCAACTAACCAAGTTAGCCTTAATAGATACATATATACTACTGGTATCATACTATCATGTATGTATGAAATCAGATTTTTTGTATATACTCTCAAAATTTGATGTTTGGTTTTTAATATTCTTATTTATACAGGAAACTATTGTCTAGTCGACGCGGGGTATGCAAATGCCAATGGTTTTTTGGCTCCATATAGAGGTACTTATCATCTTAATGAGTGGTCATCTCGTGGTAACAATCCACAAACATGTAAAAAGTTATTTAATCTTCGGCATTCAACAACAAGGAGTGCAATAAAAAGAGCATTTAGATTGTTGAAGAAACGATGGGCCATTCTTCGATCCGCTTCGTTCTTTGATATGAAGACTCAAATTAATATTATTCATGCATGCGCCATCCTTCATAATCATTTACGAGATTAACAACCAATTGATCATTTGTTAAATGAGTAGATGCGGAATTACGTTTGAAACTGTCCGAAGATCAAGATGAATTTGATGATGAAGAAAATGAAGAAGATAATGCTACACTTATGACAAACAACAATAGAATTATAGTTGTAAGGGGAAGTAATGAGTGGACTCAAATGAGAGATGCACTTGCTCGAGCAATGTTTGTAGATCATCAAAATAGAAGGGGTCGTAGATGATGTAATTTAATTTTTAAAAATTTACTAGTAAGAATCCTTATCAATGGAGGAGGCATTTTTCATGCTACTCTTTTCAAATGTCATTTGTCTTCTTGGTGACATTACTTTTATCTTTGCTAGCTTTGTGCAAAGAGAGTATTTCAAGATGAGTGAATGTATATTCAGGGCCTCTTTGTTTGCGACTTTTTCTTTTTTTCTTCTTTAAAGTTACTTTTAAATTTTTTTAATAAAAAATTACTGTTTGAGTTTTTTACTTAAAGTCAAAATATAAGAAACCAGTAATATTTATTTTTTACTTTTAACTTTTGATTTTTAATTTTTAACTATAATTCATAATCAAGAAGTAGGAAAAAATAACATGCCCTCAAACCACAAAAAAAAAAAAAAAAAGGAAGAAGAAGAAGAAGAAGAAGAATGTTAAGTGGAGGTGTACTTTATCGAAGAAAAGAAAAAGAAAAGGAAAAAGGGGTGTGTTCATCTTTGGACATTCTCATTTATTTTTATTTTTGTTTGGCTTTGATAAATGCATTGGAGTTCTTAAGTCCCATTTAGTTCGGTCTATATCATTGTAATTGAACTGCAGTCTAGTTGACAACTCTGATAATATTACATATTATGATCGGAGTTAATTAAAAGTCACCGAGTAATGATAATTATGCATTGTATTCTTATATAATCTCATCCAACAACTGAGATTGCAATGTGTATATATAATCTGTTGATACAAAATCACAGCGTTATACAGTGCAGCAGGAGGCTAGGATTGTTCCGACAACGTATTACTGTGAACCATTTTGTAGTTAAATCAGTTGTTCATAGTTTTGCACACCCAATTGCTTTTATACACTTAAAACATCCGTTGAAGCTTAAGACAGAAAATCATAAGGCGAAAAGATGTAATCTTTGTGCAAAGTTTTCCAACATTCAGAAGAACAAAATCTTGCACCAACAAGAACATATTCATACTGGAATTATATCACTCATATAATTGACACCATCTTGCATAGTTGAATACAGAAAAATCTGTAACTTAGACAGAAAAAACATGCACACAAAGTAGATAAAAAATACATAGTTCTTAATGAAAGCTTGCAAAAAAAATAAAATAAAATCAAGGACTGATGTGCCCGAAAAAGAAGCGTCTAAAATACCGAGATGTGCGCATCTTGTAGCACTTTGGACAGTGCTACTTTTCTGTTCCCTAGACAAATGAAGTCTTGCTATTGCTGATCAGCTGTAGAAATAATTCATGATCCTTTAGGTAGTCTTGCAGTTGAGGTGACACGTAATGTCACACAGTGGATCGGAGGAACGATAGGTCCAGTATTTTGGATTCCTGTCTTCTTCACAGATGTCAGAGATTGAATCAGGATTATAATGTGGAGAAGAAGAGGAAATATGCAGAAGATGGTGGTGATGCACACTTTTAAACGTGTAAGGTTTAAGACGCACAGGAGATGACATTTTAGAGGCACAATTGGAGCATGCACAGAGACAAAACTACGTTGAGACAGGGGGTGGTGGCCGCCCCACCTGATTTTTCAAAATTTCTATTATCACCTCTAGAATCTTATATTATCTTTGGCATTCCACCCCATCTAATCATATTTTCTCGATATGTCATCCTGGTTTCGCCCGTATGCCATCCAAGTTCGCCACACGCCTGACACTTAAATTCATATTTAATTCTGACTGGAAAGAGCTTGATGTGAAGAGGATGGCGATGGCATACATGATGTAGAATAGATGGCAATAAGGCACACCAGAGATTGGTTTGGAAAAGACATGTTTGGCAATCAGATGTTAGTTTTTTATGAGCTTGGCACCGACGCCTCTCTGCTCCGAAAGGATATTCACACGGTTGATTAAGTGCTTTAAACTTTCGAGATTGTGTTGCTCCTGAGGACTCGGCACAGAATTTATGGATGTCTAGGTTGCATCCACTGCACGCGTAGTAGGGTGGGACTGAGGCTTTCTTCACAAGTAGCTCTACTCTGGCCTTGTAATGTTACAGATCGGAAGTTGTCAAGTAATATTTTACCAGTATTATTTTTACCAGTATTATTTTTGATTTACATGCAAACTACAGAAATACATTGCATCTGTTCAGCGTTGTCAAGTAGTTTTATATGTAAAGTAGCAGGTAAATTAACCACGGAAGTGATAAGGGGTTCATGAACGCTCCAAGGGTAAATTAACCACGGAAGTGATAAGGGGTTCATGAACGCTCCAAGATAGGGCTGCTGTAAACAAATAGAGTTGTTTGACCATTTGACTCGATTTGACTTATTTAAAACTCATTCAAATTAGTTAGCAGTAATAAACAAACAGATCATGAATACAAGTTTTCGTTGGTTAAGGTACTTAGGCTTAGTTTGGCTTGGTTCGAATTCACGAATCTGAGTAAACTTTACTAATTTGTGTCGTTCAACTTGAATCATTCAAATACTTAAACGAGTCAATCTTAATTTGTTAAGTGAATGATGTTAAACTCGATTGATTTATAGGAAAATTCGACTAGACTCAATTCGAGTTTCGCTCGAATTCAGCTCGTTTCGACTCGTTCCGAGTTTGAAAATTTAATTATCTTCACTGCTGCTCTTTATTCACGCACGAGTCTTTGCGGTTTAAGTGAGACTCCATATTCCCGATAATTGCAGGTGGTCGGTCTTGCTGGATAAAATTCAGTTGCATTGTTGACCGACAACAAGAAAATTTCTTTTGGTGTGTATACATGATATGTGAAATATTAATTTTGTTGAGTAGAAAATATATACATGAAATAAGCCCAATTTAAATGAATAACACAACATCTACATTTAAATTGTATATGTATGTATAAACATGTCCATGCATAGTAAAGGGAAGACTTCACATTTGTCGGGTTATAGAGACATTGTGAAGGAATCACGCAATGAAAAATTATTGAGGAAAGAAAACAAAAGGAAAAGAAAAATGTGCAGAGAGAATGGCAGGTGGAATAGTGTGGTAGGATACGTTCCAAAATTCGAAATACCTTTTTAAAATAATAAATTTTAAATACAAATTTTATTTTTTAAATATATCTTTATTATCATATTATTTAATAGAAATGAGAGTTATGACAGAAACTACTAAGTAGTGGAGATGATAAAATTAATTGTGGAATGGTATTTAAAAAACTATATTACTTCTTATAGTCTAAAAATTGAATGTATCTCTAATTTCGAAACAATTAAAAAAATATGTCTCTAATTTTGGAATAGACAGAGAGAGTATATTTTAAATTAAACGTAAAATTCGGAGAGTTGTTAGAATTTGCCTATAAAAAGCATGTTTCAAAAGATGAATTAACCACACTTTTCTCTAAATTTTCCTTCTCTATTATACATTTTTTATTATTATTCTAGTGACAGAACTCTCTAAGTTTCTGATATTCTAGTACCAATAAAATTTCAGGTTGAAGCCATTATTATCGTCCAGATAAGTCCATCTAACTGTATTATTATATATACATATGAATAATATATTTAATACATCACTTAGTCAAAATTTGTCTGTTACTTCAAAAAACTTTTTTGCAAAATTTATTTTAAAAACTTCTTATGCGAGGTTTCTAAATTTCGTTGAAGTTCTTAAAATGTTTTAAAATTGATTATTATAATTTTTGCTGCTACATATTTTAAGAAAATTATGAATTAACATATTTACGAATAATAATTATATAAGTGAATAATAACCTATAAAAATTAATTAAAACTATTTATTAACACGTTAAATATGGTTAATTATTTTATTGGTAATCTAATAAATTTTGAGATGAACATTAGCAACAAATCGAGGTAAGAGAATTTTCATTATAATACTCATATATCATGATTTGGTATATTTATAAAATTCAGTATTATATTATACTCTCAACTTCATCTAATATATTTATTCAAACTCTAATTAAAATATTAATTTTTGGAATAATACCAAACCATTTCCTTTTTATGAAACGATGGACATTATTGGACTTTCTTATCGAAAGGTGGATATTATTATACTTTCTAATTGAAATGTGAATATTACTGGACGTTCATATTAAATTGTTGACATTATTGGATATTTCTATTGAACTTGCACATTATTGGACATTTTTTCCGTTAAATTGCTGAATGACTTATATTATTGGCCAATTTGAATGTTAAGTTTGAATATTAATTACTGAATTTCAACTAACAAAATCTATTGGTGGATAACTATTGGTTTTTAGTTCGTTTTGATAACCTGCTTATTAATGTTAGTTTATATTACATGTCTAACCATCATTAAATCGGTACATTATTTTTCTTTGGCTAAGAACAAACAAATATGATTATATTTAGTAATTAGATTGAGCATCTTTGACTATAACAAAAAAATATGATTGATATAATCATAACCACAATGAGAAGATGGTGATGGTATTAAAAAAAAATATAATTCTTTTATAATTCCCTTGTTGAATATTTATATATAATATTTGTATATTCCTAAGAATCTATCAATGTCTGTCTTTCATATTATATAATTATTTGGAGGTCGTTAATATGTAATCTTTATTTTCTTAGCTACAATATTATTTTACCAGATTATTCGAGCTTATCCTTTTAACTTATAATCTCTTTTGAAAATAAGGATAAAATGGGGGATGTCAGATGAATAGAATAAAGGTGGTCCGAGTTTTAGAGTATATAAATAGTCCTTTTCATGGAAAATAATGTGAGAATAAATTTAGAGGACATGACATGCTCCTATCTATTGTCGGAGTATTTTATGTGTTTTGTTTACTATATAAATAAATTCTACTGTGTTAATGTAAGTGCAATTCCGAGGGTGTCACAATTAGCATTAGAGCTTAGGGTCACGTATGGAAAAAGGATTTGGGTTAGATTTAAGAAGGGAAAAAAATTATTTATTGTGTTAGATTGACAAAATTTTATGTTTAATTTGTTAAGTTTAAGTTTGAGGGAAAAGTCTTTATCGGAATATTTTTTTAACTAACCATTTACTTTTATGTTATTCTTAGTATGTTATCCGAGAAGTAGGAGATTAATGATATAGTAACATATTTTGTAATAATTGAAAATGAAAATCAAGAAGTCGAAAATCAAAGAGATATCAGCCAAAAAATGATGCAGCTAACGAAATGATGAATGAATTCTTCTGGAATATGTCATAGTTCCAGCAAAATCAAGTACGAGGCATTATTGTTCCTAACGCTAATTGAAATGCAAGTAACAAACGAAAAGTTACTGAAAAGCAGTTTAAGAAATTAGGATTACCTGTATTTCATGGAAAGTCTAATCCAGTTATTGCAGAAACTTGGATCAGACAAATGACAAAAACATTTTATGTTTTGCGAAGGAATTAAAAATTCATTTTTCCACATTTATGGTACGAGGGAAGCAAATCACTAGCAGGATGCAATGAAGTGCATGGACCCGTTAGCTTTCGAGGTGACATGGCAGGAACGAACGAGTTGTATGGAACGAACGAGTTGTATGACATGGCAGGAACGAACGAGTTGTATGGTACGAGGGAAGCAAATCCAGTTTTGTTTGAAATTATTCGTCACATGAACGAGTTAGAGTTCATAAAATTAGAACAAGGAAGTATGAGCGTTGTATGGTATGAAGCTAAGTTCGTGGAACTTTCACATTTCGCGGAACACCTTATCAACGATGAGAAGCGCATGACTCGAATGCTCTTACACTGTTTACATTCAGGTATTCGTAGGAATTTAATTTCTGTAAAGTTTCGACTCTATGCAAATGTTGTGGATAAAACTCAATTGTTAGAATGTGAACGAGAGAAATTGGCGGCAAATTGGCCAAATGAGAGAAATCACAATAAACATCATGATCAAAATCGGAAGGGCAATAATCGTCATGGCGAGTATCAACGGTTAGAAATATAAGCTAAACTTTATATTATCTATTATTTATTTAATTATTATTCTAGAATATTCATGAGTGTTTTTTGGTTACTATGCATGAATAGGTAAATACATGAATGTGTATCTTAATCTAGTTGATGCATGTATTTAAGTTATTGATGTAGTGCATGTACTAGGAGTTCTAGGAAGTTCTTTGTAGTCTTATAAATAAGACAACTCATTTGTTGTGACAAATCATTCAAGAAGTTAAGTTCAAGTTATATATATAAGTGTGTAAGTTCTACAAAGCAAGTTTCCTTTGTGTGAGTGTGTAGATTATTGAGAACAAATTTTTTCTCTTTAATCTCCAACTATATATATATATATATATATATATATATATATATATATATATTTCTACATCAACATGGCAGAAACCTAGGTGTCAAAAACGGCAATGAGAATCACTCCAACAATCACAATGGAAGGGGAGATCGTAACGACCATAACGAGAATAATTCAAGGGAAAGACGTTTTAGCGATGGCGGTCGTGACAATTATTACCCTCATGATTATTATTGTGATTCCTCTCATTTGGCCGATTTGCCGCAAATTTCTCTTGTTCAGATTCTAACAATTGAGCTCTATCCACGACATCTGCATAAAGATGAAGTTTTAAAGAAATTAAATTTCTACAAATGTCTCGGCACAACAATGTAAGAACATTCGAGTCATGCGTTCCTCATTATCGACAAGGTGTTATGCAAAATGTGAAAGATTCGCAAACTTAATTTCATATTGTGCAACAGTCATACTTCCTTACTCCAGTTTTATGAACTCTCTCTTTCATGTGACAAATATATTTGGAAAAATATTTCTCATAAAATACATCAATGAACTCCTCCCATGACATCTTGAGAGTCAACAGGTGCATGCAGTTCATTGCATCTCATGAGTGATCTACTTCCCCTCGTAGCATAAATGAGGTAAAAGAAATTTTTAATTCCTTCTCACAACGCACAATATCAAAGATTTTTGTCATTTGTTTGATCCAAGCTTCTGCAATAAGTGGATCGGGTTTTTCATGAAATTCAGGTGATCCCTACTTGAACTGTTTTGCGGTAACTTTTCGTTTGTTACGTGCATTGACATTAGCATTAGTAACAACGCCGCATCCTACTTGATTTTACAAGAACTGTGACGTTCCTGAAAAATTCATTCATCATTTTGTTAACTGTATTATTTTCCGGTCGAGGTGGGTTGTTCGTCTCTTAATTTTTATTATTCGTTTCCTGATTCTTGACCTCTTGATTTTCAGCCTCCTAATTTTGGACTTCTTGATTTTTTTTTTCAAATACTATAGTTTTTGGTACCATACCGTTAATCGCCTGATTTTCGGATATCTGCGTAAAAATAAATGGTTAGTTGAAAAGTATTCCAATAAAAACTTTTCCCTCAAACTTAAACTTAACAATTTAAACACAAAAATTTGGCAAAACAGTTCTAAATATCTTTCTTAAATCTAACCCAAATCCTCTCTCCCTAAGTAATATCCCTAAATTCTGATACTAACTATGATGCCCTCGAAATTGAGATTTCTTATCTCAACTTGAGTTGTCAAAAACAAAGTACACTTATATTAACAAGCTAAAATTTATTCATAAAATAAACAAAACACAAATACTCCAATAGAGACGGAGCACGTTACGTCATTTAATTTTATTCTCATTTTATTTTATATTAAGAGGACTATGTATATGCTCTTAAACTCGGAGCACATTACGTCATTTAATTTTATTCTCATTTTATTTTAGAGGACTATTTATATACTCTTAAACTCGAACTATTACTCTTTCATTTTCCTGACATCTCTATTTTTATCCTCATTTTTTGAAAGAGATTAGAGTTAAAATAGTAAACTTAAATAGCATTATAAAAGAATACCACGACTAAGGAAATAAAGAACAAGGTTAACCTTAGTCTCCCAATAATAATATAATATGAAAGACTGATACTGATATATTATTAGGAACGGAGGAATATCATATTTAAATATTTAATAATGAATTATTTTTTTTAAATCAACATCATCTTCTGCTTGTGATTATGATCATATTAAACTTTTTTTTTTGTTAAGACCAAAGATAGTTCATCCCAATTATCTTTATCATACAAAGTAAAAATAATCATACTCATTTGCTCTTGACAAAAATAAAATAACTCAACAATTTAATCGATAATTAGAAATATAATATAAATAACGTCAATAAGCATGTTATCAAAAAGAAATAAAAGAATTCAACCAATAGATTTCGTTAGCTGAAATTCAATAGTTACTAGTAAAATTTATTATTCAGATTGTCGAATAGAAAAATATAGTTAGTGGTAGGCAATTCAACGCAAATGATTGTCCAATAATGTTTGAATTCGATAGGAATATCCAATCATCTCAACAATTCAATATGAAAGTTTAATAATATCTACAGTTTAATAGGAAAGTCTTAATAATGTTCGCGATTCAATGGAAAAGTTCAATAATATACACAATTTCATAATAAGAAAATAGTTTGGCGTTGTTACAAAAATTAATATTTAAATTTGAGTATGAATAAATATACTAGACAAAATTCAGTCTATAATACCGAATTTTATAGAATATACCAAATCATAATATATGAGTATAACAATAGAAATTTCCTTACCTCGAATTGTTAACGGTTCATCTTGTAATTTATTATATTTCAATAAATAATTTACCATATTTAACTCATTAATATATTTTTTTTATATAATTTTTGTAGGTTACTATTCACCCATATACTTATTATTTGTAAATATGTTAATTCATATGTTTCTTATAACATTTAGCAGCAAAAATTAGAGCAATTAATTTTAAAATTTATTAACAATTTGAACGTGATTTAGAAATGTTACGCAAGAAGTTTTTGAAATGAATCTTTGAAAGGAAGTTTTCCAAAGTAAATCTTTTCAGAAAAGTTTTAAAAGAATGATGTATACAAAATATATTATTTATATGTATATATAATACTAAAGTTAAATGGACTTACCTAATGATAATAATGGTTTCGATCTAGAATTTATTTGTATTAGAATATCAAAAATTTAGAGAGTTCTGACCCTTAATAATCAAAAGATATAATACATGAAAAAGATTTAAAGAAAGGTGCGAAGATTTTTTTCATCTTCTAAAACATGCTTCTTATAGGCAAATTCTAATAACAGCTCTCCAAATTTTACGTTCTCTAATTTAAAATATATCATACTATTCCACCCACCACTCTTTCTTCCCATTTTTCTTTCTCGTTTGTTTTCTTCCTTCAATATATATATATGATGTGTTACTCATCCGAACCGTATGTATTCCTTATACACATTTTCTATTTGACAAATTAATATTTCACATACCGTGTTTGTAATAAATTTATTATATTTTATACCATAAAATATATATCCTATCATCATAATATTACTCTATATTTGTATGACCAACTTAAAAAATATTTTCATTTTGGTATTTGGATAAGACTATTAAAATTTTCTTATTATATTACAAATATTTTATTGATTTAATGAGAATATTGTAGTTATCCCAGTATGGACTATTATAATTACAGAATATTTATTTATTACTTTCATTTTAGGTTATACAATAATAAAATAACATTATCTCAAAACTTATTCCATTGTTTTACAATCTTATTTTAAAAATTAACATATAATAATTTTTTACTAACAAATGAACCCCCCCCCCCCCCCCCCCCCCCCCCCCCCCTTTCATGACAAAAAAAAAAAAAAAAAAAGGATAAAAATGAAAAACAAAAAGAAAAAGGTTTTCCTGTGCTTATTCGGGCTCTCCTTTAGGGAAGCATAGCACCACTCTAAAAATATAAAACCTGGGACCTTTTATGGGATATTGGTGCGGTTGCTGTAAGGATCCCATTTGACAATACGTTGCAATTATTAGCAGATCGGAGATTTGTCATGAAAAGGCATTCAGAACACTCATATAATTTGTCTTTCTTATGAGCTTCACAATGACATCAAATACTCATTAATTATTACGTACCAGCAGCAATTAGTGGTTTGAGAAACCGTGGGCAACCATAATCTTTTTGCAAAATCCCTCTCTGTTGGGAAGCTCTAAAGCATAACTTGTGGAAGGAGAAGTTATTGCATCCCCGTTTCCGTATAAAAATGGGTTATCCAATACGTTCATAGATAAAACTTTTACTCAGTAAATAATTACCCATTACAACTTAACTACCCATTTAATAGGTGTAATTCACCGGAACTAAAAGCAAATAAAATATATCCCCAAGCACAAGAAACCAATTTACAATCCACTAAACCAAGATCATTATATAGATATTGAAAGACCCAATTATTGCAATATAGTGCAGTTATGTGCACTGAAAACAGGAAAAAGTTCTATCCAGTGAAAGAAATCACAAGCTACAAGATAGAACATGAAGGTTTACAACTTCTCTGCCTCAAAAGTCAGGATCAAATCAAAAACTCCATAACGGCAATGATATAAATAACAAAAACAACAATATTTCGAAATGGTTTCGTCCTTAAGCCCGTGGATATGACCTTATCTTCTGCAAAAGTTGGGAAAAAAATGATTAGATGAATTGCATTATCTTAATTATAACATAGATAGTCCTTAGTAGACTGCTTTTTGCGACTTGGGACTGCGAGTGAGATATTAGTATGAGCTCCATCTAATGCACCATTGGGAAAAGAATGGAAGTTCAAATTAGAACATATGAATTACAATTCCAAGTCGCAAAAAATATATAAAAAAAAAGAAATATGTATCTTTTCCCATGTAAGAGAAGATAAATAAAGCTTACTGCATTCTTTTGGATGGCAAACACATCTCAACCCAACCCCACAATTTCCATGAGGCTTTTGACACTCATTACACATGTTTGGCACATGGTCAGGCATATCAAAACCAATTCTTGTTCCAAGATCAACTCTTTCAACATCATCATGTGAAATATATTTATAAACTCGGCTATAATGCGAGCAGTTTAAATCCTTGGGGTGAAAACCACTAGATAAATTTTCGATATCATCTACTAGCAAACACGAAGATAAGATGGCGATTTCAGCACCTTTCAGATGAGTACAGTTATGCAAAAATGGTGAAATGGGGTATTTTTTATTTGAGCAGTTGAAGAGAAGTACTGAGTTCGGTTGTGGGGGAGGAGGAAATCCAGCAGAAAGTTTTGAAGGAGATAGATAGTGGGAAGAAGAGGAGCTAGAAATGTGAGAAATGGTTAGTAGTTTATTTGTATAATTAATGGAAGAAATTGGATAAAGACCAATGGAGGTTCTAAAGTACAGTTTTTGAGATTTACATAAGATCATTCGGTTTAATAGCGATGATTCGGATGAATTTTGAAGCAAAAATGGGGTCTGAAGTTTAATTTTGCCACAAAAGCTAGTGGGGTTCTTTTGAGCTACAAGTTTTGTACAAAATAAGTTAAATATGAGGAGGAGAAGATGAAAGAACTGAAAGTTCTTGATTTTCTGCATTTCTCTCTTTTTTATTTTCTTGGTTTGATCTTTCAAGTGTCAAGAAAATAAGTCCTGAGAGTCTATAGTGTTCTTGATGATAACAAATAGATGAAATGATAAAAGGTTTTGAATTAGAGAATCCACTTTTTACTTTAGATGAATATTATATTGATCCTTCATTTCTACATGTGTTTGGATTGATTGATTCTTTTAGGACCAAAAATGAAGAATTTTTCACTTTTCTATATCAATTTATTCAAAGTTATCATGTTCCTGCTACTTTTTTATCCTTTAATTCAACTCCTTTTTTCAACCCACCATTCTTTGATCATTGCCTTTTCTTTCTTCTGCTGTATTTTCTTTCCTCAATAATCTAATGCAGCTTATATGTTTGAAAATGATATAAGAATTCTATTCAGTTTCTTGCAACACAAAAAAGAACTTGAGTATTTCGTAATCCCTAATATCAAGTCTAATTTAATCTTCTTCTTTTTTCTCCTTTTACTGGGGTCTGGTACCAAAGGTCATTCTTTGAACAAGACAACGAAAAAGTTGTCAATGGAAAATGTTTTGAGAATTGGACACTTTCAAGTTTATTTCAATCTTATAAAGTTTTCTTCTCAATTAAAGGGTTTTTTTTTTTTTTGAAACTGAATGTTTTCAAAATTCAATTTTAGCCTTGAAACTAGAATAATGTAATTCAAAATAAATTAAATTTTAATCCTATGTAACTCAAAAACTCCAGTCTATGTTAGACTCAAAACTCATTCGGTTACTGTTGGCGAATACTCTACCACCTAGCGTCTTGCCTGATTAATATTGGTCTAACTCCATCAATCTCTAATTAATCTTTATGTAAGCACCCTTTTTATTTACCACCTAGCAGTCTTTTTGAACATTGGATTTGGGTTGCCGAGCATAAACTTGCATTTTAAACTTATTAAATAAGATATGGGGTTCATAAAATCTGATATGAAGTTGAAGGTTGCATACTTAGATATATATCAATCCTGACCTTCACTTGAATGCATTCTTACTACAAGACACACAAACGCTTAAACAAACTCTTGGGAAAACATACATATGGATACTTAGTTGTAGCATATTATGGCATCACTTCAGACACTAGTTGGTTCTTGTGTCTGTTGATCATGCTGCTGGAGTGCTGGTGGCTTGACAAGAACAGCTGGAAAATCAAGGAGAACAATCTTGTCAATGGCTGCCGAAAATGTTGCCGAAAACTCGAGATGATTAGGGTGAGCCATAAAAGCTGTGAAGTCCTCCTTGCTGCTGAAGGTCATCAAGAAAGCATGAGTAAACCCCTGCCTTAGCATGTCCTGGCTCTCAATGTCCTGACCCCTTTTGAGAGTGGAAAAAAACATACAATGAATCATATACTATTAATTGAATTTTCAGTTTCAGTTCCATAATGGATGGATTTTGAAAATTTTCTAGAAAGTATGGATACCATTTGAGACTCAAATGGAGATTGTTAACATAACAAATGTTTATTATTATTTTTTTTCTTTATAGTTTAGTAACCATCATATGTGGCCAAATCTCTGTGCATTCTTTTAAGAAACAGGCAAGTAATGGTCATTTGGTATCAGTACTTGAAATGCTTTAAACCCACTTGCTATAAAGTATATACCTATGAAAGTAAAGTGTATTTTGTAATGAAATTTTGTGTTCACTCTTATGATATAAAGTCTCAAAAATGTAGTAGTGAAAAGGAAAGAGAGACTAACCACACAAAGGACTTGACAGTATCAACTTCTGAAGTAAGTTTTTCCAACCCTTTGAGAATCTCTTCCACCACCACATCTTCCTTAAACTTTGCCACAACCAAGTGCTTGAATTCTGCCATGGTTACTCCAACTAAGCAAATGTTCACTTACTGCATCAATGCACAGAAATCTATGGATATATATACATCAAGTAACACATTGGCACATTTTCACATTATATTATATATATCGACACGTGTCTAAAACTCAATGTGTCTAGACCTTTTATTGTACAGTGACACGTGTATTGAATGGACACAAATCCACCACAACTAATTTAATCAAAACCTTGTAAGCTCTTAAATAATTGGACATTAATAACATCACTATGTCTCTCTCACCATCTTTTGTACCATAAGGTCAAGTGTCTTCTTTATTAGACAATATCTGCAATCAAATATACAGAAGATATAGCTGCATGGGAGGGACAGAGCTATGAGTCACTCTGAGTACCTGATGAAAGCAATTGATTTGCTAAAAACCCCACGGTTGAACTAGCTGTCCATTGCCATTGTCCAAACTCTGATGTACCTTTGATCATTTTCACACAAATGGGACCATTAATGCCTGCCATTTTCTTGTTGGAGACATGGTTATATTGAGGATTAAGAAAAATAATAATAATATTCGATCCATTCTAGATAAATTCAAAATTGTATGTACTATTTCCTCCCGTGCCATTTGTAACTTTGAATTTTCCACACATATTAAGAAAAAAATGGAGTTGTAATCTAAATGCTCATATTGTCTTTCAAAATAAATACTGGAGAATGAATTAATTTGAAATTGATAAAAATAGTGGAAAAATAAAATAATTAAAATAACTTAAAGTGAATATTTGAAGAGTATTTTAGTTAAATTATATAATAATATTTTTTTTAAAGGATAATGTTATAAATAAATTGAACATCCATAAAAGTGTTACAAATGACATGAACAAAGTGAGTATTAGATATAGGTGGATAGAGGCATGAATGATAATGTATATTTGAAATATGAAAATATGAGAATAATTTTGATTTTGACCGAAAAAAGTACATATATCTTCTTTTTTTTAAATTAAGGAATTATAATATAGTGTCATGGCATGGTCATAAGATATCTGACCCTTTGTGTGTAATAATGAGTTTGGAATCTTTTCATCTTTTTTTTCCGAGATATGCATTGTCGTGCAATCTTTTGATTGCTCAACTTTTCTCAATTTCGTCGATATATGTGTTTGGTTCAAGGTATATAGTTCCTATATTGATCACTTGCACATACAATGCACAATGTATTAATTTGTACCCACGTCTTTGCTTGGTGGATTTTGCGATTTTATATAACTGTAAGAATTAAGATACTAGGATAACTGCAAGTAAATTGTCTAGACATTTTTTCTTGGTTATTGATTTTTTTTTCCAAGTTGAGGGAGCCTCATCGTATTCTTATTAAAAAATGATAATCTACAGATATTTGTAAATTCACCACTCTATCCTTTTCTTTATTATTATTATTTTGTGATATAGTTTAACTAAACAAAAAAGATCATAAAAAAATATATTTTATCTTTGTCATTGGATTGTCATTACACATCAGGAGTGGAAAGTGAACGATAATGAGGTAGAAATGAATGTACGAGGAATGTGAATAAAATTTTAAAATTACATTCTTTTGTTTATTTTAATGAAAAATAATAAGTGAAATGAAATTTTTGGTATATTACATGAACAAAATTGTGTTTTAAAATATACAATTAAATTAATATATGTATTAAATCATATAATCTTTTTTTAAAGGGAACAACGGAATGAAGGTGTAATTAGATTAGACCATTCTAATCCGGAAAATTAACGAGCCAATGTTAAAAGTCGGGTCATAAATGTGTCGAGTCCGAGTCAAACTCGAGCCTCAATCGAATTTGAATTGAGTTTAGTCGAGTTTGTACATTAAACTAATCAAACTAAGTTGAGTTGGACAAATTTTTATTGACAAATAAAAAATTATGTTTGAAATCGATTAATTTAACTAGTCAAGATCAGTCTGTTAAGTAAAAAAATTAAGTTAGAACCGAGCAGACAGATCTCAATTCGTTTACAATCTAGTTAGAAGACCGAAGTTTTTAGTTTTTACCGTAACGCAGGGCGTAGTGGGGGAGGGGTGGGTAGTGGGGTGAGGTGGGGTAGGGGCTCTGGTACTGGCTACTAGCCTACTGCAGTTCCTTTTGGAAAGAATCCAAGAAGCCCAGGAGAGAGTGTGGATCTGCCAAGTTGTTGCCGACAAAAGGAAATGGACAACTCCTCGTGTGCATCCACCATACAGTTCTCAGTTGTGGGACCTCTGCATATTCCTGCTTCTACGCACAAGTAATGGACTTTTGGGACACTAGTCTACGACCATAATTCATCAAACACCACCACTCCACTCGATCTCTTTGCACAATATTTTTTATTACCTTAAATGTGCTATCGGCGTGATATCAAAATAATATTTGAGTGATATTTTTTTTAATCATTTCATCAAAGTATCTTTATTATTTTCTTTTCAAAATTTACACTAATTGAATATTTTAATAATTATTATTATTATAATAAATTAAGCAAATATTGCATGTACGTCGCCATCGCCGGTCAATTTAGTACCAAATCTTTTAGTAATATAACGGACATTTTAATAATATTAACAAATTAATTAATAATATTAACATATTCATTTGTAACGGTATCATATCTATACCTAGTTATTACTACCTATGATGCCACGCCATAACCACAATTAAAAGATATGTCCAATCTTCCTAATTAATAAAAAAAATTATGAGAAGTAAACCATACTTCATTTTATTAATTAAGGTTAATTATGTAATTTTACAGCAATAAAAAATCTGGACGGAATTATTCTTCGCATGACCAGCCTGTCATTTGCCGACTTGCCCTAAAACAAATTTTATTTTCGTTCTAATGTTGTTATGTTTCTATAATTTACTAACTGAAATACCCTTTAACTAGCTCGCTTGCATGTGCACAGTATAAATTTTATTGTTGAATATAAATAAATCTTTAAAAATAGGGACTTACAAAGTATTTTATTTGTTTTCCTCAATTTGAATTTCATTTTAATACTTAAATGTAGTGACCCTATATCTAACTTTTTAAATAATTATCTAGAACTTTTTTTTGTAATATTAGTATTTTTTACATGTTGAATTGGTTGTGTTTAGATGTATTATTATTTATTTTTAATTGACTCTAAAATATTTCATTTCTTTTTTATTTTACTTCAAACTATGTTGTTTGAGTTATCATCTCACAATGCACTGTCGACTGATTCTCTGTTGTACTTCACATTAATTTATTATCTGTTGTTTATTTTATTGGTTGTTATATTGTTTATTGTTTATTTTTGAAATTATTATTGTTTGTTGGTATTACTTGTTGTACCTTGTTGTTTATTTTCTTGGGTTAAAAAAACTTATTTTATTATCTCTATTAGGACATACTAAAATTATTTAAATATTTTTATTTCTATCATATTTTAATTTTTTGCGAATATTAAAATTACATGTTTGATTCAGAGTTACATATTTTTTTTAAATTATTTTAAGAATTTTAATATCATTCTAATTTTTTTAAATGTTTTTTTAGGAATTTTTTTATTAATTCAAAGTGCAATAAAATTACAAAATCTTAATGACAAAAATATTAGAATAATATCATTATAAATAAGTTATGTAAATATAATTATTTTTGTTGAACAAATTTTGTTTTTAATATAATGTTTTTGAAACGGGAATATATGTAATTGCTCAATTCTTTTCTTTTGGTTATTTTCTTAAGATTAAGTCAATTGATTTATGTTTAATTTTTCAAAAGGAAACAAAGAAAGAAACAATATCACCAAGCCACCGCCCAAACCCTCTTATCAGTCATTACCCAACCCAAGGATCCAAATCGTCCAAACCCACTTTCACCATCCTCTCTCTCTCTCTCTCTCTCTCTCTCTCTCTCTCTCTCTCTAACTTCTATTTTTGTTCACTTCACTCTGCTTCTCCATTTCTCTCTTTTATTATCTTCCAACAGCTTCTTATTCTTCCATCTCCCTCATAGTCTCATCTTTACTTTCTGCGATCGACATCTAATTTCTGAGTTAGGCTGAGTTGATAAAGAGAATCGAAACTATCTGACTCAACGTAGGAACGTAAAAGTTCATCGTCAGTTACATTATATATATATAGCTATTAGATTTTTCATTATTTCTGTTATCATGTTCCTCCATTTGTTTCAAATTACATTGTCTTAAATTCAAACTGAAAGTAACATTATATACAAGTCATTTAATAACTTAGAAACTTGAAAATGTAAAAACAAATTCAAAATTTTAATCAAATAAAATAATCACTTAATAAATAACTTGTATCTATAAAAATAAAATACACCCTTCAATTTTTAAATTTAAAAATATAAAATTAATAATATTATACACAATAATATAAATTACTTATCTCGTTTTATTGAGTCTGTAATATATATATATATATATATATATATATATATATATATATATATATA
>CM025788.1:5767743-5778849 GCA_014636745.2 Centella asiatica
TATATATATATATATATATATATATATATATATATATATATATATATTATAAACATAATAATTTCCTTCTATTTTGAATATATTAAAGTTATTGAGTCTAATAATATATATTATTTTCTACTTTTTAATAATTTTTGTTATATTAAATATGGGATCAGTAATTCATATTATTGTGTATAATATCATTAGTTTTATATTTAAAAATTAATGGGTGTATTTTATTTTTTAGTTATAAGTCATTTAATAAGTTAATATTTCATTTGATTATATTTTTTAAGTTACTATTATATTTTCAAGTTTTTAAAGTTACTTTAATTATCAAAAATAATTTACATTACCTGATACTAAATACATTATACTTTATATTAATCAAAATAATGTAATAAATCAAAATTTCTTACTTTGTTTTTCTTTTTTAGTAATTTATCGTGATTCTCTATTTTTTTGTCATATAAGTTGTTCTATATTTTATTTATTTTATTTTATAATTGTCAATTATCTTGTTAGTTTTTAAGTTTTGTATTCTTTTTGTTTTATTTTATGATGTGATACTTTAATTTTGAGAAATGTACATAATTTTTGTAATTTTTTATATATTTGGTAATAATCACTCGTTGAGTTTTCATTCCAATAATCAGATTTGCGATAAGATTTTCTTAATTTTGATAATTAGAGATGAAATATGATTTAATGAATAAAATTATTTTAAAAAATGAAACGACTTTGCTGAAACACTACTTCCTCCGTTTCATAAAAATTGTAACACTTTTTTCAGAATGTGTGACACTAAGTTTAAGATACACCAAAGTTATAGCCAAATATCTCATTTTTGTATTGTTTTTAAATATTTAGCGAATTCAAATATTATACATTCAGTTGTATTTTAACTTTTTTAAATAATAAATATTTATATAAGAGTTTAATATGTCTTAAAATTTATGCCACCCACTTTAAAAAAAAGTGTTGCAATTTTATGGGATGGGAGGAATATATAGTAATAGGAACTATTTGACTAATACTATATCTAACATTTATAAAATATAAAAATTGTTTTATTTTGTTCTTTTATCTTCAACTTATAACATTATTTTACTAAAATCTAATATAGATTTAAATTTTTTATACGGTTTAATGTGTTAATTATCAATATTAATTTTTAATAAATCGTGTGATCAAGCAAACCATGAACATTATAGTTTATTTGAATAACTTTAAAACTAAAGTATGATTATTAGATATTTTAAATATAATTTCATTTTGATTACCAATTACAATCGTAAAAGTATAACGGAGATTTAAATAAATATTTTCTTTATTTTCCTTGTAAAAGTATAACAAATATTTTCTTTATTTTCCTTCGCCAAACTCATGTTTTACACGAGTATAATGACTTGTGTCAAACGATCTATATTTAGGGGAAGAGGAAGAGGGAGTACTAACTTGAACATAATTGCAAAGAATTAATTGCATATATATCTTTGGGATTTCTTAAAAAATCTGATTATTGATTATGATGAGTGATTGAACGTATCAAAACCTATACCTATATATGAAATTTTCAAGAGGAATGTTATATTTAGTTCAATTAATCTAGTTAGTATTACTCAATTAATTTAGTAATTATTTTTGTTATATTTTTTATGGTATAGATTTTTTTCATATATTTTTTTAACTCAAGTTATATGATAGTTTTCGTACATCGAGTTTTATAAACGAGTTCAATGTAATTATATAAAAAAGATAATCGATTCAAACCGTTAAAACAACATATAATAAAGATCATCAAACAATTCACTACTATTACAAAAAATAATAATAATAATTACCAATAAAAACCAGTACAATTATACACAATTAAAATATGATAACATCAAAATTTAAAATCAAAGAGTAAAACCTCAATAATAAATATATGATCATCATAAATATAATAGTTACAAATATTAGTAACTAAAATTGACATTGATAGACCCCAAAACCTATATAAATATGAACATAGATTTTATTAATTAATATAAATATTCACATAACTATTTATTAATCAAGAATTTTATGTTCAATATAAATTTTAACTTCGTTACTATGTCTAAATGATCAAAAAAATTATAAATAAAATACACATTTTAAATAAATTATAACAAAATTATATAAAATAACATAAAAAATATTCTCGTATTTGCACGGACAATTAAACTAGTAATCAATGAAATTTGGTTTGTACTATTTGATAATTAAGACGTTTTTTTTGTGGGAGACTTCTTGGCTAGTCATTTTTTAGAAAAAAAAATCTTTTCTAGTCATATGTAGTTTGTATTCTTTCCTTGATATCAACTTTAATATCATTATTCCTAAATTATCCATCTTTTTTTGACTTTAATTCAAATTCAAATCTTTTGATAATGACATAAAATTTGAACTTCAAAATTTTAAAATTAAATATTAAATATATCTATAAAATAAAATAAAATAAAGTTAATCATTATTAACTTTAAGCATTAACACAAAAATAATATCAATAATATATAGGTAACATATCATATTTATAGCAACAAAAATTACAATAAGATCAATCTCACTCCATAAACTAGAATCATTGTCATTAATCTTACTATTAACAGTAAATGTTTTCAACATTAGATTTACTGTAATGTTACTATAAATTTGCAATATTAAATATACTGTAAACATAAATTTAGTATTTTGCAATAATCATATTGTAAATTTACAATAATAAACTCACGATTTATATAAAATTAAACTTATTGTTAAGAAATTTCTAAAAAATAATAAATTTACAAGTTTTTTTTTATATTTACCATATAATAAGATATCTAACATATTGTATTTATAAACTTATTGCAAAAAAATATTTTGTCAATTATATATAGTAAACTCTTTATTTATATTTATAGGTAATAAACTCACAGTTTATATAGAATTAACAACAATGTTAAAAGTAAACACTAAATTAAAATAATATAAGTTCAACATTAAATTTGCAGTAATTTTACAGTAAACTTGAAAATATTGAACTCACTATTAACATAAATATACTGTAAACATAAAATTAATATTTTAAAATAAACTCACTTTAAGAAAATAAATGTATCCAATAAATTTACAGTATCTAATTTTATCGTACATATAACAAAAAATATATCTAATAAATTCACAATATGATATTAATAAAATTACTGCATTGTAATAAACATACCAAATAAACGTATTGTAAGACACATAAATGGAGTAAGATTGAAGCGACGTGTGATTAAATAGATTTATGGTGGTAATTGTTGATTATAATTTATATCGGTGATAGTGAATTACTTGGGAGATCATGCTGATAGGAATGGTGGAAACGTGAAAAAAGTAAAATAGAAAGAAAGAATAAATGTAAAAATATATGAAGATATGAACAGAAAAACATTTAATGAAAAATGAATGAGAGAGATTTATAGTAAAAATTATACAAAAAATACTTTAAAAAAAAGAATATAGCATAAGAGTAAAAAGTGAGAGAAAATATAATTATCATAAAATTAGAATTAGAATGATAAGATAATTAAAAAGAGACTCTCATAGAATGTGGCGCAAGAGTAAACATATAGTTTAATAAATAATTTTAAAAGGAGAAAAATTGGAAAGAAAGTATTTCTTCTGTATCCACTTCTTGTCCAGACCTCCCTTCTTCTCCAGCTCTCCTTATTTCTTCTGTTGTGATTTCATGGTTTGAATTCTACCTCGCCGCTAACTTCTGACTGTACCGGCTGCTTCACTGCCTCCAGATTTTGAATTCCAGATTTCGAATTTTCCTGCTGCCTCTTTGGTCCTCGCTTGGAAGAACAGGTAATATTGTAGTACTTGTTACATTTTTGCTTTCAATTGAGATATATTCTCAACTAAATACTGTATAAATTTCATAAATACCTTCTTAGTGTTCTTGTTTACTGTTATATGCCTTAGCCAAAGTTGTGAGGTTCATTTTCATATTTTATTGCTGTCTAATAACAAGTACACACCAACTGTTTGTGAAAATGCCTCCACCATATTTTTACCATGTTAGTTATTATGTGTCCCTGCATTATTGTGAACATTTTAGAGAGTATTTGATATTCAAGTCTGAATACTTCAATCAATGTTCCTTTGATGTGCAAATAAAGAGGAAATAGATAGAGTTATTCTCATAGATAAGGAGTTCTCAGAGTCAGGGACACAAGGAATTTCGTATTTTTTATATTGAATTTTGTGAAAATAGATAATTCAACCTGGTTGGAAATCAGTTGATGTATTGTATCATGCAATTTATGTGTTATAATCAATGATACCGCTTCAATGGTTCTATATATGCTTCTATAATCAATAGATGTCAGAGCTCGTGCTAAAATTATAGATAACAATTCCATTCCAATCGGAAATTTATGGAAAAATAAGATAAGTAACTACATAACTTCTTCAGAACGTATGTGACATCCAGTGTAGTCAAGGCGTGCACCATGGCGTGGCGCAAAATCAAGGTGTTGCCTTGTCATCTTTGTTTTAGGGACTTTGAACAAAGGCAAGCGTGGAGACACCATGGCACAGAGGCACAAGTCAAAGACGCAGTCAATGATGTTGACCAAGTCAAAAAAAAACTAAAATTAGATATAGTAATTTCAGACTTCCACTTCCACGGTAGGTCCTTCTCCTCTAATATCCACTAAAACATTTGTTTTGTTTCTACCTTGTTTTGATTTTTCGACATGGGACTTTCCGAGTTGGAGTTATTTTGTTTTGATATGATCTGTGATTTATAGTTATACAACACTTAATTAGTCTGGACTCAAGGTTCTTCTTGTAGTAGTATATTTAATTAATAAGTAGTAATTACTTAATTAATCAATTACTTATATTACTATTATATATATAGTTATATGCAAATTAATTAATTATATGCTAATAATGCCCTTAATGTATTAATAATTTACTCTATATATTATTTCTTTCTTTACTTAATTATATATATATGCACAATTTGATTTGTTATATTGGTATTCCAGGTAATGACTACTTATTTAAGGAAATATTGTTATTTAAGTTCTGAAAATGGAAATAATCTAAAATTTTACATAGTTTTACAATTTTTTCATGGTTGTGCCGCTCGCGGTGCCGCGCGCCACATGCTGCAGCTCTTTTTCATGGTTGCGCCACACGCCATTGACTACACTAGTGACTTCTCAATCTTTTTTGGTGTGTTGGCTCAATCGTTTTGGTATGTTGTACTGCTTAGAGCGATGATAGATAAGTTTAGAACTTCAGAGCAGTGAGTACCGATACCTACCCACAATACTTCTTCATTGGTTTTCGTTTCTAGATTCTATATATAAAAGAGAATAGGTGATTGAAGAAGTTTGTCATCATGTGCACTCCTATGGTCCTATACTGCGGAGTGTATTTTATTACCCTTATAGATCTGCTACTGGCGACACTTTTGTCCTGCTACCGTCTATTGCTGCTCTATCTAGATCTCCTCCATCAATTTCTTCTTTTCTCAGAGCTTTCCCATATTTCTATGAGAAATTCAATTCTCAACCTTTGATTTTAAAGATTTACAAATCCCTAATTTTGTTTTTATATTCAAAGATTTACAAAATCCCTAATTTTGTTTCCAGAGGAGAAACAATTACAGTGGCCTCCATTTCTCTCCCTTTCTAGGCTCGTTACTTGTCCACTATTTGTCAAGAACCTCCATTAATTCTCATGTAGCCACGAAGATTTGGGTACAATTGAACACTTCTCATGGGTACAAAGAAGATTCATAGTTATGATTTTAATAATTTTGCCCTGGAATCTATTGATTTCACATATTCAAGAAATCAACTCTCATCTATAATCATTTATGATGCCTATAATTAATTTAGGTTTTTTAAATATTTCCTTTCTTTATCTATCGTTACCATCTTAGTGGTGCATAATACTACTCTTGAAACGACTTGAACAGTAAACTCATTCTATAGAATTAGATGAGCTACCTAACCTTTGGTATTTAATTAAACTCCTAATATGATTTGGAATCCAATTCAAAGTTTTGTAATGTCATTGTGTTGGTCCACTAGGAGAGAATGTAATACATATGGTAATTTAGTGCAGTATAGACAGGGGATTCTAGATCATGAGAAAGTCCCAATACCTTCTTCTATTACTTCCTATTTCCACTTCACCTTTGTCTACATTAAAATTTCTCATTTCTCACTCTTTTATCAGCTTCAAATGCTCTCCATTTCACACGCTATTTTCACAACAGTAACTGTAATTTCCCCCTATACTGCAGCTGTTATTTCCCTTTTTTCTTTTTTTCTTTTCTCTTTTTGGCCATGCAATTTCCATGTTCTTAAGTGGGATTTTTAATGAAACACCAACCAATTTGTAATCTGACATTTTCTTAAGCATTCTTACAACTTTTATTGTATTCAATGCTTTTTTAGATCACTGGTGTTTCTTGATTCTATCCATATAATTGATACCGTGGAGTTGAATTTTGTCAATTTTAATGGGCTATAAAATATTGCTATAAGAATTTTAGATTTAGCTTTGAAATGGAGTTTAAATGTATCTATTAACGTTTTATTGTCATGGGAGTTATATCTGTTAAATATGTGTCTGTGCCCTTAAAGATATATGACAAAAATTAGACATTGATTTGGATGTTAAAGAATTTGGGTTCATGATTAGTAAATACATAGGCTGCATGAACTTGGTTCATGATCTATATTCGCTTACATTTTTTGACAGAAAAGTTTATCATTTTGGCTTAACATGTCAGTTCTGCTACCAGTTCAACTCTCTTAATTTCATAGATGTTTTTTATTTACGCTCTGTAATGTTGTTGATGCTTTTATCTCAGAAAATAATGTTATGGGCTAACGCTGTTGTACTTTTGTATTATTTTGTTGATGCACGAGTCATTTAGTTGTATTCACATGCTATGTTTGACTTCATATTTCATTCTATCAAATGCATAATTTACCTTCTACTTGTCTTTTTTCGCAACACCTCTGTTTTACTTATACAAAATTCAGTAAAGCTTGTATTTGGATTGCCCCATAAAAGATAAAGCATCACGATAATTTCTTGCACCGGAAAATGTTGCTGGGAGATATATTTGGATCATTAATTATGGTCTCTTCGAATATTCTTAATCACATAATAATGCAACGATTTCCACATATTACGGTGGGGTTATTAGTGCTATTATTTCTTCTTATTAGTCTGTCCCGCCTATAATTTCTCTGTGTCGGTATGATAGAAATAACCACATATCTTGAGTGTTTTATTGAATTTTATAATATATGGAGAAAAGTGTAATTGTCAACAAGTCCTGAGAATTATATATTTAGTAATGTTGTGTCCACTTGTATAGTTGAAAGCCCATCCTCCAACCACGAAGCAATGTCTCAAATTTTAATGGGTAGGCTTCCAAATTTAAATCACTATGTGACATTGCAGCATCATCTATGTGAAAAAATTTGCATTTCTCAAAATTAAAATTAGGGATGCACATCGGTTGGGATATTTCAACCCAAACCAATTATTTCGAGTTGAAAAAATTATAACCTAACCCAAACCGTTTGCTTCCACAACTCAAACCAACCCAAACCAATAAATATCGGGTTGGTTTGAGTTGGATTAATCGGGTTGATCAGCTAATTGATATCAGTTACTCCTGTTAATTGTTATCTGCTACATAAGGAATTATCCAGAGGAATTTATCTGCTGACATGTGAATTATTTACTGACACGAGAATATTATTCATTGACATCAATTTCATCAACATTACAATAACAATACAATAAAAAATTCAATAGATATTCACTGACAACAATTCCATAAACATTACAATAACAAGTAGGAATGCCAATTGGTCGGGTTGGGCGGTTTAAGTATTTCAACTTAAACCAATTATTTCGGGTTGAAAAAATTATAACCTAACTCAACCCAATAGATATTAACAACCCGGCCAATAAGGGTTGGTTTGGATTGATTCAGTCGGGTTCCTCGGGTTCAGTCAGTTTATGAGCATCCCTAATTAAAACATTACAACAAAAAATAAAAAGGGAACAACAAGATAATTAACAATTAAAGAATAAAATAAATAAATTCTACGACAATTATAGAAACGACCAAATGTAAAACACGATAATAAAATTACTAAATAAAAAATAATGAATAAAATAACGAAAATTTTATTAATAAATTAAAATGAAGTAAAACATATTTAGCACAAGCAATGTAAAGTTTTATAGATGGTTATAATAATCAAGAAAACAACTTTAAAATTATAATTACATAAAATAATAACCTATTAACTCAAATGTAAAATAATTTTAAAAAAAACTAATCAATTTTAAAAGAAACCGTTGTGGGTACTGGTTTTACTTTTGTGTGGATTAAGTCAACTCCTTTAACAATTTTTGTTCGGCAGGAGCAGGGAGAAATGGGATTGTCATCATCTAAGCGTGTTTCTCAGACTCTCCGCAGCTCCGCAGATTTCAACTCGGCATGTGACTCAGTCTTCGAACAGTGCCTCGACCTCACCCAGCACACCTTCCAAGGTGTTAAACCCTACCAGCTCGCTTCCGCCTCCGATCTCCTCCACCAATCTCTCACTCTCATACACTACCCCCTCGTTGAAAAGTGGGTCCGAGATCCTCCAACTCGCTCTCAAGTCGACAAAGCATTCCGATCCGTCACCAGCCCTTCCTCCGATCGGACTGGAGGAGATGCAGAAATAGAGCTCGGACCTGCTAAATTTAGGGATTTTGGGGTGGAGCTCTACGCGGACGCTGTCGTTTCCAATGCCGGAAAGGCGGTGCTTGCTCGAGTGCCAATCGCAGTTGCCGGAATTGTGGGTTTGGGAGTGGCGACTCGGAGTGGGAAGGACTTGGTTGGGGCAGCGATTGGTGTGTACGCGGTTGGCGCTGCGGCGTCATTTTATATGGGTTTAACCGGTTAGAGATTGTACAGTACCCGACCTAAATTACAATAGAACTGCGTTGTCCCTAATTTTAATGTAATTAAGCCTTTTATTATGGATATTAATATTAGTATTGTATGTTTAATTTAGAATTGTAAGTTTAAATTATACAAAAAATATTTCATGAAATTATTATAATTGTTTAATTAATAATAATATAAGGAAATGTAATGGTAAATTTTTAAAAATTAATTTGCGGATTTGTTATCTATGGAGTTTATAACAATAGAATAAATTCTTATAATACAAAATTATTTCTAATGTACAGGTAAAAAAAAATGTTTTGTCAATAAAATGTAGAGTGCATAATATAGATAAATAATAGTTAATTAAGTCATTTGGATAACAATGTTAAAATGATTGAAATAATAAATTTCATCAAGATTTGATTTAAAAAAAAAAAGAAGCAACGGTTGGGATAATTGTGTGATAACAATGTACAATATCATTTTATATAATATTATTTAAACAAAAAGCAAATTAAATCATACACAAAATACGAGTCATGTGATAAAATTTTATTTTACTTTCTTTTATACAATAAAACAAAATATGAATGAGTGAAATGAGTTGTATATGTGAAATATAACTTTTGATAAATTATTTTTATTTTAGTAACTATTTATAATTAATTATTTCTAAAGTTTATTTAAAAAAATGATAATAAAATGAAAAAAACATAAAATATTGATTTTAGTTAATTGAAAAATAAATATTTGGGTAGAATATTACATCAATTCATATTATTGTTACATTCTAATTGAAAACAACAAAATAATAACACATGAAATTAATTTGTAAAACATGAAAACAGTACCAATAAAAAAATTATATTAAAATATTAAAATAAAAAACTATCAAAATACTAAAAAATAACTATTAAAAAAATCATGTGTTGTGTGCAGGATTCATTGCTAATTTTAATTTAATTTATTAATCTAAAATTTCATATTTCATATATTATTTTTTATTTAGTAATTTTATTGTGGTTTTTTTAAAAAAAAATTGTGTCGATTCTATTAGTTGATATAGTATTTATTTTATTTTATTTTTTAATTGTTGATTGTCTTTTTTTCCTTTTTTGTTGTGTTGTTTTAATTTTGAGAGATATGTATAATTTTTAAAATTTCTTATATTTATGGTAGTGGTTGCTAATTGATATTTTATTACAAAAATCGAAGAAATAATATACTTTCTTTGATTGATAGTTAGTTAGATGAAAATAAAATTATTCCCAAAGACGTAATCTCGCATTTTCGAAACTAAATTGGAGTTGCTTACCCAGGTTATTTTGAGATAACATCTTCTCTTTTAAAATATTATTAGTTTGTATGTTTATGCATTGCACATATATTTTGTTTTTTTTAATGTAATTTTAAGAGAATTATATTTTCATTTCTTATTTCTAATATTTTTGTATATATAATTATATGCATAAGGTAATATTTTTTTACATTAACCCGTTCAAAATCAAAACTAAATGGTATTTATTATAAACATGAAAGCAGAAAATCATTTAAAGACAAACTAAATATTATTTGGATTTGAGTACTTAAAATAAATTTTAACCAAATAAGAACAAAAAAATAATCAAATGACCGAATCTATATATTACTATATATTAATTGACAAATCATACTTCAAATACAAAATCGATTCTGTTAAGTCAACTATTGACTTGGTCAATTTAATTATTGTTTTCTTTTCCTATTATTGTTAAAAGTAATTTTAGTAGTCCTAAATCAAAATAAGATTTAGTTTGACTTTGAATAAATTTCTCGAACAAATACTATTTAATTTTGATTTTGAACATGTTAATAGTTAAAAAAAACCTTATACATATATAAAAATATTAGAAATAAAAGAATCTAAAAATTATAATTATCTTAATATTATCAAAAAAAAAATAAAAATGCTGCCAAACAAAAAAGACAACAAAAAAAAAAAGTAAAAACAGTAAAAGTTGTACATGTGTAACATATAGATATACTAAAAGAATTATAACAAAAAAATATGTTTTATCTTAGATAAATAAATAAATAAATAAATAAATAAATAAATAAATATATATATATATATATATATATATATATAT
>CM025788.1:5779249-5794600 GCA_014636745.2 Centella asiatica
TGATGTCTTGTTGTAGTCTTTAAGATGTCAGAGAGTTTTGTTCAGTTGGAGGTAGTTGGTTCATTGGTTAGTCATAAATGAAATTTATGACTTCTATTTATACTCCTTCAGAAAATCTATCCGTTGGGAATTTTGAAATAGATCCATTGGAGTGTACTTGTCCTTGATGTGACTTGTACCTTTTCAGCAGTCCTTGCTTAGTTCAAAAAGTTAGCCGTTTTTCTGTCTTCTAGTGCCCTTCTGAAGAGTTTCTCAGAAGTTGACTAAGTAAGGGTTAAGATAACTTTTCTGACAATCTTCACTTTGATAAACAAAGGATCTTGCTTACTAAAGTCCTTGCTTATTTCCATTCTAAGCAGGACTATACTTGAAAAATTCTTCGTCTTCAGAATCCTTCATAGCAGGCTAATCAGTAGACTTCAATGGTGATCAAAGATCCTTGCTTAAATACAAATTATATCCACCTAACATGTTGGATATTTTTCTAAGTCCTTTTACATTGTCTAAGCAAGGACTATATTACATCATCAATTCTTATATATCAAACACATAATGAAAGTTTAAGCAAAGATAATATAAGCAGGGGTGCAACAACAATCTCCCCCTAATTGATAATGTCAAAACGAGTTATTTTGATCACCACAGCAAGAACCAAAAAGAATTTCATTTTATTTCAAAGTGTTCAAGAAATACAAGTTAAAATGGAATTACTCAACAAAACAAAAGAAATTATACATTAGCAGGTTCATCCGAACTCTGCTGGTCTTCACCCTCACCAAACTTCAGTAAGTCTTGCCTTCGCTTCTCCTCTGCTGCCTCTTTTTCCCTTTTCCCTACTTCCTTTTCTTCTTTCCTCCTCTACATCCTTTCCTTCTTTTTATCATACTCCAGTTGCATTTCCTGTACCCTGAGTCGCTTCATTTCCACTTCGTACTGCTTAATCCTTGATTCAGATTCCTTTATGCTTGCTATTAGCTTGAGACTTTCAGTAGGCCCCGACTTCTTTGAAATAATATCAGCTTCTTCAAGAGCCTTCTGAAGTCTCATGTACGGAGATGGATTTAAAATTTGCACAACAGACTCAGGAATATGCTTGGGAAGCCTTTTTCTTTTTGGAGCAGTAGCAAGGATCTTATCAGCAGGAGTCGGATCAGCAGGGATAATTTGTTCTGCTTGTTCAGCATGTTCTTGCTGTGCTTCATGACCTCTCTCCCTCTTTTTGATATCATCAGCCATTATGGGGAGAAAGTCAATCAGCTTATTCAGTGTTTGCTGTAGCTTTTCAAGCTTTTGCTCCATCTTCGATAATCTGGAGACTAAGGCAGGATCAGCAGAGGTTTCGGCAGCAAGGGTGCTCACAGCAGGAAGTCTTGCTAAAACTTGTGCCAGTTGGGCTTCAAGTTTAGCAAGCTTCTGTGAAGTAGGAGAAACCTTGCTGACAGCAGGTTGCGGGTCGGATCCAGTAGGTTCTTCAGAATGAGCTTCTCCATCAGTAGGAGTGTCCTTGTCCTCCCCCTCAATAGCAAACATCTCAGCGGATGATTCAGCAGGAGTGGGCTCCCCCTCGGTTAGTACCCTTACTGGAGATAGATTGCTGGGTCCTTCTTGAATGTTCTCAGCAAGGTACTCATCGGGATCCAAGCCGGCAGCAAGAGCATCTTCGATCAGCAGGGACCTGATGAGTTCCTGTGATTGTTTTTCCTTTGCATGTACAGCAGGAACATCATCAGAGTCACTGTCACTACTGCTGGATGCTTGAGTTTGCTTTCCCTTCCCTTTGCCCTTAACAGCAGCATGTTTTCTTCTTTGAGGAAGGGTTGGGTCAGTAGGAGAACGTATGGTAAAGCCAAGGAGGACAAGTCTTCGAGCAGCAGAGGGTTTGGCAACCGTCTCTGCTGATGGCTCCTCTGGGGACACTGCTGATCTATCTATTTCTCCAGTGTAGTATGGATGTGGTGGATTGGCTTTATTGGCAACATGGATAGCAATCTCCACTTCAGCAGGTCCATTTACAGAGTCTGGAGTGTCAACAGACTCGGTTTTTGTAAGCTCCAGAACTTCAGTAGGAGTGGCAGGCTTCTTTGCTGTAGTGTCAGCAGGGATAGGTTCAGTAGGAGTCGCCACCTCCGTAATCTCATCGATTTCTTTGAAGATCTCAGAGGATGATCTTTGTTGTTAGTCAGCAGGGATAGGAGATGAGTCAGCAGGGATGAGTTATCAATTTCCTCAAATATTTCATCCCCTGCTGACTCCGGGGTGAGAGGGACTGCTGTGGGGATATTTTCTTCAGAGGGAGGCTCCACGTCAGATCCTCCAGCAGCAATGGCTTCAGCAGCCAAATCTTCATCGACAAGTTCCATGTAGAAATCGTAGATTTCCCTCTCCTCCTCGGTCAATGTTGAGAGGTCAAATTCAGCAGGCGTTGCCTTGGACTTCTTTTTAGGCCTCTGAATTTGACTTGCTGCTCTCCTCTTCTTGCTGGGTTGACCAGCAGGTATGCGTTCGTCACTTCTGGCATTCGGGGTCAAAGATGTTTGCCCCTCTTCTGGTTCCCTAGCTCTCCTTGCTGCAGCCGCTTTGGCTAGGGCAGCAGGGTTGCGCCCATAATTTTTCAGCAGGGATGGAGTGATCACCTTCCTGTAGATGAGCTTCTTGGCCTAGGTCCCTGCTGGGAAGTGTTCTCTAAGTAGTCCCTTGAGCAGCAGGGACAAAGTTCGTCCATGGCGAATTTTAGTCTTCCTCTTGCTGGAGAAGGATTCAGCAAGGACTTCGAAGTAGATTTGAGCCCAGTTGATTGGCTCCCCATTCTTCAGCAGGGATACCAAGGATATAACCCTTGCTGATGCCTCGTCTTGAGAGGTGAACTTACACAGCAAGGTCTTGTGAAGTATGTCCATGAGGAAGTCCCATTTCCTTGGGAAATCCTTTCTTTTCTTGCTGACATGAGTCTTAAGGTAGCCAAGATCATCAAGGACAGCAGCGGAGACAGTAGGTGGAGTCAGCAGACCTACACTTGGCATCTGTAGTACTCGAGCGATGTTTGCTGGAGTGATGAGGACCAGCTGACCACTTGTACGTCCGATAATGCTGTGATCACGGACTTGCATGGTTGAGTAGAATTCCCTGATCACTTCCCCATATATGGGAGTATCAGCAGAGATCACATAATGTACCCCACTGTTCCTCAGCAGGGATATAACTTCAGTTATCTCAGCATCTTGAATCTCAGCAAAGGAATCTAAGTCGATGATAGACTCAGATTCAATTTTCTCTAACCAGTTGACCATGTCTGCTGATAGTGGTCGGAAAAAGTAATCGGAGATAGGTTACGGCAGTTTTCAGCAGGGATTAGAGTGAATATAGAGAGAGAGATCAGAGCTGTGGTTTCGGTAAATTTGAGAAGGGTTAAAAAAGAAGTTTATATAGGAGGTAAAGGAAGTTGAAGGGTTTAGAGAGTGGTAACTGCTTTGAGAAGGTGAAGAGTTAGTGGGAGAAAAATATGGGTAGTAGTGAGAATTAATTACCGAAAGGATAGCAGCCGTAAAAAGATATGGAGCAGAGTGACATTTAATGAGGTGAGAGAAAAATTACGGCTTGATATGATGACCTACTTTTCCGGCGGTAAATGTGGATAGGATCAGACTTGCTGTAGTACATCTTTGCTGATGTGAAAGGGTAGGGCTGGAATCAGCAAGAATAGTATCCTTGCTGATTTTGAATGTTACAGCAGGAATATCCTTTGCTCAAGGAGACAGCAAGGACTAACATAGTTTCTGAAACAGCAGTTTTCTCTGGACGTCTCCCCCTTTTTCAAAATTATTCAGCAGGGATGATGGAAGTTCCAGCAAGGATTATTGACGTTCCAGCAGGGATTCACATAGTTTTTGAGAGCTTATTTTCTGGACGTCTCCCCTTTTTCAAAATTTTCACAGTAGGGTTGTAGGTTTTCCATCAGCCTTTGATCAGCAGGGATACTTTCAGCAGCAATTTTTCTGTTCCAGCAAGGATGTACATAGTTTTTGAAATATTCCCTTTTGTCTGGACATCTCCCCTTTTTCAAAATTTTCAGCAAGGATGATGTGGAATATTCAGCAGCATTTGGACTTGATCAGAAGGGACTTGATTAGCAGCGTTTGACACGTCAATCAGCAGGGATAGGAAAGTCTGCTGAGACATCAGCAGTGCTTTTCCTCCTGAAATTATCTTGCTAAGAACTAAGGTCCTTGCTTAAGCAGACAAGATGTTAGTAGCAAAATGCCTATTCACAATTTAACATGCCTAATTCACTTATCAGTTTGTTAAAACGATTTTCATCCAAAGGTTTTGTAAAAACATCTGCTAATTGATTTTCAGTAGGAATATTGTTTATCTCTATTGTACCTTGCTGAACGTGATCTCTAATGAAATGATGCCTTATATCTATATGTTTAGTTCTAGAATGTAAAACAGGATTATAAGCAATGGCAACAGCACTAGTATTATCACAGAATATAGGGATAGACTTGAAATCAAACCCGTAGTCAGCAAGTTGGTTTTTCATCCACAGAATTTGAGCGACACAACTTCCTGCTGATATGTACTCAGCTTCAGCAGTGGATGTTGACACAGAGTTTTGCTTCTTGCTGAACCACGAAACAAGTCTTCCACCAAGGAATTGGCATGTTCCACTTATGCTTTTTCGATCAATTTTACACCCAACAAAGTCCGCATCCGAGTATCCAGCAAGGTTGAAGTTAGAATCTTTTGGATACCATATTCCTAAGTTAGGAGTTCCTCTGAGATATCTGAAAACTTTCTTAACAGAAGCTAAATGTGATTCCTTGGGGTTAGATTGAAAACGTGCACAAATACATGTAGCAAATATAATATCCGGTCTAAGTACAGCAAGGATCCGATCATACCTCGATAGCTCGTTATGTCTACGGATTTACCTTGCTCATCTTTATCTAACTTTGTTGCAGATGACATGGGAGTTTTCATAGGACTTGCTGATTCTAACCCAAACTTCTTAAGCAGGTCTTTGGTATACTTCGATTGATTGATGAAAATTCCATCATCTCTTTACTTAATTTGAAGTCCAAGGAAGAAGTTCAGCTCTCCCATCATGCTCATCTCAAATTTACTCTGCATAAGCTTAGCAAATCTCGCACAAAGTTTTTCATCAGTAGATCCAAAAATTATATCGTCTACATAGATTTGTACTAGCAAAGTTTTATCTTTATGCTTTCTAATGAAAAGAGTAGTATCAACTTTACCTCTACTGAAACCTTCATCTATTAAAAAAGAAGATAAAGTATCATACCATGCACGTGGAGCTTGCTTAAGACCATACAAAGCTTTATCAAGCTTATAAACATGGTGGGGATTGGCATGATCAGCAAAGCCTGGAGGTTGCTCCACATAGACTTCCTCCTGAAGTTCTCCATTCAGAAAAGCACTCTTGACGTCCATCTGAGACACTTTGAAGTCTTGATAAGCAGCGTAAGCAAGAAATATTCTTATGGCTTCGAGCCTTGCTACTGGAGCAAAGGTTTCATCATAGTCGATTCCTTCCTCCTGAGAGTAGCCCTTAGCCACAAGTCTTGCTTTGTTCCTTGTGATGACTCCGTCTTCATCCATCTTGTTTCGGAACACCCACTTGGTACCAATTACTGCATGATTTCTTAGCCTGGGAACAAGATTCCAAACTTTGTTCCTGCTGAATTGGTTTAGCTCTTCTTGCATAGCAAGGACCCAATCAGCATCAGCAAGAGCATCCTCAATTTTCTTAGGTTCCATTTGGGTGAGGAAGCTTAGAAAACTACTTTCGTTTTGAGCAGATCTTCTAGTCTTTACTGAGCTTGTAGGATTTCCAATTATCAAGTCTTCTGAGTGAGACTTGGTCCATTTCATCCTTCTTGGTAGATCTGTTCGAATGTCTTGCTGTCTTAGTTCCTCCAAGTCGGGTTCATCATCTTTTACTTCAGCAGGGTGCTATCCAATGGAGCAGTGCTTTCTGATGGTACTTCAGCAGGGTCTTCCTTGGTCTCTATGACTTGAGGATTCTCCTTTGGTTCCTGTTCAGTTATAAGAGGGAGTGAACCACTTGGTTCCTCATGGTTAGTTTCATCAAATACAACATGAACAGACTCTTCTACTATTGTTAGAATTCTTTTATTAAAGACACGAATAGCTTTGCTGTGGGTAGAATACCCTAAGAAGATACCTTCATCGGATTTTGCTTGAAATTTAGTCAAGTACTCCTTACCATTATTGTGAACATAGCAGGGACATCCAAAGATTCTGAAATAGCTTATGTTTGGTTTTCTTCCTTTCCATAGCTCATATGGAGTTTTGCTTAAGCTTGGATGAATGAGTGATCGATTTTGAGTATAGCAAGCAGTGTTCACTGCTTCTGCCCAGAAGTACTCAGGAAGCTTAGCATCAGCAAGCAATGTTCTTCCAGCTTCTTCTAAGGTTCTATTTTTTCTTTCAACCATACCGTTTTGTTGTGGAGTCCTTGGTGCAGAGAAGTTATGAGAAATTCCTTGCTCATCGCAGAACTCAGTAAAGCCTCCAAAGTCGAATTCTCTTCCATGATCACTTCTTACTGACTTGATTCTGAGTTCCTTTTCATTTTGCACTTGTCTGCTGAACTTCTCAAACTCTGCTAATGCATCATTCTTGTGAGCAAGAAATAATGCCCATGTAAATCTTGTGAAATCATCCACAATAGTGAATGCATATTTCATTCCACCAAGACTACTTGCTATAGGGCCAAACAAATCAAGATGTAATAGTTGGAGGGGCATAGAGTTTAATTTTTCAGGTTTGCTTAAGAAGGATTGTTTTGTTTGCTTACCAAATTGACAAGCTCTACATGGTTTTTCTTTTTCAAAGGAAAACTTAGGCAAACCTTTTACAAGATCTTTAGCAGCGAGTTTTGAAATCGTTTTAAAAGTTTAAGTGTGAAAGTCTCTTATGCCATAACCAACTAGCATCTGCTGAAGCTTTAGCAAGAAAGCAGGTTGTTTCAGCAGGACTTAGCTTAGCCAAATCTACTACATAAACATTCCCATTTCTTGAACCAGAAAGCTTCAGAGAATTTGTTTGAAGATCTCTTACCTGACATTTATTGTCTAGGAAGGTGACCTTATGCCCTTTGTCACACAACTAGCTTATGCTAAGCAAGTTGTGCTTGAGACCCTCCACGTAGGCAACCTTGTTGAAGCAGACTAACCCATTTCCTGCTGAACCATATCCCTTAGTTCTTCCAGCACTATTATCTCCAAAGATCACTTGAGGTTCATCCTTTTCTTTAAAATTAGTGAGCAAGGCTTTATCTCCTGTCATATGTCTTGAACACCCACTGTCCAAGTACCAAATTTGTTCCTTGCTCACAACCTGCAAAACATAAGCAATCACTTTGGTACCCAGCAAAACTTGGGTCTAGTAAGGTTAGTACCCTTGGGGACCCATACTTGTCTCATTTTTTATTTTTGAGACCAACTAGAATAGTAAGGGTCAGCAAGGCAAAGAGAAGCTATGTGACCAATCCTATGGCAACGATAGCATCTCAGATGCACCATGTTGTGATGTGTGTGCTGCTTACCTCTTCTCTTAGGTTGAGGTTGTTTCCAGTGTTTGCTCCTATCACCTTTGCTAAATTTCAAATTCCTCGCATTGTTGTAATTATAAGGAGGAACATGGTTCTTGCTAAACTTTCCACCCTTAGTCTGTTTAGTACCATGTCCCTGCTTATAGTTACGGTCAGCAGGGAATTTGTTCTTTAGCAAAGTAACATTTCTATTACCTTTGATTTTAGCAGGAGTTTTACACTCTGCTGAATGCACAAAGATTGTTCTGCTGATTGACTCGGCATCACTTTCTCCACTATTTTCAGCAAGGACTTCGCAAGTCCCAGATCCAATTCCACTTCTGTCTAGCATGCTTCTTTGACTTTTCAGCAAAGCACATGCATTTGAAGAGGATTTGTTCCATGTGGAGATTGTAATAGTTAATTCCTCAACTTGGGAGGATAACTTAGACTCTCTCTCTTGAGAGTCTCTGAGGTGCTGTCTAAGCAAGGTCCTCTCACCATCAGCAGCAAGTAACTCCAAATTCTCTATTTGCACCTTTTCAAGTGTAAGCAAGATTTAAGAGTTCTTGCTCCTGAGTTGATCAGACTCTACTGAAGCAACTCTAAGCAATCCACTGAGATGCAACATCCTTAAGCAAGGAGCGCAACTCAGCTTCAGTGATGTCAGGAGAATCAAAGTCAAATACCTCAGTAAGGTCAACCTCCTTGCTGGGATCGGATTCCCTTGCCATTAAGCAAAGGTTGGCAATTTCTGGTCCGGAGTCTGAGTCGCTTTCATTTTCACTCCAAGACTTTTCAGCAATGAGTCCCTTGTCCTTGATGTTTGAATTATTCTTCTGCTGGTATTTCTTCTTGTAATATTCTTTTCCATTGCTCTTGTCATTAGCAGGGAATTTCTTTTCCTCTCTTGCTGAACTTCGGCAGTCAGCAGCATAGTGACCAGGCTTTTTACAATTATAGCAGAGATCTTTAGATGAATCTCTCTTACTGCTGCTTGTGTTTCTTCTGAAGTTTCCTCTATCCTTCTTTATGAACCTTCTGAATTTTCTGGCTAGCATAGCCATATCTTCATCACTATCAGCAGATTCAGAGTCAGAATCTACTTGTTGCTTAGACTCAGTAGCCTTCAAGGCAACTCTATCTTTCCTCCTTGGCTCAGATGTAGCTTCTCTCTGAGCCAACTCCATTTCATAAGTCAGCAGGTTTCCATAGAGTTGTTGGAGATCAGTAGTGTGTAAATTCCTCAACTCTTTGACAGCAGTGGTCTTAGGATCCCACTGCCTTGGCAAGGATCTCATGAATTTAAGATTAATGTCCTTTGTGTCATAGGTCTTCCCTAGAGCACGCAAATTGTTAAGTAGGATAGTAAATCTCTTGTACATAGCAGTGAGATTCTCTCCCTGCTGCATGTTGAACATTTCATATTATTGAATAAGCAAGGATTGCTTATTCTCTCTGACCTCAATTGTTCCTTCATTGAGCACTAGCAAGGCATCCCATACCTCTTTAGCAGAGGTGCAGTTGGATACACTTTCGAACATTTCCTCTTCAAGAGCCATGAAGAGAATGTTCATTGCCTTCTTATTGTATCCAACCAACTTCTTCTCTTCATCCGTCCATTCCTTTCTCTGCTTAGGAATGAGCTTATTTGGATCATCAGCAGATAGCTTTTCTGGAATGTAGGGTCCAACCTTTATTACTTCAAATAGTTTCTCATAAATGGCATCCATGTATACCTGTATTCTCAACTTCCAGTTAGCAAATCTATCTCTGGTACACATAGGGGGCTTGCCACCAAAATCACTTCTTAAAGCCATTAGAAAGTTTTAAGTTTGGATCCTCTCAAGCTTTAGGGCTTAGCAAAGAGTGTTAAGCTCTGATACCACTTGTTAGGTCCCAAAGGGTAAAAATACTTGAAGGGGGGTTGAATAGTGTTTTTCAAAAAAATAAGTCTTACTTAGAAAACTTTACTGAATTAAAAATCTTCTTGCTTATAAAAAGGTTTCTTATGATTTTTAAAGAATTTAGCAGCGGAATTATTTTAAGCAAGGAACCCCTTAGTTTTTGTATCAAAAGTTAATAGCTTGAAGTAGCAAAGATAGTAAGTCTTTGTTGAACAAGTTCAGCAGGACTAAAGCAAAGCACAGCAAAGCAAGGAAGCAATATAAAAGATAAGCAGGAGAAGAGATAGAATTTTTATAGTGGTTCGGAATAATTCTACTCCACTCTTCTTCTCTTTTACTTGAGAAGGCTATCACTATAATTTGTTCACACAGAACAATCAGCAAGAGGACACTTAGTCCAATTTACAATGGGTCAGTTAGACCACTTTAGCAGGACACTTAGTCCAATTTTGTCGCACAGACACTAAGAAGATTTCTGAAAATCTTGCTTGCTATCTTCAAGTAGATGGCTCCTTGGTTGAGCAGATAGATAGCACTTGTTCAAGTTTTATGATGTCTTGTTGTAGTCTTTAAGATGTCAGAGAGTTTTGTTCAGTTAGAGGTAGTTGGTTCATTGGTTAGTCATAAATGAAATTTATGACTTCTATTTATACTCCTTCAGAAAATCTATCCGTTAGAAATTTTGAAATAGATCCGTTGGAGTGTACTTGTCCTTGATGTGACTTGTACCTTTTCAGCAGTCCTTGCTTAGTTCAAAAAGTTAGCCGTTTTTCTGTCTTCTAGTGCCCTTCTGAAGAGATTCCTAGAAGTTGACTAAGCAGGGAATAAGATAGCTTTTCTGACAATATTCACTTTGATAAGCAAAGGATCTTGCTTACTAAAGTCCTTTCTTATTTCCATTCTAAGCAGGACTATACTTGAAAAATTCTTCGTCTTCAGAATCCTTCATAGCAAGCTTATCAGTAGACTTCAATGGTGATCAAAGGTCCTTGCTTAACTACAAATTATATCCACCTAACATGTTGGATATTTTTCTAAGTCCTTTTACATTGTCTAAGCAAGGACTATATTACATCATCAATTCTTTATATATTAAACACATAATGAAAGTTTAAGCAAAGATAATATAAGCAGGGGTGCAACAACAATCTCCCCCTAATTGATGATGTCAAAACGAGTTATTTTGAACACCACAACAAGAACCAAAAAGAATTTCATTTTATTTCAAAGTGTTCAAGAAATACAAGTTAAAATGAAATTACACAACAAAACAAAAGAAATTATACATCAGTAGGTTCATCCAAACTCTGCTGGTCTTCTCCTTCTCCAAACTTCAGCAAGTCTTGCCTTCGCTTCTCCTCTGCTGCCTCTTTCTCTCTTTTCCTTGCCTCCTTTTCTTCTTTCCTCCTCTGCATCCTTTCCTTCTTTCTGTCATACTCCAGTTACATTTCTTGTACCCTGAGTCTCTTCATTTCCACCTCGTACTGCTTAATTCTTGATTCTGATTCCTTGATGCTTGCTATAAGCTTGAGATTTTCAGCAGGCCCTGGCTTCATTGTAATGACATCAGCTTCTTCAAGGGCCTTCTGAAGTCTCATGTACGGGGATGGATTCATGATTTGCACAGCAGACTCAGGGATATGCTTGGGAAGTCTTTTCCTTCTTGGTACAGCAACTGGAGTAGCAACAGGGATCCTATCAGCAGGAGTAGGATCAGCAGGGATGATTTGTTCGGCTTGTTCTTGCTGTGCTTCATGACCTCTCTCCCCTTTTTTGATATCATCAGCCATTATGGGGAGAAAGTCAATTAGCTTATTGAGTGTTTCCTGTAGCATTTCAAGCTTTTGCTCCATCTTCGATAATCTGGAGGCTAAGGCAGGATTAGCAGGGGTATCAGCAGCAGGAGTGCTCTCAGCAGGAAGCCTTGCTAAGACTTGTGCTAGTTGAGCCTCAAGTTTAACAAGCTTTTGTGAAGTGGGAGAGTCCTTGCTGGCAGCTGGTGGCGGGTCGGAGCCAGCAGGTTCTTCAGAATGTGCTTCGTCAGCAGGAATGTCCTTGTCCCCCTCAATGGCTAGCATCTCAGCAGATGACTCAGCAGGAGTGGGCTCCCCCTCAGATAGTACCTTTGCTAGAGATTGATTGCTGGGTCCTTCTTGAAAGTTCTTAGCAAGGTACTCATCGGGATCCAAGTCGGCAGCAAGAGCATCTTCGATCAGCAAGGACCTGATGAGTTCCTCTGATTGTTTTTCCTTTGTTCGTTTAGCAGGAACATCATCAGAGTCACTGTCACTATCACTGCTGGATGCTTGAATTTGTTTTCCCTTCCCTTTGCCCTTGACAGCAGCATGTTTTCTTCTTGAAGGAAGGGTCGGGTCAGCAGGAGACCGGATGGTGAAGCCAGGGAGGACAAGTCTTCAAGCAGCAGAGGGTTTGGCAACCGTCTCTGCTGATTGCTCCTCTGGGGACACTGCTGATCTATCAATTTCTCCAGTGTAGTATGGATGTGGTGGATTGGTTTTATTGGCAGCATGGATAGCAATCTCCACTTCAGCAGGTCCATTTACAGAGTCTGGAGTGTCAACAGACTCGGTTTCTGTGATATCCAGAACTTCAGTAGGAGTGGCAGGCTCCTTTGCTGTAGAATCAGCAGGGATAGGTTCAGTTGGAGTCGCCACCTCCGTCATTTCGTCAATCTCTCTGAAGATCTCAGAGGATGATCTTTGCTGTTTGTCAGCAGGGATGGGAGAAGAGTCAGCAGCGATGTAGTTATCAATTTCTTCAAATATTTCATCCCCTGCTGACTCCGGAGTGAGAGGGACTGCTGTGGGGATATCTTCTTCAGAGGGAGGTTCCACATCGGATCCTCCAGCAGCAATGGCTTCAGCAGCCAAATTTTCATCATATAATTCCATGTAAAATTCATAAATTTCCCTCTCCTCCTCGGTCAATGTTGAGAGGTCAAATTCAGCAGGCGTTGCCTTTGATTTCTTTTTGGGCCTCTGAATTTGACTTGCTGCTCTCCTCTTCTTGCTGGGTTGACCAGTAGGGATGCGTTCATCACTTCTAGTATTCGGGGTTAAAGATGTTTGCCCCTCTGCTGGTCCCCTAGCTCTCCTTGCTGCAGCTGCTTTGGCCAGGGCAGCATGGTTGCGCCCATAATTTTTCAGCAGAGATGGATTGATCACCTTGCTGTATATGAGCTTCTTTGCCTGGGTCCCTACTGGGAAGTGTTCTCCAAGTAGTCCCTTGAGCAGCAGGGACATAGTTCGTCCATGACGAATCTTCGTCTTCCTCTTGCTGGAGAAGGATTCAGCAAGGACTTCAAAGAAGATTTGAGCCCAGTTGATTGGCTCTCCATTCTTCAGCAAGGATACCAATGATATAACCCTTGCTGATGCCTCGTCTTGAGAGGTGAACTTACACAGCAAGGTCTTGTGAAGTATGTCCATGAGGAAGTCCCATTTCCTTGGGAAATCTTTTCTCTTCTTACTGGAGTGAGTTTTAACGTAGCCAAGATCAGCAAGGACAGCAGCGGATACAGTCGGTGGAGTCAGCAAACCTACACTTGGCATCTGTAGTGCTTGCTGGAGTGATGAGGATCAGCTGACCATTTGTACGTCCGATTATGCTGTGGTTACGGACTTGCATGGAGGAGCAGAATTCCCTGATCACTTCCCCATATATGGGAGTATCAGCAGAGATCACATAGTGTATCCCACTGTTCCTCAGCAGGGATATAACTTCGGTTATTTCAGCATCTTGAATCCCAACAAAGGAATCTAAGTCGATGATGGACTCAGATTCAATTTTGTCTAACCAGTTGGCCATGTCTGCTGATAGTGGTCGGAAAAAGTAGTCGGAGGTAGGTTACGGCAGTTTTCAGCAGGGATTAGAATGAATATAGAGAGAGAGAGAGAGATCAGAGCTGTGGTTTCGGTAAATTTGAGAAGGGTTAAAAATGAGTTTATATAGGAGGTAAAGAAAGTTGAAGGGTTTAGAGAGTGGTAACTGCTTTGAGAAGGTGAAGAGTTAGTGGGAGAAAAGTATGGGTAGTAGTGAGAATGAATTACCGAAAAGACAGCAGCCGTAAAAAGTCCATGGATCAGAGTGACATTTAATGAGGTGAGAGAAAAATTACGGCTTGATATGATGACCTACTTTTCCGGCGGTAAATGTGAAAGGGTAGGGCTGGATTCACCAAGAATAGTATCCTTGCTAATTTTGAATGTTATAGCAGGAATATCCTTTGCTCAAGGAGACAGCAAGGACTAACATAGTTTCTGAAACAGCAGTTTTCTCTGGACGTCTCCCCCTTTTTCAAGAGTATCCAGCAAGGATGATGGAAGTTCCAGCAGGAATAATATCCTTGCTGTTTTTGTTGCTTATGGGATCAGCAAAGTCTAAGATAGTTTCTGAATCAGTAGTTTCGTCGAGAGGTCTCCCTTTTTCAGAATTTATCAGCAAGGACATCATTGATAAGCAAGGGTGTTATCAGCAGAGTATTTTGTTTCAGCAGCATGAAATTTGTCTTTCAGCAGGGATTGATGTCTGCTGAGACATCAGCAGCGTCTTTGATATTTGGGTAGCGTCTGTCATTTCAGCAGCGTTGACGTTTCAGCAAGGGATTTGACATTCCAGCAGGAGTTAACATAGTTTTTGAGAGCTTATTTTCTGGACGTCCCCTTTTTGAAGATGTTCACAGCAGAGTCGTCGGTTTTCCATCAGCCTTTGATCAGCAGAAGTCCTTCGATCAGCAGGGATCCTTTCTGCAGCATTTCTTTTTGTTCCAGCAAGGATGTACATAGTTTTTGAAATATTCCCTTTTATCTGGACATCTCCCTTTTTTTTTTTCAAAATTTTCAGCAAGGATGATGTGGAATTTTTCAGCAGCATTTGTACTTGATCAGCAGGGACTTGATCAGCAGGGACTTGATCAGCAAGGACTTGATCAGCAGGGACTGACACGTCAATCAGCAGGGATAGGAAAGTCTGCTGCGACATCAACAATGCTTTTCTTCCATGCACGTGGGGCTTGCTTAAGACCATACAAAGCTTTATCAAGCTTATAAACATAGTGGGGATTGGCATGATCAGCAAAGCTTGGAGGTTGCTTCAGAGAATTTGTTTGAAGATCTCTAACCTGACATTTATTGTCTAGGAAGGTGACCTTATGCCTTTGTCACACAACTAGCTTATGCTAAGCAAGTTGTGCTTGAGACCCTCCACGTAGGCAACCTTGTTGAAGCAGACTAACCCATTTCCTGCTGAACCATATCCCTTAGTTCTTCCAGCACTATTATCTCCAAAGATCACTTGAGGTTCATCCTTTTCTTTAAAATTAGTGAGCAAGGCTTTATCTCCTGTCATATGTCTTGAACACCCACTGTCCAAGTACCAAATTTGTTCCTTGCTCACAACCTGCAAAACATAAGCAATCACTTTGGTACCCAGCAAAACTTGGGTCTAGTAAGGTTAGTACCCTTGGGGACCCATACTTGTCTCATTTTTGATTTTTGAGACCAACTAGAATAGTAAGGGTCAGCAAGGCAAAGAGAAGCTATGTGACCAATCCTATGGCAACGATAGCATCTCAGATGCACCATGTTGTGATGTGTGTGCTGCTTACCTCTTCTCTTAGGTTGAGGTTGTTTCCAGTGTTTGCTCCTATCACCTTTGCTAAATTTCAAATTCCTCGCATTGTTGTAATTATAAGGAGGAACATGGTTCTTGCTAAACTTTCCACCCTTGGTCTGTTTAGTACCATGTCCCTGCTTATAGTTACGGTCAGCAGGGAATTTGTTCTTTAGCAAAGTAACATTTCTATTACCTTTGATTTTAGCAGGAGTTTTACACTCTGCTGAATGCACA
>CM025788.1:5794610-5813619 GCA_014636745.2 Centella asiatica
TTGTCGCACAGACACTAAGAAGATTTCTGAAAATCTTGCTTGCTATCTTCAAGTAGATGGCTCCTTGGTTGAGCAGATAGATAGCACTTGTTCAAGTTTTATGATGTCTTGTTGTAGTCTTTAAGATGTCAGAGAGTTTTGTTCAGTTAGAGGTAGTTGGTTCATTGGTTAGTCATAAATGAAATTTATGACTTCTATTTATACTCCTTCAGAAAATCTATCCGTTAGAAATTTTGAAATAGATCCGTTGGAGTGTACTTGTCCTTGATGTGACTTGTACCTTTTCAGCAGTCCTTGCTTAGTTCAAAAAGTTAGCCGTTTTTCTGTCTTCTAGTGCCCTTCTGAAGAGATTCCTAGAAGTTGACTAAGCAGGGAATAAGATAGCTTTTCTGACAATATTCACTTTGATAAGCAAAGGATCTTGCTTACTAAAGTCCTTTCTTATTTCCATTCTAAGCAGGACTATACTTGAAAAATTCTTCGTCTTCAGAATCCTTCATAGCAAGCTTATCAGTAGACTTCAATGGTGATCAAAGGTCCTTGCTTAACTACAAATTATATCCACCTAACATGTTGGATATTTTTCTAAGTCCTTTTACATTGTCTAAGCAAGGACTATATTACATCATCAATTCTTTATATATTAAACACATAATGAAAGTTTAAGCAAAGATAATATAAGCAGGGGTGCAACAACATCTTTCATTGATTTATAATTAGCAGGAGTGCCTAGATAATTCTGCTCATAAGTAAGAGGAGCATGACCATAATTTTCTCGTTCTAAATGAACATCATCCAAGATAATTTTTCTGCCCCTGCCCCTGCCTCGGGGGTTTCTTCCTAGGGGAGAAGCTCGAGATAATTGACCACCTCTTTTAGAGGGTCCTACATAATTCACTGCAAAAATTCTCGAGTTAAGAAGTCAGGTAAAGAATTTTGATCACCTTTAATATATTGAATGATGAAATCAAAAATAGATAATATAGCTTGCCATCTAGCAAATATTTGTTTTGAAACAAGATTTTTAACATCCTTTTCAATCATGTCTTTAGCTGCTTTGCAGTCAATTCTCAATATGAATTATTGATTTAACAAGTCATCTTGAAATTTAGAAATATTTTTCACAATTGAAAGCATCTCTTTCTTTATAATAGCATAATTCATCTAAGTTGCATTCCATTTTTCATAATTAAAACTAATTAATTCTTCTTTGTTAGTAATTTGATTTAATTGTTTGAGAATACCTTCATAACCTATGTTAGAGGCATCTGTTTCAACAATTTTTTTCCAATTATGATTAGCCAAAACTAAACATGGAATCTTTTTAACTTTTAATTTAATCATTTGAACAGCTTTAGTATGTTCACTATACTAAGCAGGAGGATTCTTTTTCAGTCGATCATATAAAGGGGCACTATCCTTTGCCAAATTTTTATAAAAATCTGCTATATAATTAAGACTTCTAAGACATCTTTGTAATTGGGTTTTATCTTTAACTTCATCAGGAAACTTTCGGCGAAATCAATAGATCTATTAATAGGGAGATAATTACCTTCACTTATCTCATGACAAAGAAATCTGACCTTAGTCTGAAATAATTTCATTTTCTTTTTAGAAAGGACTAAATCATTCTGTTGAATAAAATAACGAAAATATTTAAATGTTTAAAGTGGTTTTCCAAATTTGTAGAGAAAACTAAAATATCATCAATATAAACAATAATAAATTCAAAATAAGGATAAAAAATATCATTCATAATATTTTGAAATTCTAATGGAGAGTTTTTTAAACCAAAAGGTATAACATTCCATTCATAATGTCCAAAAGGAACTGTGAAAGCAGTTTTATATTTATCTTTCTCATTTATTTGAATTTGCCAGTATCCAGACTTTAAATCAAATTTGGAAAAGATATAAACTTCATTTAATCTTTTCAATAAATCTTTCTTATTAGGTATTGGATACCTAATCCATTTTAAAGCCTTATTCAAAGGTTTATAATTAATAACTAATCTCGGAACTCCTCTTTCAATTTCTACATTTTTATTAACATAAAAAGCAGCACAACTCCAACGAGAAGTACTATCTCTAATTAAATATTTTTCTTTTAATCCTTGAATTTCTGTTTTACAAAATTCTAATAATTCCTTGTTCATTTGTATAGGTCTTGTCTTGGTTGAGATTAACCTATCATTGAAATCATTTTCATAAGGTAAATTCACAACATGCTTTTTCCTATTCCAAAAATCAGTTGGTAATTCACTGCATAAATTCTGTTTTATTTTATTTTCTATTTGAATAATTTTATGTTTTATTTTATCATTTTCTAATTGGTTTTCTATATTCTTTATTTTTAAATCATTCTGAATAAAATTTAATTGTTTTTCTTTATAAATTAAATTATCTTTCAGCTCATTAATCTTTTTCGTTTGAGGATTAATAATAAATTTTAAAATTATTTCTTTACCACTAAGAGTAGTAAAAATACCTGAATAATCAATTCTTGTTATAGGTTGAATCATGTTAATAAAAGGAGTAACTAAAATTAACATCTGACTTAAACCTTTAACAAGAACAAAACTTGTTTTAATACAAATACCATCATTACAAATATTAACATTAGATAATTTATAATTTAAATTCATTCTGGCACCATTAGTAGTGGTTAATCTTTGGCTAGATTTAATTTTATCAAAATATTTTGTAGGAACAATACCTTCCTTAATACAATTCAAATCTGCTTCGTTATCAATTAAGGCAATAACTTTAAAACTTAACTCTTCATTTATCACAAGAGTAATATAAACATACCATTTTTGAAAAGTAAATTTATCCATGACATTTAAATAATCAGTAGATTGATCATCCTCAATTTTTATTTCTTTTCCTTTAGAAGATTTAATATCTTCCTCTTCATAAGGATAATTTTCCAAAACCTCAATACGAGTTTTTAAAATCTTTATCTCAGATTTTAATTCATTGATTTCTTGTTTTAAATCATTAACAGTAATTTCTTTTTGAGGTGTTTCAAACCTATTAATAATTTCTTGAAAATTATATGTTAATTTCTTCTTATTAATATATCAACCTCTGGCTGTCTTTCATAATCATTTAAAAACTATAAGGGAGTTTTTTTTCTTTCTTCTGGATCTGATATTTTATCAATAATATCCAGAATCATATTTTGAGATTTTGATAGCACATTAATACTTAAACCATTCAAGTCTAAAATGAATTTATAATAATTAATTTCATTTATACAGCTACAATCTTTATGATTGTCTTCAGAAACATCACTTTCTGAACTAGTTGTAATATCATCATCTTGGATATTATGAATATCATTTTCTAAATCATTTTCATAATCAGGATTTAACAAAATAGACATGATTTGTGATTTTAATTCATCACTAATATCTAATTCTTGGATTTTCTTTTTAACCCAATAATTATTAGCATAATGACCTATCTTACCACATTTATGACAGGTTATATCATTTTTAAACTTATTATCATTTTTCTTAAAATTCTTTTTCTTAAATTTTTTTTTATTTTTAAAATCTTTTTCATCATTAGAAAATTTTCTAAATTTCTTTTGAGGTTTATAAGTCCTAATAAATTTTTTAGACTTATTCCTCTCAGGTTTTTTAATTTTGGAGGCCGAAATATTATGAGCAAACTGGCCACAAAATTCGCCTAATTCTTTTCTACTAGTAAGCCCTTGTTTTTTCAATTGAGCTTTAAAATTTAAATCATTGCACAAAACTAATCTTTCAGCTGTACATTCAGAGATTAATTCTCTATATGTATAGTTATCATAAGGGATATTATTCCCTCCATGTTTATTTCTAAGTCTGGTTTTAATTTTTTTAGAAAATAATGGTGGTAAACCAGTAATAAACTTTTCCTTCCAAAAAGAGGAATTAACATCATTTCTAAGGGTAACCTTAGTAAGAAATACATCTTTATACTATCTAAAATGGGTTAAAGTAGGGCACCTTAAATTCATTAATAATTATCTACTCATATCAATTAATTGAGTATGTTGACCAATAAAATATTTAATAATAGATTGTACTAAAATATAAACCGCATCTTCCTGATGATAAGGTTTAACTTCACTAATACTTAGATCAACAGATTGAATAATATTTGTTGAACTCAAGATTTCATTTTGTTGATTTTGGTTTAATATATTATCCCATCAGCCTTTTAATTGACCTATGAAACCGGTGACAATAATTTGAGCTATCTGAGAATCAATGTTGCCATTGATTTTGCAAGCAGATGCAAACATCGTCATTCTATTAATATAATTAATAAGATGGGAGGAAATTTTGGAACTCAGAAATCCCAAATTTCTCAATCTACCAGTAGGTACTATTATCCAAGACCAACTCCAGTGGATTTGACTCTTGAAGAAGGTAGTCTAGTAGGACAATCTTATTATAATCCAAAAGCTATCTATGAATGGAATATAAATGGTATGTCAAGAATATAGATGGTATGTCAGAATATATATATATATATATATATATATATATATATTACACATAAAAATACACACACATATATAGTACAAATATACTAATTTATTAATATTATTCAAAAGAAATCAATGAAAAAAATACAACGATTTGTACTATGCACGGTTTTAGAAACTAATCAATAATTAATTGGGAGTCAATTTTATGTTTAAAATATGATATAAAGTTTATCGATTAATATATAATAATAAATAATAGTTATTGTAACAGATATAACAATATAACTTCAAAGTATGAGCATGTACAAGCGGAAGACGATATATTAAAAGAAAGAAACTAAAAGAGAGGTACTGAACCTAATGCTGGTGAGTATAGGCCTCAGATTGGTGGTGTAGACTATTTCTCGATTTGTGCATGTCATGCTAATCTTCAGGGGCCATGCTAATCTTTTATGTATCATTTCAATTTTATCGGATGTCCCCGGAGTGACAGGAACTCTATTCTCATTAAGTGAATATATTAAAATTCACATTACCAAAAGTAATTTGTTGTCTTATATCTCACATATATGATATATGGGGTGAAAGATGAATTAAGCGGTTGGTGATTGTTTGGTGAAAAATTTGATTTGTACTCAATTCAAAAGAAAATAACATGAACTACGAATGTTTTTTTAATGTTCGACAATTTAAACGAGTAAAATTTGAGAAAAATAGTACTCATTCAATTTAATTTTATGAGTAGTTTGATTACTTTAATTATATACTAAAAAAATCATAATTCTAAGTAGTAATTGCATCTTAATAATTTATTTAATTAGTATACACAATAATAGTTTATTCTAGTTATGATAGTTGTGGGTAAAATTAATGATTACATAGTAAATAATCAAGTCCAGGTATATAATCTAAGCTCTCATAGTAAATGACGGGACTATTAAGAGCCACTCTTGGCCTTCCGGGTGATGAGTTGAGACCTTTTGGAAATGTCAACTTAAAAAGGTATACAATAATTAATAATAACAATGTTGTGTTTGATTTGTTGAAATAAAATAATATGAGAATAAAATGAATTTTTAATTATTTATGTGTAAAGTTCATTCATTTATTCATTTCTTCTCACGAAATTATGTATTATTAAATCCACATTCTTAGATGGAACTTTTCATTTCATTACAATCAAAAGTTTACACTCAATCCACTATTTTTTCATTCCTACACTTCTCTCATAATTTTATGATTATTGTCTTTCATGTTTATTTTTCTTTTTTTCCATCTATTTCATTCTCACATATTTCATTTTCATGTCATTTTATTCATTCCAACAAAACGCAACCTAAAACATGTCAAAAATTTTATTTGTAGGCTAACAAAGTGCATAACATATTTCGTCTCGTTTATTTTGCCTTAAATTTTAAAAATTTTAGAGTCTAATAGTATAAAATTACACTACTAAAATTTAAGTTAAAACAAATATAATATATATGAATTTTGGGAATCTAATATATACCGGGATTAACGACCACTTTTTAAAATAATTATTAGTTAAGCAAATAACATCTGATCTAAGCGATTTATAGCCGTACTTACGTGCATTTAGATGGAGTCCACTATAGGACGGACGAAATCAATGTGTATCAGATGGTGGTCTATAGCCATTTCAGGAAAATAAGAATTTCTTATTAAAATATTGTTATTCCTTTGATTTTTTATATTTTTATTTTTATTTTTTTATACCAATAAAAAATGATTGTGACATGTGTAATATTTTTCACGTATGTTGCGTCAACATTTTCTGACATGATTTGCATTCTTCAAATGTGGAGTTGTCGGGTTCAAGATCTAGAAAAGGTTGGTTGGATCCATCAAGTAAATTATAGGGGGCAAGAGAGAGTAAGAGACTACCATAAAAGATTGATATTAATTTAAAAGTTGTCATGGATTAATTTTGGTGAATCATGTTGTCTTTATATTATCAATTTTATTATAATTATGAACGGATAAGATATTCAAGAACATAAACTTTGTAAGTTTTCATATTTTTTGATAATATATAGAGCATTTTTTATAATATGAGAAAATCTTACTCTACAAAATATGTTCAACTTATATTAATGTTAAAAAATAATGGTAAACATCATAAAAAGTTATGAAAATTTAAATGATCCCCTTATTTTTTAATGTAGTATAATTTGTGCAGTCAAATTTTTTAAAATATTGCAAAATAAAATAAAAATACCATAAAACAAATTAAAAAATATGGGCTGCAACTAATTTCAAGCATTCAAACAATTTAAGTATATTTTAACTTTTAAAATTAAATGAAAATATATTAAAACTAAAATTATGATGTATCTTAAACACTTGAATAAAATGATGTCTTTCTAAAATGTAATAAAAGTCGACAACCTAAGTCACGAGCCTTTTTAATCACCATTTATCTCGTCCTACTAAAATACTAATTTTTAATATTATATTGTGATAAGATTCTTTCGTCATATGCTATAAAATTATAATAATTTTTTTAATAAAAATTAATTTAATTAATATTAATTTTAACTTTAATATGTTATTAATTTAAGAAGTCAAAATACATTTCTATTTGTAATTTTAAATCCGAGGAAAGCAAACTAAATCAGTTGTAAATTTTTTAGGTAGAAATTATCCATCAGAACTAATAAATTGAGTACATTTTGGAGATAAATTTTCTTTGACTTTTTATTCGTAAAAAAGATTATTTTTCTTAGAAAAAGTATTTTCTTGTTAAGAAATTGAGTATATAAAATAATTTGTACTCGACATACACAAGTTTTTAGTCCGTCACCAACAGGGAGTAGAGCTAGAAGAAGCGAAGCTGTGCGTTCATGGCGAAATCCAAGTGAAAACGGTTTGCCCAAAATTTCCGTCCATTCTCCTCCCTGCTAAAATGCGCTCTAAGGAGAAGATATCCTATTTCTATGACGGTATGATCCTCATTCTCTTTCCAAGTTTTTTCTATATTATATATACTCCTCCAAATCGAAGAAGAAGTTCAGTTTTGACTCATAATCTTAATAAATAAATAAAAAGATGGAACCTTTTCATCCGAATGGGTGCTAGTATCAGGTAGAAATACCCAATTGAATTTTTTTAGCTTTGGTTCTTCTTTCAGTTCGTAACCCTAGCTTCCCTCAACTGCACAGACATATACCTATACATATATATATGTTGGATTGTATTGAATAGATTGGACCTAAATTTAATTTTTTCCAGCCCCAAAATATCAGACCCTTTGTTTGTTTTGATTTATTACGGCTGTTTTGGTTAATTTGCTTGGGCTTAAGTACTAGTTCTTTGAAAATTTTCTCGATTAAAAGTTTATTCCTGAAATTTAATGATGCTATACTATTGGAGATTTTGTCTTGCTGTGTTAAAATGTGGAGTTCTATTCCTCAGAAGGAAGAATCGTTTATGTTGTTTTCTTTGTGAATCATGCTTATACATAGTACATAGGACTCTGTTAGAAAAACATAAGACTAATTTGAGTAATGAAAATTTGAAAAAGGTTGATTGATAACCCAAAACACTTTCTTAGGATAACATGAATTTGGTAAATATATATATATTTGCATATATATGCACCAAAAATAATTTGGGTTAGAAAATTTTAAAATGCAAAGGAAAATACTTACTTCTCCTTAAATCTTGTTTCTAGAGACGTTGATAACTTTTGTGGATAATATATGCTTTTTTTTTAAATTATTGTTTTGATATATGATAATGTATGCTTTATGAGTACTATTGATTTATGATTTTTTAATCTTAAATTGTTTAAATATTTAACTCTCTAACAAGGTAATCTTGTATACTGGACTGAGGGATTATATATGTAGATTTTTATGCTATATAAGGAGGGGCGCAACATTAATTCGACTAACTATATAAATGGGTACTGCAGGGGATGTGGGAAATGTTTACTTTGGGCCAAACCATCCTATGAAGCCGCATCGGTTATGTATGACTCATCATTTGGTTCTGTCATATGATCTCCACAAGAAGATGGAAATTTATGTTAGTTTTTACTCTTTAGATGAGTCCTGCCTATATTTTTTCCTCTGCTCTTATTTGAGGGTTGATATATGTTTTTTTTTTTTTTCATTTTTCGTTTTCATGTAGAGGCCTCATAAAGCATATCCCGTTGAACTTGCTCAGTTTCACTCAGCTGATTATGTGGAGTTTTTGCATCGGATAAACCCTGACACCCTACATTTGTTTCCAGTTGAACTGGCAAAATGTAAGAGCTAGGTTTGACAATTTGCTAAAATTTGAGTATATGTTATATGGTTTAATAGGTATTGAACTCTAATTCATTAATTAATATCCTCTTGTTACAAATTTTTTATATATTTTAAAAAAAAAAGAGATTGAAACTTTGCAGAGATAAGAGTCCAAGTTTTTCAATTAGATAGTGATTACTTTTATGTACATGCTTGTCATCCTACAAAATAGGAAATGGAGCTCTTGTTACTTGGGATTGTGTCATGTTTATCTATCCCTTTCGGTGCTACAGATAATCTTGGAGAAGACTGCCCTGTATTCGAAAACTTATTCGAGTTCTGTCAAATATATGCTGGTGGAACTATAGGTAGGTTCAACTCTTTATGATAGTGTACAAACTTCGTATGCATATTGTTTATAACCACCATATGGTGCTCACAGATGCTGCACGTAGACTAAACAATCAACTTTGCGACATTGCTATAAATTGGGCTGGTGGATTACACCATGCGAAGAAGTGTGAAGCATCTGGATTTTGCTACATTAATGACTTGGTTTTGGGAATTTTGGAGCTTCTAAAGTATCATGCTCGTGTCCTGTATATTGATATAGACGTGCACCATGGTGATGGCGTAGAGGAAGCCTTTTATTTCACTGATAGGTATTTCTTACTTCAACCTTTTATATCTGTGCAGACTGGGGATGTATGAATTATTTAATTAGTATTATCAAACAATAATGGTATTGAGAACTGAGAATTGAGAAAGTATGCCAATACGACTCTTCAGTACGATATCTGATAAATTGCCCCATCAGAATTAAAGATCATGACTATATTCAGATCACTGGTTTGTAAGTTTTAGTGTATACATGTGTGGGTAAATGAGATAAACTCTATGGTTTAGTACACTCTCAATAAATGTACAGTCTCCTCAAGATGGGTTCTTTTCACAGAGTGCAACTTCCATGCCATTCATATGTGGAATATTTACATGCAGCACAATACATGAATGAGCTAAGGATGTTCACTGAGTTTGTCAGTAAAATGGTTTCAGTTTGAACTTTATTTTTAGATCATCTGTCTTTAATTCATATAATTAGATAATGAGTTTGATTAATGATTTCCATTGTTTACTTGTTACCATGGATAGGTCAAAAGAAGAAAAGAAAGAAATATTCTTGTATTATTCTTAAATTGAATTGCACAAGTGATTTCAAAGCAATATTGATTTTTTATGAATTAGTGCTATGATAATATCAAGAGCTTCTAAGGAACATGAATTGATTGTTTGAGGTTCAACATCCCAGGGTAATGACAGTTAGTTTTCACAAGTATGGGGATCTCTTCTTTCCTGGAACTGGTGAACTGAAGGTATTTTTACTTTTCATTGCTAATGTGATAATTGTTGAAACTGTTTGTAGATGATCAGATAATCATGCTTTGGGTTTAGTCCAGAGCATAATTTTTAGTATTTATATATTTTATATTTTTTTAAATGGCTGCTAGATTTTTAAGTAAACTGATAATAAAAGATATAGGGAAATTCAGAATGTGGAACTATTTTCCGTTACTGAAATATGCGAGTAGTCCACTCTAGTGACATTTTCCATGTTATTCCATTTTTTTTTTTCAAATATACCTTACCTATATTTGGTCTAGCTTTTTTGCCTAAGAAAGGCTATGTGTCGTCAGTTGAGACTCTAGACACCGACACTCTCAACGCTTCCTCATAAATTTGTTTAATTATTTAAATAGCGGACATTTCAGCTCACACTCATCTGAGTTGTAGTACCCTGACCTTTAGAATTCAAGGAAGAAAACTAAGAATGATAATTGAAACATGCGCACTATATCACTGGAGATTCTTATCCGTGACTCTTTTGTCTACACCCTATAGTCTAGATGCAGAGCCAACAACCTTTTTACTATTAACACTATATCTATGTGACAAATAGCAACCGGAAAGGTAAAGTTTCAGTTTCACCCTATAATTCTAGTAATATGAAATAAAGAAATAGATTGTTTATAATATATCATGTTCTGAAAGAATATACAGGTTTAATTTCAATGTCTCGCTAAGTGTTGCATTCTCTTTTTTCAGGAAAACTCTGAATCCTGTGTCTCATGTTGTATCGTGTTATATCTGTGTCCCATGTTGGTTTCCATGCTTCTTAGCTTCATCATTGTTCTTTGCATTATAATTGCTCCAGCTTAATACTGCTCTATCATCTTCCACTGACCATTTCATAAATCTACCTACCATTACTGTAATCTTCCTCTAGGTAGCCATTTATGTTTTATGAGGTAGTCCACCAATTTCAACGGCTGTCACTTGTTATAACCTTTAAAACAGTCTTGCACGAAAGCTAGTTATATGGGAAGGAGAGCCCAAGATCACATACTTGTATAGATTCACATCAAGGGACCCCGTAAAACATATTTTGACCTAGGAAGCAGGGATCTGCTACCCCGCGAACTGCAGAAGGGATTCTTGGGGATTCGCGATTGGGATTCTTTGCGATTCTCCATCTATAGCATAATAGCAATTTATTTATATTTTACCAGCATAAATAACAACTTAATGTGTTTGCTCTAATTATAGTGTATTAGATTAATTATATACATGTAAGCAGTGGCGGACGCAGCGAATTTTTGTTGTGGGGTCAATAATTTTTTCATTGTAAAAAAAGTTTACATAAAATAGTTTTTATATATTAATTCAAAGATATTTACCATCATATTAATTGAGAATGACACTTATAATTTTCATTTATCATGAAGGAAATAGGAGAAAGAGAAGGAAAGTTTTATGCTATCAACGTTCCTCTTAAGGATGGTATAGATGACACTAGCTTCACTCGCCTGTTCAAAACAGTATGTTGTCGCTGAAAGCTCAATTTGTCATGATGAATGCCTTTATTTAAGTTTCGATAATCAAGATTGATGTACATGACTTGTCCTTTATATAGATTATTGCGAAGGTTGTTGAAACGTATTTACCTGGTGCATTAGTTCTACAATGTGGAGCTGATTCACTTGCAGGGGATCGCTTGGGCTGTTTCAACCTATCCATTGATGGTGCTCGCCTACTTGTAATTAGACCTTTGCATCTTTGGTTTTTTCTATTATCCTTTGCCACTACACTGGATCATGTTCTCTATTTTTCCTGTAGGATCTATTAGATAGTGACAAATGTTTGGCTAATATATCTTAATCTCCTTTATGGTATTTACTTTGTGTGCTGTTGTTTCATTAACAGGGCATGCTGAATGTGTTAGGTTTGTGAAAAAGTTTAATATCCCCTTACTGGTAGGTTTCTTCTGGTACCTCCTATCTTTATGCTACAAGAGAGTGTCAAACACTCAGACAGACTTGGTTTTTTTGTTTCCCTTCAGGTTACTGGAGGAGGAGGTTATACAAAGGAAAATGTTGCTCGATGTTGGGCTGTTGAAACTGGAGTTTTGTTGGATACGGAGCTTCCGAATGGTTTGTATCAGGATTCAGTTTCCATTTTAGTACTTCTACAAACTGGCGTTCTGATTCCATAGTATTTCTTGACTCATTTTCAAATTCAAATTTGATGTCCTTAGATGTGCTAACAGGATACAGATGATCAACTATTAGTTTAACATATCACTATTTTTTTTGATTCTGTGATGCTAAGGTCTTTCTTCTCTAGTATATCTATATGCCATTGTTAAAAGAGTGAATATTGAAGTCGATCAATTTTTATTTGTTGCGTAACTGAGAGTGTTGTGTATGTTATGGTACAGATGAGATTTACATGATTCTTTAGTTCTCTAGGAATCTATTGTGTATGTTATCATGGTACAGCTGAGCTTTCCATGACCCATTCTTCTAGGAATTTAGGGAAGGTTTACTGGCCTCTCACTTAAACGTTTTACTTCTTTTGAAATATTATTGAATGTTAAATGAAGACATGCATTTATTTTTATTTGATATCTTCATTGTGGTGAGTCACTTTATATTATTCATAGTTTCATCAGTACTTGGATACCTATCTCAATGTGTTAGTTATCACTTATCAGGACAAATAAACTGTGAAATAGTAGGAAAATATAGGTAGGAAATTTAATCTATAGTGGACATTTTTGAAGTAATGGTTTTAAGTCAGAGGTGCGACTCTGCAAATATGCAGTTCGGCTTGCCCCTTTTTGACCCTCTTCAGACTCCTGTGTGTGCTGAGGAGCTTTGTGCACTTGGCCTACCATTTTGTGGTGTGTGCTAATTGGCCAGTTTGTAAAACTGCACATGTTAAATTTCTCATAACTCTCCCGTTTGTATTAGACAATGAATTCTGTACAATGTCTTTTTATCTTGATTAGAGGCTGCCTGAGGAACATGTCAAGTTTATTGGTCACGTGTATTATTATCATCTCACTGGCTTCTAAAAGTGAAACAATTTATAATTCCCTTGAATTTCAATGTCTCCAAGGATGCCTAGAGCTTTGACAACTTTGGAACCATCATAATTGCTGGTGGCCTACCTGCCTACCACACACTTTGTTGTCAAACTCTTTACTTTATTTCTTTGTGGAAAGGCTGGCGATTCCTGTGTGACTTTTACATTTGTTAAGGAAAAATGGTTAAGGTGTTTCTTTCTCACAATAATTATCAAGTAAATTCTAGTAATTTTGATATTTCCATCTTCTGGGACTATGGGAGAGATATATGGAATCTGAGGTTTCTTCTGATATTTGCTGTTTGTTTGCGACTTTGGGTCCTTTCTAAGTGGTAACATTGTTGACATCTTTGTTCTATTCTTCTCACAGAAATCCCAGAAAATGAATACAGTAAATATTTTGCGCCAGATTACTCGCTAAAGATTCCGGGCGGGCACATTGTATTTTCTCTTCCCTTTCCTTTTCATCTTTACACCTTCAATTTAGTTATGCTTTCTATACAAAAAAATGATGCTATTTCTTTTATCTAAAGATGTTCTATAATTTTGCATCATGGTCTAAAATTACTTTAGATATCTGAACCAAAGCATGTTAATTTTTCATTTTCGTTCAGGCTATAATGATGTTCTCTTTATGTACGAAATGCTTGAACCTTTCTCTGTAATCTTTTCAGATTGTTAATTGTGCAGGAGAACTTAAATAGCAAATCTTATATTAATACGATAAAAGCGCAAGTAATGGAAAATCTACGTTGCATCCAACATGCTCCAAGTGTGCAGATGCAAGAGGTAAGTGGTGGTAGAGAAAGTTTCTTGCAATGTCTTTGCATGTGTGAAGTTGTGTTGAAAATTCTTTAGTGGTTTTCATCATTTGCCTTTTATTGAATTAGTCCTTTTCCGGTATCTCTCAGCAGTACTCGATAGTTTCACTCCCTCTACAGTGGTTATAATATTGACGAGTGCTGTTAGCAAGTATAGTCGAGTTGGTATTATGATGTTATTGGAGCTTCATCAAGTCTTACTATCTGAGTCAAGCGTCTAATTGTGTTCACCTGGTCAGATCAGTTCGTTTAGCTCATCTGTTCATGCAATACATAATACGAGGATTGTATGGGGTAGAGCTCAAGGTTGCCAATACTTAAATAGAGTAAATAAATAAGACAAAGTGGCCTGATTGTATAGAATTAGTCCTAGCAAGCTTAGACCAGTGGTATGTTTACATTTAATCTACAACTTAAAAGTCTTTCTGAGCAAAACACTTTCTGAATGTAGTTTGAGTCGAAGTAGTACTGTTTCATATAAAGCACTAAAACTTTCTTATAAGATACAGAGACCCTAATTAACAATAGATCTTATTTTATTTGAATATTCTTGATGAATAACTCATCTTTAAATACTTTCAATTTGATTGAATTGCTATAATATGGAACTCTAGGGTGGTGCAGAATATTTTGATTAATTAATTCCTAACTCAATATATTCAAGCTTTTCAATAAGGTATTGAGGATAATGTAAGATCTTGATGGTTGATTCAGTTGCAAGACTTTAACCTGATATGTTACAAATTAGCTGTTAGACTTGGTCAACGCCTAAACAAAGTTCACTATGGGCTTCTCCTGTTTACATGGTTGGGAGGAGTACATGAGTACGTTGCGAATCAATTTGATTTTGGATTCCAATCATTTAAAAGAAACAAAGTGGAGAAACAAAAATTCATTCGAAGAGAAGAGTCCCATCTTTTCAAGTAATTTTTCTACCAAAGAATCTCACTTCCTTCAATGGTAGAAGACCCCTCGTAATATTTTCAAGCTTATGGTCATGACACTACTATTCAACGAACCCATCATCATCTATAGGGGAAAAAGCTACATCGTTAACTTTGCCAAATTAATATTTTAAATGCACTTCTTTATGTAACAAAGGTGGTTATCATTAGCTATAGGATAAATATGGGAAAAAAGAAATATATCCTTAATAATTGCCAGATTAATATTTTATATGGACTTCTTCTTTTGGAACAGAGGGAGTTACTGATGAAAAGAGATTGAACTTTGTTTGCAAGGGCATTCACTATATATAATATTCTGCTAAAATTCACGCTCTGTGTTGCAGGTTCCTCCCGATTTTTATATTCCTGATTTTGATGAAGATGGGCAGAACCCTGATGAACGCATGGATGGTAAGTTGAAGGGTAGCTTAGTATATCTGTGCTTTGCATACTCGCAGTTATTTCTACTATGATAATTGAAGGTAATTCTGATGTATAACGCTAACTGTTGGTCTATTGTCAAATTTTTCTTGCAGAACAAACCCAAGACAAACATATCCAACGGGATGATGAGTATTATGAAGGTGATAACGACAATGATCAAAATATGGAAGATTAGCTAGACTAAGAAGATAATCTTGGGTACAGTGTAATTTACTCCGCGTAGGCAATTGTCGACAGAAAGATGTAATTAGACGGTGATTACGACAATTTGGTGTCCGTACAAACATTATTTTGTTCTCTTTGTTTATTCTGGCCTCGGGGATTATTGTCTTTGTTTTGAATGAATATTAAGTTCAGGTTAAAGATGGAGAATGTGTAATTGTGATGGAGGGGTTGATGTACCCACGAGGGAAGCATAGCAGTATCTTATTAATGTTTATTTGTCATCATATTCTGTGGTTCTACTTGTATTTTGTTGCAATAGAGGCCCTTCTATTAAAGGACGAACTTTGACAATAAAAGTGCAATATGTGAGAGCTTTCATTTCATAACATTATTGTGCTTTACTGTATATATGGAAAAGTAGTGAATTTACTTTCTATTTGTCACTTGGATGAGATTTTCTATTGGTGCACGTAAAGAGTTAGTTTTCTTGGTGAAACAAAAGACTCTAATTTCCACACACACACCTCCCCCCCCCCCCCCCCCAAAACCCCCCCCCAAACCTCTTTTGCTATCATTAATTAAAGTTCAAAACACGCAATTTAAATCCATAAGTATAGGAGACAAATAATATATAAGAAAAGTAATAATTCTGAAGACATTTATTGTACTAGTACGGTCTATGGTTACTAATATTTTGTTTTCAATAATTTTATCTACTTGATATAATTATTGAATTGGATATAAAAATTTGCTCAAAATGCAATATGTGAAAAATTGATCCATACGTTCCTTTACTCCCGTCTTTTTTTTTTTACTGTAATCTGTTTGCCTTCTCAGGGTACAATCCTATTTTTACAATAAAAGTGGAAACAAAACTTTAAAAAGCCACATTTGACAAGGAAAAGAACTTAGAAAATAAATAACAAAACTGTAGTAGGATATACATATCGTATGGTATATATCTCAGCACGTCCTACCGCGATTGGATTATGCGGCAGGTATTGCTGTTTTTGTTTTGTTCTCCTTTTCTTCTGCAACCATTTAATATGGAGTATATATAGGGATAAACAAACCACCTTACGGATTTAAATTGGTTCGATTCTTAAAAAATTGTCGTTGATCAGTTCGATTTTGAACTAATCTTGGGATTAATGAGACAGGATCAACTAAATCTTACATCAATGAAAGGAGGATTAGGACTTTAGACCGATATTGAATTAGACCAGTTTTAGAAAAATTTCGGTCCCGGTTACGGTCTATCTTTTTTATTTTATAAAACATAAGTTTAAATTACTTTTTAAAATAAAATATTAAAAATTTAACTTTTCTATTTTTTTTATCAAATTCTTACAATTATAGTTACTCCAAATAATTCTTCTATTGAAACTATACAAATTTTAAATAGAGAAATCAACAATTTAGAATAACTTTAGAATTATATTATTAATATAAGATTTCAAATTTTATATGAAAACTTATAATACTTTTAAATTATTGAGAAAATGATAATAAAATGAGTAAAAAATAATAAATTATGAGCGTAATATATAAAAATTTTAACAAATTCAATCTATGACCCAATTCGATTCTGATCTGGTCCTAATTACAATCCTCGAGCAGTCTTTTTATTATTACGTACAGATTAGATCAAACTAGTCTTTCATCTTAATATTGCGAATTTTTAAAATTTTGCAGGATCAAACTAGTCTTTTATCTTAATATTGCGAATTTTTAAGATTTTGCAGGTTAATACTAAATCGGACCGGTCCTTACCAAATCAATATATTTTAGGTTAATCCTTAGTCCGTCTACATTTTGACATCTATTTTTTTTGTTCATCCCTAAGTTTATACCAGTTGATTCCGCATCATGACGATGCTTGTACAATATATAATTTTCTCTAGAAAAGAAGAAAAAGATAGAGTATAAAAATTTCAACTTAGTAAATATTAATAGAAGATAATACCAAAACTAAAAAATTAACAAAATACGCACTATCTCATATCTTTTCCCTTAGATTTGTCAGTCGCAACTCAATTTTTTCTTAATTGTTGAGCTAGAATTACCTCAATAATTATTAAAAGCCTTCCATATCAAAAGATGATAATCTACTGATTTTAGTATAAAATCCGGGCTCGATATTACATTTTAAAGAACCGACTTAAATCATGTAATTTATTTAATAACGATATCATGTGCACTACAAATTATGCAAACAAATAATTCAGATGTTCAAAGGTGACATAGAATGAGCCAATAAATTTTAGTAAGTAGCCCTTAAGATTACTGTGTTTGTTTAACTCTTACTATATCTTAATAAATTAAAAATTTGAACATATTTAAATGTTATATCGTTTAGACAGTGTATTTAGTTTATCACTTATATTTTAATAAATTTAATTTTATCTGAATTCAATAAACTAAAAAAATGAAGTTGAGTGAATTAAAACTAAATAAAATAGTAAAATAGATTAATTCATATATTTAAAGCAAAATATTAAATAAATAATTAAATTTGTATTTAAATTCAGACATAAATACTTAAGTGATTCGATAAATTTAGACATTTAATAAAACAAACACAACCTTAGTAGTTTAAGAAGAACCCCTATCAATTTGTACAAATTTACTAACATTTAATAGTTTTAGAAAAATCTCTATCAATTTGTACACATTTAAATATTTAAATTATTATATTTACTTATTTATCTATTTTCTTTACAATTGACACATATCTTTTTCCAATCTTTTTCATTAAAATATTTAAAACTTTTAAAATAACGTGATAATTTTAAAAATAAATTAGACACGATTGATTGATAGGACATCGCATAATTTTATTATGAAATTTACAAATTTATTCTCATGACCATTATCAATTATCTTTTATTACTATTTTTTTTAACGTAATCTACCATATTTAAAACTACGACATCCTCTTATTTACGATAATGATTATCTTAACCTCACCTTCTTATCTTTTTCCCAAATGTTACACCTTCATATAACATTGAATTTTCCTCATAAAATTCAATTTATATATAACGTGGCAAGAAAATGAAAGATAACCATCTCCACAAAGAAGGTAGCTATCATCTCTATGAAGCGCACGTGTTAAACACACGTAAACAGTTCCGTGGAGGAGACAAATGAAAGTGGTAGTTTAAATAAGTATAAAACAAACAGAACTTCCGCAAAAACAAAAAACTAGTCATATTTCAATATTATCATTATATTATATTTTTATGTAATTCAAAAATTCAAATTATGATACTAATTTATTTTCATTATTAAATTAACAAGACGTGTACATAATAATACCTTATAATCTATTCTGTTATATTAATTTTCTTTTAATTATAATAACATGAAGTCCATAGATTTTAAATTTTCATAAATATATTCTTTTGAAACTAATTTATATATATATATATATATATATATATATATATATATATATATATAT
>CM025788.1:5813629-5934940 GCA_014636745.2 Centella asiatica
ATATATATATATATATATATATATATATATATATATATATATATATAATATTTTCCCCTTCATATAAACATGTATTTTGGTTTTTCAGTATCGCCAAAAGGTATTTGGGAAAGTACAAATTGGGATATTTGATGCGTTTGGTTCTCGTTTACCAATTGGTGGATTCATTCAACTCCCAATCAAATCGCTAAATATCGTCGCCGTCGTCATCGGCGGGTCTGATTTCCGGCGAAAAAGATTTGTCCAAATTCTCACTTACCTAATTTTCACATTTCCCCATAAAATATCCATAACAGGGCCTGCGGATTCCATTAATTGATGCTAAATCAGGTGAATAATGTTCCAAAGTTTCAATAATTTTTATGTTCTTTCAATTTTGATTCTTAGTGGTTCACTGTTTTAGCATCAATTCCATCACTGAAGTTTGTTTGTTTGTTTGTTTTTTCTTGTTGTGAAATTGCTTGTTTTTGTTCCAGTATTTGCAATTTCTGATTTGTGGTGTTCTTTTTTAAGGCTTTTGTATGATAATTTTGTGAAATGAGAGAGTGAAAAAGTTTGAATCTTGTTGCAACTGTGTGTTAGGTCCACTTGTGTTGTATTTGTATGGATTGAAATGTGAGCTGGTGATCTTATTTGTAAGTTATAATGAGGCTTTATGTCAGTAGTGAGACAACTGATGTAGTTTAGGGAAGCTTAAACCGATCTAATATTGATTGGTGTTGATGGATGCTTGTAGATAAGGATGACATGGAATGCGTCATGCGATTTTAGTTATGGTGTAAGATAAGTTTGGGCTTTGATAGTGACTAAAGTTAGCTTTTTTGCTTTTAATAGTATAAAATCGATATAAGTACGGTTTGTGTTGGAAGCTTTGTGATCACTGAAACTCAGAAGGTTTGGTACGAACCTGAATGCCCTGTTAACACGTTCTTCTTCCGCTGTTGTTTCTTCTTTAAAGTTAGCTTTTTTGCTTTTAATAGTATAAAATCGATATAAGTACGGTTTGTGTTGGAAGCTTTGTGATCATTGAAACTCAGAAGGTTTGGTACGAATCTGAATGCCCTGTTAACACGTTGTTCTTCCGCTGTTGTTTCTTCTTTTATCCGTTCTCTGCCCCTCAAACATTATATCCCTAATCTAAATTCTTTTTTTTAATCCCATTTAGGAGTTAGAATCACCATTTGATTGTAAAAAATATATGTATGCATTGCCGTTTCTTCCTGTAGTTTTAGTTATATCCTTACTGATTTGAATTGTGTCTGCAGTTTTTCTTACATACAAGATAATAAGTTGAAGACATTACACTCATTCTTATCTATATTGTGCCATGGCTACGAAAGCATATCTTCAAGTTCTGTCGGGGGCAGGGACTCCCTTATTTAAAATGGATTTATGCTATCAAAAATCAACGATGGTTTCAGACAAATACAGAAGAGAAAAAGGGTGCAGGTATACACAGTTCAAGAATCTGAGGCTTCGTTATCGCTCTAGGATCTATGCAAGACTTAGTGTCGATGGTATGAATCACAGTAAAAAACGGTTTGACAGTTTGGATGGTGTAAGTTGCAAATGTGGACGGGCAGAGAGTCCTAGTGAGGCAACTGCTGAAAAGGGAAGTAGAACATGGATAAATGGCACGCCGATTGATTCAGATGTTCCCCAATTTGACGTGGTTCAACATTTGAAAAATGAAAATGGTAGTTTCTCATCCAATATTGAGTTAGGAACTGCTGAGACGAATAATAACAAATTGAATGGGGTTGGAGATTCCATGGACGATGAAGCATGGGACTTGTTGCGAGCATCCATGGTTTATTATTGTGGTAATCCTATTGGAACAATTGCTGCTAATGATCCCAATGACTCCAGCATTCTCAATTATGATCAAGTTTTTATACGTGACTTCATACCTTCTGGGATAGCTTTCCTTTTAAAAGGAGAGTACGATATTGTACGGAATTTCATCCTCCATACCCTTCAACTGCAGGTAATTTATATTCAATTATGTACTTCATTTTGCTGAAACTTATAGATCTGCCATCTATGCCTCATTTCCAGCATTTAGTGATCTCTGTTGTAGTAGATGAATTTAACACACCATTTGTTTCCCATGTCTTCTTTTATTATAACAATGATGTTGCTTGCCACCTCTTGTTATATTATATGTATATGGCTTTTGTAGCATCAATATGAACGACTGTTTTCTTTTTCTATCCCCTTGGGAAGTCTTCGGTCTTCTCATCCTTACATTTTTTTTTTTGGGTCCTGACTTCACTTTTAAAGGTTTCAAGATTTCTTGTTATATTGGTTTCTCAACCACAACTCAATTAGTTTGGGTTAATGGTTGTTAATGTTGATTTCAATTTTAAAGGTTATGTTGCTTCCATTTTAAAATCCCTCTTGGTGATTAGTTAAATCTTTAAGATAGTTCCACATAATGACCTATTTGTCCAGAGTTGGGAGAAAACAATGGACTGCCATAGTCCAGGTCAAGGATTGATGCCTGCTAGCTTTAAGGTTCGCACCGTTCCACTTGATGGTGATGATTCTGCAACCGAAGATGTATTGGATCCTGACTTTGGTGAGGCAGCCATTGGTCGTGTTGCTCCAGTTGATTCAGGTAATTCAACCATCTGGTTTATTAGTTTTTTTTTTGTACTAACTTATATTTGAATATTTGATATCATTGACATCGTAAAATATCTACTTCAGGATTATGGTGGATTATATTGCTGCGAGCTTATGGAAAATGTTCAGGAGATCTTTCTGTTCAAGAGAGGGTTGATGTGCAAACTGGAATTAAGATGATTTTAAAGCTATGTCTTGCTGATGGTTTTGATATGTTCCCTACACTATTGGTGACAGATGGTTCTTGCATGATAGATCGTCGTATGGGAATTCATGGCCACCCATTGGAAATCCAGGTAGTTTTTTTTTTCTGAATAACTGTTTGTCCGACTCTTAAGTGCTATCGTGTATATGAGTTCAATGTCATTCTATCTTGTTTACACTTGAAATAGTGAGAATTATATGTTCTATATACTTGTTCTCATAGCACGAAAACTTTGAAAATTAGTACGACACTTTAAGCAGTCCTTTTTTCGAAAATTTGATATGGTCAGTTTATGCTAACCAAAGACAAGTAAAATCGACTTTTGTAGATATCTTTTGTAGTTCTTTTTAAAATTTAGGGACTCAAACTGAAAGGAAAATAACAAACCGATGACTAAACTGTGAGCGGAGGTTCAGGGATTGAATTGTAAAATATCAGAGTACTAGGGTTAAACTATCACAAATATCTGGATACTGGGATTTATAAAAAAAACATTATTAGAGCCTGAAAATGTCAGTACTTTGGAACCTGAATAATAAATTATTAGAGAGAGTTATGTTCATGATTTTTTGGTAGATCAGACACGTAAAAAACATCAACAATTCTCTCTCTCTCTCTCACACACACACACACACACACACAAAACAGTGTGTACTCTATGGATTTCCTCTTTCAGGAAGAATAGCAATCATGATGTAGCTTGCAAAGCGTAACATGGACACACAGTACCTTTTCTTATTTTTTGAATGAATGGATGCTATGACGACTACTATTCTTGTCGTGAATTGTTGCTTTCATCTGTGATAGTGATGTTCACTAGTGAACTTTGGCGGATGATGTCAGTGAACATAATTATACTAGTATCTTGGGCACATGTGATGTTCCCATATACTTCTGTTTTTAACATAATATAATCCTAAATAGGAAACAATCTCTTAATACTTATACTAGTGTCTTGGGCACATGTGATGCATGTGCAAAATTTATTTATTCTTATATTAGTTAATAAACTTTTGTTATATAAATATTTTCTCAATAAATAAATGAAGTAAATTTTATTTTTTCTGTAGTTAAAGATAATGAAGGAAAATAGAGATTGAAAAATAAGTCAAAAAGATGGTAAAAAAAAGGAAGAAATTACATTGAGAAAAATAAAAAAGAACAATATAGAAAAAAAAGGAAGGAAAGTGGACATGTGGATGTGGGAAGAATATTTTTTTATAATCATAAATGATGACAAAAAAACATCAAGGTAGTTATTCTAGGGGGCCAAATGCTTAATAATATAGATATAGTTATAGATAGATATGTCAGAGTCATAACATAATCTTTCTTGTAAATAAAGTTTAGTACAATTTAGATATATGATCAACTAGTAGATGTCTGTGAAGTTCAGATTGTGGAAATTTTTGGAAACTCATAGCCTATGCTTGTGAGTATTTTCTTTTCAATAGTAGATCACGTTGCATAATTTTGCAGGCATTATTCTATTCAGCCTTACTCTCTGCACGCGAGATGCTTGCTCCAGAAGATGGATCAGCTGACCTTATAACAGCACTCAAAAATCGTTTAGTTGCATTACCATTCCATATCAGGGAATATTATTGGGTTGATATGAGAAAACTTAATGAAATTTACCGTTACAAGACAGAGGAATACTCATATGATGCAGTTAATAAGTTCAATATCTACCCAGATCAGATTCCTCCTTGGCTGGTGGAGTGGATGCCAAATAAAGGAGGTTATTTAATTGGAAACCTGCAGCCAGCTCACATGGACTTCCGTTTCTTTTCTCTTGGAAACATTTGGTCTATCATTAGCAGTCTTGCAACAACCGAGCAGTCTCATGCTATATTGGATCTTATTGAAGCCAAATGGGCAGAATTAGTTGCTGATATGCCAATGAAGATATGTTATCCTGCTCTGGAGGGAGAGGAATGGCGAATTGTAACAGGCAGTGATCCCAAGAACACGTACACACTTATTTCTTAGTGGCAAATGTGCTATTTTATGTTCTAAGAAATGTCCGCAGGCATTCTCTCTAGCTTTTAATATGAATATTACATTGGCATGCAGGCCTTGGTCGTATCATAATGCAGGTTCCTGGCCAACTTTGCTCTGGCAGGTTAGTATATGATGATCATATGAATTTCGTATGCATCATAAAGTATTATGAATGTTTGTATACTTCTTTAAATCTGGTGTCCTCATCTGTTCGATTTTCCTAAAATATTGCTCAAAATTTATTTATCTACTACCACCAATATTCCAAGAATTGGGCTGTTGGGCTGCAGTCCATTATTCTTATTCCCTTTAGAGACAATTATACATGCAACTTATTATGTTTATGATCTTGATATATAATAAAGAAAACATTTACTTCCTCAATCCTCTAGAATCTAAATGATGGCGCTCAAGTAGAATGTTCACAGTAATAGGATGCCAAAAAGAGGGGAGTATAAAATAAGTTCCAAGTTTACCCTCAGATTGAAGTTAAATGAAATACTAGTGGATCTCACAAAATTATGGCCTGAAGTGGACTATAACCATATTTTGCCTGCATTATAGTTTCGTCCTTTTACTTTAAAATCATTTTGTATTATTTTTAATTATTATTAAGGTTATTTATTTATACTACTACTACTATTTATTTAAAGGGTCCGGCTATCTTGTGCACCTATGCACATAATAAAAAACATTAATTACTTACTTCATTTGCTTGGATTCTTTTTACTTCATTTATTTTTGTTTAACAGGTTGGTATCACTCTTGTTGGAAAAGTCACATTAATTAAGTTTAATTCTTTACAAGAGAATCTAATTAGATTTTTATGTATTTAATAACAAGTTTACTTCTTTCCAAGAGAATCTAACTAGACTTTTATGTATTTAATGACATTTATCCTGTGCATTAGGTGCACATGATAGATTTTCCGTTATTTAAATAAGGTTATTTAATTACTGTTATTATTTCTTTTCTTGTATACTTTTCCTAGAGAAAATATTCTTTGTTTTTACAAGACATTATCCGGAAGAGGAAAGGACTGTTTATAACTTATCATTTCCATCAAACATGAACAGAAGCCATGTTAGCCCGCCATTTGTGAGTTGCAATCAAAAGAATCAACAGATGAATGGTTCAAGGGATTAAGACATGAGAAATTGTTCCTTGGAAATGAAGAACAGGATACTCCATCTAAACTGTTTAAATGGAAATAATGCACCAAAACAGTTTCCTAGGTGGATCTTATTTATTTATATATTATTTTATGGCATTTTTGTAAATATTCTTATTATGTTAGATAAATCATGAGGTATGTTTAAATTATCATAAAGAAATTTATTAAATTATAGAGTATAGGCTTCATTGAACCCATAAGTTAGAGGACTTTAACCAACAAGGTGGGGTATAGGCAATCACCTAATCCATGCAATAGTGTACCCCCAACTGCCTTGGCAGGTGTTTCTGCAACACTGCTGGTAATTTTTTCCATTGATCTCCTCCAAATATTATTTATCAGAGGTTCAAGTGTACATATGAGTGCCAACAGTGTCATCTTTTTATGGAGGTAAAACAAAATAACAATTGTGAAGTCCACTGTCATTTAAAGATAAGATTGGGTTTTTATTAGGAAACTGTGGTTTCATCAACAATGTATTTACAACCCATGGGTGGCCCTCAACTTCACCGACACAATTTGATGGCATCCGTGGCACATAAAGCCAAGAGGATGTGATGACTGACAGCTACCAGTGTTGAAGGCCTGATCGTGGCTACATTAAAGCATTTGCTAAGTTAACAAAAATATGTGATGTTGATCAAGCTTTTTTGATATCATATGAATTAATGAATGTATTCATTTTGGTTTAAAGTTCATAAATATGATATATCTGCATCATATTTAAAACCTATAGTTTAGCTTTAGAACCATATAACTATATTGGGTGATATATCTAAAGTAATATGTGTCAAAGCCAAAGATTGTCATTGAGAGATGAGACGTTAAGCATGTCTTCTGTATCCAGTGTTTGTACCTTAGATTGTCTATAACTAAGCATTTATACCATTATTGTTATTTCTGTTATGTGGATATTGGAGTTGCTCCCATTCTGGCTCAGACTTTGAACATCTTAAAATAGAGTACTATGTTGTGCAGTGTATATAACCATACCTTTTTTCTCTCCATCTCAGCTCACTGTGGCATGCATAAAGATGAACAGGCCTGGGATTGCTGAAAATGCTGTGAAGATTGCTGAGAGGCGCTTGTCTAGAGACAAGTGGCCTGAATATTATGATACCAAGCGTGGAAGATTTATTGGAAAACAGGCACGCCTCTTTCAAACCTGGTCAATTGCAGGATATCTCGTGGCAAAACTTCTCCTTGCCAACCCAGAGGCAGCAAATATCCTCGTAAATGTAGAGGATTCAGAGCTGGTAAATGCCTTTTCTTGTATGCTTAGTTCCAATCCCAGGAGAAAACGTTCCCGGATGGGAGTGAAAAAGAGCTACATTATATGAGTAATATTAATCATCGCCAAACATGTTTGAAGAACAATGCCCATTTCTAGGGTCACGAAGAAAAATACATATATTTACACTCGTCAAATGTACAGGTTTGAATTGCATTATAATGTTTTTGGTTTGAACTTCTGGATTATAATTTTTTTGATTTGTTACAGAAGTTGAGCTACTTTGTAATAGCTTCAATCTTGTGTACTACTTTACCTCGATTCCTGTAACCCAGTTTCTGATACAAGTGGACTCATTATAAAGTAGTAACTAATTATTGAATACGTTCTCTGGATCATACATCTTCAGTTGCTGATCTATGAATGCAACGTCTATATTTTTTCTTGGAGTTTCATACTTATATATCCATGCAAATAAATCATAACAATACCTCTTCTAATTGTCTAAATTTAGAGAGTAGCATCATTCGTGCACTTTTTAATTTTTGCTTTCCAATTTATAATGTGACTTCAACTTATTTTAAAAATCAAGACAACAGTTGCATCTACATCCTTGCATCGATCGGCGGGCTTCAGTACCCTTACATCCTTGGAGATAGATATGATTGATGGGTTTTGTATTGAGAAAGAAGGGTTAGAAGTAACTTAATTTGGGATTCTAATTATATAGAAAGAAGAAGATCGAGAGAAGGTGAAATTATTTCACGTATACTAAATAGTAACTTAATCAACACGAGAGTAGAATACACTCGTATTGGGTTGGTGTTGTATGTGTTCTATTTGGCTTAATTTTGTATTGATTGATTCACGTATTCTCGTGCTCCTTTAATTTCTTTTATTTATACCAATCTTTTTTACAATATGGTATTATAGAGAAACGTGGTTTCGTTTTTGAAAATAATTTTATTTTTTAAATCATATTCTATCTCTAATTGTAAAATTTAAAGAAACACACATTTAATTATCGGAATGAAAAATCAACTAATGATCAGTATCATCATATATATAAAACATTAAATAAATCATGTATATCTCACAAAATTAAATTATCACAATAGAAAAGAATAGAAGAATAAAATACAACGCGATAATCAACAATTAAAAAAATAAAATAAACCTACAAAAACTTGTATGATAAAAAATAGAGTACCACAATAAACTTACTAAAAAAGAAAAGAAAAATAATGAAATTTAGAGTTAATAAATTATTTTGATTAATATAAAGTAAAATATATTTATTATTAGGCATGTAAATTATTTTAGATAATTACAATAATTTAAAAACTTGAAATTATAAAAACAACTTCAAAAATATAATCCAACGAAACATTAAATTATCGAATGACTTATATCTAAAAAAAATAAAATACGACTTTTATTGTTTAAATTTATAAATGTAGAACTAATGATATTATACACGAATTACTGATTTCATATTTAATATAACAAAAATTAGAAAATAAAATATTTTATAAACTCAATAATTTTAATTAAGTCATAAAAGAAAAAAAAAACTCTTGTTGTATATGAGTCGATAAGCTAGTATTGATTTATTTTATACATCCATATATCTATACATAATGCAGCAGAGGCTCAGAAAACTCAGGACGCGAAATTAATGAAGGATTGCAAGTTATTGGGTTCAAACTTCAAAATTTACGAGATCCATATGAGATACGGGCAAAAAGACTCTTCCATCGACTGACCCTCATGAATATACCTTTCTTGCAAAAGAAAATTGTGCTACAATTTCAGGTCGTAAATTTTTTTCTGTTCTTTGATCAGTGATTTAAGGCTGTATCTTAATGAGCTAAAAATTTGAGCGTGCTAAGATATTATATTGTTTAGATTTTTTATTTAACCTACTACTTAAGTATTAATATATTCAGTTTTATTTGAATTAAGCGAGGCCGAAAAATAAAATTGAATGAGTTAATACATGATAAAATAAATTAATTTAAATATTTAAGGTAAAATATTAAATAAATAAATAAATTTATATTCATATTTAAACATAAATTTTAATTGATTCAATAAATTTAGATCTAATAAATTTATTTAAATTCAAATATTTAATAAAAAAAATGCACCGGAAGTATCATTGACGATTTTCAATTTGAGCCCGTCAATCATCAACGGGGCATTAGTAAGTCAATCACTATCACCAACTGTACAATTTCTGTTAAGTGTATTTGTGTATATAATTTAATTTTGTTTCAACAATTATACTTTTTTTTTTGATTCAGTTATTAATTGGTGTTTATTTCTTCGTACACCACTACTTTATCCATCTTATTAGAGTCGTTTCTTTTCCTTTGTAGAACATTCATCTCCCTTTAATGTAGAATTAATTTATCTTATATAATTCATATTGTGTAATTGTAATTCACTTATAATGAAATTAAAAAAAAGAAAGATATTCAATACTACTTTCCTTACATTTGAACCATTGTAATTTTTATAGTTACGGAGAGAGTTGCATCTGTAACTTTAGCATATGTATATGTATATATAGTATATATGCTGTAATTTTGGGTTAGTATCTTTCCACTATACACCAGATATCTATAGAGGGATGTTTATGTTATGAAGTACATGTGCATTTTATCAAACTGATCGAATTAGATACATAATAATTAACTAAGGTAGAATTATGAATTTCTCTAGATTTTAATTGTATAAAATATATTAGTTTAATTGGACACATGCAATACACGTGTGCAATTATATTTTAATTATGAAATTGTATTATCATATAAGTGTGTCTAATTTCTACTATTGTAGTTCATTTAAGATAAGCTAAAACAACAAAAATATATGAACAGATGAATGTAATCATGACCAAAGCGTAAATCAAACACTCTCGGAGACAATAAATCAAACACTTTGTTTACAACGTACTAAATCAGACAAAACGCTTGACTGAAATGTTCACAATATGAACGGTTTTAGACAACTGATCAAAGTGTGTAACTTAGATAACTGATCAAAGTGTGTAACTTAGATAACTGATCAAAGTGCAATTTAGGCGGATATGTAGGGAGGAGATTGTATTTGTTTCTGGAAAGCAGGAAAAAGATGATGAAGAATGACAAACTGATATTGCTTTTGGGATTAAAGTGAATGCAAGAATTAGATCAAAATCTTTAAAATCAGAGGGTTTTATTGGCCAAGCATATACTTAAACTGAAATTACTACCAAATAGAGGAATTTATCCTTTAAGAATGCATACATACATGACCACTTTTGAGACAAAAGTAACATGGACGAACTCAAATTCCGAAAGATAGGAATATTTAATTGACAAAAATAAAAAATAAATGATGACATTGAATATTGTCTTAAAGATTGAGATACAGAAGTAAAACTTTGCCATTTTGTATTTCTTTACTTGGTTTTTGCATTGAAGCGACAGAAGGTTTCTTGCTTATGAATTTTTAGAGAACGGATCATTAGCAGATCTTCTCCTCAAAACAGACAGGAGGCCTAATTGGAACCAAAGGGTGAGAATAGCTCTAGACGTGGCAGGGGGCATCTTTTACTTGCACGAAGAATGTAAGGTCCGTATAATCCATTGCTCAGAACATATTGTTCAATGATTCTTGGACAGCAAAGATATCTGATTCCAGTTTCGCGAAGCGTCTGATGCCAAATCAAAGTGGAACATTCACTGGGGTAAGAGGAAGAGGAGGATATATGGCCCCCGAGTGGCATAAAAACCTCCCCATTAAAGACAAGGTACATGTTTACAGCTTCGGTGTCATGCTGCTTGAGATCATATGCTGTAGAAGAAATACGGAAATAAATGATTCAACTGCAGCAGAAGAAATATTACTCACGACATGCGTGTACGATTGCTTCGTGGAGAATGAATTGAATCGGCTTATTGGAGATGAAGAGGGTGCGGATACAAGGGCTTTTATAAGAATGGTGAAGGTTGGTTTGTTATGTATTCAAGATGATCCAAGCCTGCGTCCTGCAATGAAGAGTGTCATCTTCATGTTAGATGGGGACTATGGATGTTCCAATGCCACCCTCCCCAACACCTTCTATAGTGATGGTCTAATATTCTGCTTTGTTGATGCACCATGTTTTATTCGTAAATTTAGCGCAATGTGAATTATTCAAAGCTTCAATTTATTTTAAATACAGGTGGCTAGTGTAAATCAATATTTCCCAAGTAGTAGTAAAACAGTCTTGTATATAAAATAAAACTATCTAAATTCTCAGGATTTCTTTTAGAGATAATGAACGTGCTCTAAAACCTAGAGAGTGTAAAGTATGCAGATGTGAAAGTGGTAATCCCAGTACAGCTTACACATCTGATCCAAACTTTAAGTGTCTTTAATTGATTCAGCTGTTGATTAACATTATTAACTATATAAATATTTGAAGAAGCAAAATCTTTTGACTTGTCAAATTAAAGATTTGATTTGACAGCCGCAGCCCTCGAGATGTGGTCTACGACTATCTTCCACAAACACACGACTGCACCTGCTTTGCGTCCGCACTAGTACGGCCAGGGCAGTTATGGGTTCCGCACGCGTTGATGAATCTACGGAGGCAATCCCACGTGAAACCTACGCACACCCCCATAAGAAACCCACACATGCTTACATGAAATAACTAACTACCATCAAACATATGATGACGTCAAAATCCCTCTTTAAGAGGGTCACGTAGCCAATTGCAAGAGGTTGAAACCTCCTCCCTGTAAAAGGTATCAAAGGTAGAAAGGGGTTAAACACAATTTACACTCGTATATACTTGATTGTTCATCCATCCCCTCTTAAAAACCTTTATTAATCTTTGCGCGGGAGGCGCCTCACTCCGGCCACCCCAAGAGGAGTTTGTGCAAGTATCCAAAGGCGAAGCACGATTACAATTGAATGCGCAGGGAGCGTAGAGCATAAATTTGAGTGACAACTTATATAAACAGTCTTAAAAATCAATATTAAGCGTTAAGAGGAGATAAATCTTATATAATAGGTGAGTGCTTGCGTTCATGGTCACTTACTTACCTTTTTCTCTGTACTATATGCATAAACGTTTGTGCATATGTGAAGTATTTTGTAAAAATATCAATTTTCTTTTGTGTTTGAAAAATATCAACTCCCTATATATTATACATGTCGGGGTTCCACCTCCGTGGGGAATTTTTTCCTTTTTTCCATTAAATTTATATTCTCACAAATAAAGTTGTCCATAAGAGTATAACTGGCAAGTTTCGAGAGAAAATCTAAAATCGTAATAGAATATATATGAAATTATATCCAAAAATTTAATTGAAGAAATAATTTCCAAAAAGTAAATCAAGGTCCACGACCATCAGTGAACCTACATGACTTTTGGATGCCACCAAAGTTATAGAGGACAATACTTTATGAATTACTCCACTTGATAGCTGTGTGGTTCGTGTACATTATTTTTTGAAAGTCGATGCCCTCTAATCAATTTAGAACAGTTAGATCCAGAAAACATACCCAAAAAAATAGAACCTGAAAAATATATGTTCTTTATCTTTTCTAATAAAAGCCCTCAACAAAGTTAGAACAGTTGTAACAACAGAAAAAACAGTTCTTTATCTTTTCTATCGGTAGAATATATATGAACAAAAATTATATCCGGCCTAAAAAAATATCAAATCTATGACTGGGTGATCGAGGAGTAGGTAGATTATTCTTAGTTGTTATATATATATATATATACTAGCAAAATAGGCTGTGCACAATACATGTTTATTTTAAAAATTATTTTTTAGTATCTTGATAGTTAGTTTTTTTTTTAATGTTTTTAGTATTTTGATAGTTATTTTTATTTTTAATGTTTTAATATAAATTTTCTTTTATTAGAAATGTTTTCATGTTTTAATATAAATTTTCTTTTATTAGAAATGTTTTCATGTTTTATAAATTATTTTCATGTATTATTATTTTATCGTTTTACAATGGAATGTAACAATATAATATTCTAAGTAAAGTCAATAAATAATTAATAAATAATTATTAAAATAAAAATAATTTATCAAAACTTATATATTACATATACAGCTCATGTTTCGCTCATTCATATTTTATATTATTGTATAAGAGACAGTAAAATAAAATTTTATTACTTGACTCATGTTTTGTGCATGCTTTTATTTGTTTAATTTGTACGGAACATTATATACAATGATATTGTACATGATTATCACACAATCATCCCAATGGTTACATCTTTTTTAATGTCAAATCTTGGTAAAATTTATTATTCCATATTTCAATCAATTCAATAATTTTAACATTATTATTCAGGTGACTTGACTAGTTATTAATTACTTATTTATATTATGTACTTTACATTAAATTGACAAAATATTTTCTTAGGCTATGCACATGAGAGATAAATTTGTATTATAAGAATATATTCTAATGTTGTAGATTGGATACATAATCAATCAATTATAATAAATTACATGATTATATTTTATTATTAATTTGATTATAATTATTTTAATTAAATCGATTTAATTAGTGATTAAGATTATAATTATTTTATTATGAATTATTTATACTTGGTTGCATGATTGTTCTTTTTTAAAATTGATTAGATTATTATTATTATTATTATTTATAACATTTATTTTGTAAATTTGAAAGTAGTCTTTGGTTATTATATTTATGGGAATAATTATTTTCAATGTAATTAGGAGACTTAGACACAAAATGTAGAATTATTGTTGTAATTATGATTGGGAAAGGGACGCTAAAGAGTTCAATTGTGAGACAAACGTTAGTTATTACAAACATGTTCTTTCCTTGTCAATTAGTATATAGTAATATATAAATATAGGAACTAAGATAATTGAAGTATAGTTCATATTTTAAATCTTACCCACTAATTTTATATCTATAGTTCTAGGTAATATATATTCGTATAGTTCTAAGTAAAGTCGGGAAATAAATTTTTTTTTTCTTTCTTTTTTATCGAGAAAAGAAAGTTAACATTAAAAACTCACGGGAATACAAAAAATATCCAAAAGAATTGGACTACAAACACCAACATAAAACACAAACAAACGAACGAACCAAACCCCAGTGCTCTGCAACTTACCTAAAGAAACTAACAAACAAGAATCTCTGCAAACTAACCAAAAAACCTGAAATGAAACTACTACAAGCTGCCAAGGATGATGACAAAACTTTCCAAAACTAAAAACTACTAAACCCAATACCTATGATTCCCATCTCTATCTGCTCCGCAGCAACACCTTCACAAACTACAGATTTCAACTTCCTATTTTCTTAAAAAAATCTCAACTCCTTTCCAAATTCAATAGCCTTTTTAATCTGCTCATTTCTCCTTTCATCATCCTTGTCTGAAAGTACTGTTTTCTGTTTACTCCCTTTACATATTGACCCCCTCGTATTTTTTGATGATTTTCATTGCACTGCTGCTTTCATGTTCCTACATTTTTTCACCAAATTTTGTTCTAGTTTTCGACTTACATTTTGAAAAAGGAACCCTCAGCTCATGCTGCTCACCCCAAATACCATTATATATCCCTTCCAGTTCGCCCTCATCTGTCCATTCTTTCTCTTGTTTACAAATTGAACACACAAATATTTTTCCGAGAATCAGTTATATGGCGTTCTCTGCTGAAAACTGTTATTAACTACAAATTCTTTTCCCCCATAAAAGTTCTTCTCCATTGAAGCTTTTAAATCTGACTCTAATGCATTCCCCATTTTATCTTTTTGTATCTTGAGCGCATTGACTTGAAACTATTCTCGAACGTCTCTACAGAATCTTCCACAATTGTTTCACTAAGTGATTTGTTACCACAGACCATTGTCAACTGATAACTTTGGGTGACAATCCATAAGAATCCTGGTACAAGAACTCCATTGTGGGAGAATTACTTAAAAATAAGAGGCCTGCCTCTTTCAAACCTGATCAATTGCAGGATATCTTGTGGCAAAACATCTCCTTGCCATTCCAGAGACTGCAAATATCATCGTAAACGTAGACAAATTGAATACAAGATACTAATTGGATACAAGAAATCATTCTCGAAGGGGTGTGAAATATGTGAATATTGTCCGAAAAACAAAGCCCTGTTCTGGGATACAGAGAAAATTTTGTTCATATGCATCAGATGTACAAAATTTCATCTCATCAACATCAACATTAACAATGCTATACCAACAAAGCCATACGTATTACTTTGCTTCTGATTCAAAGGTTCAACCCATATGTATGATTCGAAGATTCTCTGCTCAAACAGGAAACAAGTTCTTATCTTGAGGATGAGAAAATAAACAATTACCAAACTAAACCATAGAGTTAATGTTGAACTGTGAAAACAACATGAACAAATGGGCATAAAAGATTTCAGCAATTCTATTAATAGTTTTCCACAGAAGAACTATTTACATTCCCCCAGAGAAACTACGTCTATATCTTTTTTTATGGCAACTACATCTATATCTACATCCACGACAAAACATCAACACTGGATCATTAGGCTTCCACCAAATATCTAAGAATCTGAAATGCGACTGTTTTCTGCTAGAATGCTTCCAAGTAGTGATTCACAAGCATCTTCAAGCAAGTCCAGAACCTGCCAACAAAATAAATTCAATAAGTCAATCATCATTACAGATTAAAATGTGTTCCATTAGTAGGTTCATGCAACCAGAGTGATTTGAATCAATCTCAAAGCTAAAGCAGGATTTTTGCAAATAAGGCTAGCTATTTCGACTTAATATCAGGGGTATTATATTTATGTCTCAACTCTCACTTGAAAAATGGACTTATTGTATGAATGACATTATTGTATCAGCTCATGTAGCTAATCAGGAATATCAAAGAAGCAATATTAACCTCATTGGTGTTATTAAATATTCTCTGTTAACAAATTATCGTCCAGCAATTACAGTGACTCGAGCTCTCTATTAAAGTGTCCCCTAATCATTCTTCGGGTCATGAATGTCATCTAAACAGTAGCAACAATGTACATAGTACAAGCACAACATATGTAGTACAAGCAATGAAAAGAACTAATACGTTATACGTAGTACAAGCAAACTATATAAAAATCAAGGATAAAATAACTGAATATTCAGTGAAACCTGAAAACTTGAAAGAGTAGTTAAAGTAATATATTTGAGAAATGGGCCACCAATACGTTTTCTATTCTAAATGTGGTATTTGATTCAAAGTTACAAATACATTTCCAGATATACGGAGAATCATATTTTTCTTACGAATCTCTGTAACATTAGATATAAGTATAATAGCGGTGACAGGAAAATGCTCAATCTACAGAGGAAATAAGTGAAGGCATAGTAGAAAGTTCATGGCACTGAAGAATGTATCCCTAATTGTGGGCTGGTTAGGATTGGAAATATCTAATTAGGCAATTGAGCAAAAGTTCTATTATAGTATTGAAGAACTTCTAAAAGTATTTGATAAGATTCACTCATACGAAAGAACCAAACTGGGATTTTGAAAAACAGGTGAGGCCCTGAACACCACCATCATTGTCCTAGGTCCAATAGCACATGTGGTTTTCAAATGGTTACTTGAGCATCTAAGCCCTCTAGTTTCAACACAGAATTAATATCCACCGGTGTTGACACTTGAAATCCATTGAACAAGACCACAGATTTTCGGGAAAGTATAATTCTCTTATATTTATATGTTATTGATGTGACTTGGATGTTGATACACGTGACTTGCAACGTCTGCATCATGAGATTGAGACTTGATTAAACCTCGTTGACTTGACTCTTCAAGGCCTGCAAAACAAATAACACCTAGCCTGGCGGGTTTGTTTTCCAGGAGTAGACTCCGAAGCTCTAGTCAAAGCATTTCTAGATTAGAGGAAAGAACTAGTGTAGTGCATTGTGGAGTTGAGAATGGGATGTAAAACCTAGAGATTGAGTCCCTTCTTATAGGTGTACTGGTGTAGCCATCCTTATCTTGACCGATAAGGATAGCTCTAGAGATAAAATTCATAACAACCTTGCTAATGTGGTACCACCAAATTGGGTCTTATCACAAGTCCTTGTATTTATCAGGTTCATATTAACATAACATAGAACATATCTTAAAGAAGAATGCCACATGTCAATTAGTAAATGGAGAACACCTTTTAAGTATATCAGTTATCAAGACTCATCCTCCATGGGAAAGTTATGTGGTTCTTGGGTTCATAAAATTTATTAAAGAGACATGTTGTGTAATAGGCTTATAAGTTTTTAGTTGGTTACCGTATTGTAGAACGATGTTTTACCCAATGATATATTAGAGATTTACCTTTTACAAAGAATGCCTTAGCATAAGCATACAGACACAATGAGAGTACAAAAATCTATCTAAATACATTAGAGAACGCGCAATGCGTAGAAAATGTTTTCTTGGTTGCTCTAAGACTAAGCTTAAAATAAGAGTAAAGGTCATAAATCAAACTATGGTAAGAGATTACTTGACAACTGAGTTCTACTTGCTACCTAGGATATGTTTCTAATAATTCGCCAGTGCCTGGGCGACTTAGTTGATCCATTTGCCTTGTTATTTAAGAACCACAAATCAAATGGTACCTGGAACAAAAACAGGTATGATTCCTATCGGTGAAATAAACAAGGCATCTACGTTTCTGTACTAATGTACCAAGTTTTGAAGGAACATTAGCTCCCAAATAGATAGAACTAGTCTTCCTACCCGTGTATAGCACTGATTATGATATTATTTTTTTGGGTATTAAAAAATTCATATATATTTTTTTTCATATATGTATAAATTATTTTATTTATTTATGTAAGATAAATATATTTTTAAAAATCTTTTTTAGTTGTACTTGTTTTAGTATATGTAAATATATTTACATATACAACTTCGATTTATTGTTTATTTGTTTTAGTTGTATTTTTTATTTACCGTGTATTTTTTTCAATTTTTTATAAATATTTTTGGAAGCTTAACATGTTTTGTTTCTATTAATTCTTTCCGTACTCCAATTTTAAATCAAAGTAAAAACTGATATACTCGAACTCTGCCCTTGAAATTACACTTCTCAGCTAATATATAGTAATATATGTGTGGAATCAGGAATGCAGGGCAATAAGAGTTCCATGGACCTCGGGGATCTCTTAATCACTCAGGTCCTCTTAGCACTCTTTAGAACAATGCTATATGTAAAAGGAGAAGCTCTGCTTTAGGGCATGAATTTATTTGATCACGAGAGTATTTTCTAAACAATCAATCAATATTATGCCTTCTTCCCAAATTAAGATTCATCATTTTTACATGAGCTAATTGTGTTGGAGGGAGGTGACTAGGCATTCAGTTTGGGATATAATAAACACTGATAATATTTACCATTCTCAGCAAATTCTTTAAAAAGACTTATACAGGTCTGGATGCTTGAATTGGGAGCAATGATACTGTTTATACACTAAAATGAAAGAAATAATGCTAGAAAATTCTCAATGCTCTAATATTGCATATTAGTTCTCTAACCCTTTCAGACACAGAAACAACTGCTTATTTACATGTCATATTTCCAGACAAGAGACTAATACCTTCTCAAAACCTTGGGATCCACCATAGTAGGGATCTGGGACTTCAGTTTCATCATGCTTCTTACAATATGAGCACATCAATTTTACCTGCATGATAGAAAATATGTACTTAAAGGAGCAAGAAACTCAAATTACACAAGACTAAAGAGCACTAATATATAAACCTTCTTATATGAATCGGCCGGCAGGATCTCCCTAGAACTCCATCTCTCAAAAGCTGCAAGTATATCTTCTGCATATTGATAATCAGTAGTCAGTACACTTGTAATGACACATATACCTAACATTAATGCAAATCTAATTCTCCCTCCGTCCCCTCCTATTTGCAACCTTTGATATTTTTCAAATTTTAAGAAAAGTGTTAATTTTGATGAAATTGTCTATATTGCCTTTCGAAATAAGTGGTAAAGAATGAATTAGTTTGAAATATGAAAAAGTAGTGGGAAAGTAAATTAATTAAAGTGACGTGACATAAAGTAGATTTAAAAGACTAGTTTGGATAAATTAGATAAAAAAACTTTTCATTTATGGTATTGTTGCGAAATGAATAGGATATCCAAAAAAGAAAAGTGTTGCAAATGGTTCGGAACCGAGGGAGTACGTAAAATTCACTATTGACTAAGCATTGTTCATAAATGATAACCATCCAAGTTTATACAAGGCCAAGCGAACAACTACTTTTTGAAAATTAAGCGAAGGTCCACATAACTCTAGTATTCCTACCTTTGTTTTGCTTGTCCATTGCAAGAATTAGATCAAAATCTTTAAAATCAGAGGGTTTTATTGGCCTCGATGTCGAGGTTATCTGAATTCCACGCCTTTTTGAGGCAGCCCTCATCCTTGGATCTGCTTCATTACCCTTAAATAACATCACAAACACCAATTCAAAACAAAACCCTTTACAGTCCCTTTATATCTCAACAGAATTAACAACTGGCTACCAGAAATTTTAAGACAATATGATTACAGAAAAGCATAAACATAACAGACATTATACCTCATGGTAATTGATGGTACCAGCAGAATCAATGTAAAATTTGGAATCAAGTCCCCTTTTCTGTACTAAGTCTCTGAAGACACCCTCAGCAGCTGGGCTTCTACAGATGTTACCAAGGCATACAAAGAGGACAGAGAATGGTTTTGTATTTGGGTCTGTAGCTGCGGTTGCTGATTGTGTTGCGGCCATGGATGAAGATGTGGTGAGGAGACCTTGTTTTGGTTTGTGGGTATGAGAGTGGTGTGAAAAATGCAGAAATGGTGGTGGTTTGGGAGAAAGAAGAGTGAGAAGAAATGGGGATTTTGGAAAGAGAAGAGGAGGCAGAGAATGGTGGCACGATTGTGATTTGGGATGGGTTGAGACTCCAAATTGTAATGCCCTCATTATCACTAGCTTCCACAGTTGGAAGAAGGAAAGCTAAAACCAAGAAATTAGTTTTGCAGACTTCACAAAAAAATATAATAATAATAATAATAATAATAATAATAATAAATAAATAAATAAATAAATAAATATTGCAAAGAGATTCGATTGGTTCATTTTTATGTTTTTGGTGGAAAAGAGTTCTGATTGGCTCAAGAGAGTTATGGACGGAGTGAATTGGTTCAAGGATAAAAGTGACTTTTTAAGTTAAATAAATTAAAAGATCATGCAGTAATACACTAACATTGACCATCAATAATAATAATAATAATAATAATAATAATAATTATTATTATTATTATTATTATTATTATTATTATTATTATTATTATTAGTTCCTCTAATTTTCTACATCCATCCCGTTATTAGTAGTAGCAGAAGTGTAAATATCAGTATTTTAGACAGCAATTATACTTGTGTTCCTATTTATCTTCAATGTTAGTATTTGTCTTACTATTCAAAAGTAAGACATTCAATTAATTGAACACACATTTAGATTATCTTTCATAAAGAATAAATAAAAAAACTAGATTAATAGAAACAGTAACATCAATACCAAAATTAATTGTAATAGTAATATTAAAATTTAATGTTACTATTTCTTTTCTTATTATTAATATTCGGAAAAATATATCTATAGATATGAAACTTCAAAATTTAAAGGAAAAAGAAAAGTAGATATAATGGAGAAGCTGCTGGTCCACGACTGAGAAAAATGTATGTACACTACAATTTGTAGGGGATGTAAAAATTTCAAAATGTATGTCATTATTTTTTTTTAATATTAGACGGTGGAGATTGAATTTAAAAAAACAGCAGCATTTTTCAACTTTAGTCATAGATCATTCAGACACACACATGTATATAATAGTCCCATACATATATGATTAGTAATTGGTATTATAAGAGCATCAACAATGCTAACCAGTGATGACCAGATCATGAATATCAAATCAATTTTTTTTTTCATCCACATAATTATAATCACAATTGACAACCTAACTCTAATTTTTTTGTATACAACGATAACTGATGATATCCTGATCATCTTTTATCAACTTAGTATTGCACCAACTCAATTTTTCTCTCACTGTCTACCCAAATTTAATTTTCAACTATATTTTATATTTAATATATATTTAACATTATTATTTTATTTACGAATATATAAACATATAATAATAATATTTATAATTATTTATTATTTTAAAATTATGTGATTGTATATATGTTAATTTTTGTGTGTAGTATTGGGTATTAATGAATAAGTTAACACTTCACATGTTCCAATATAAATTTAATAAAAAATGATAGTTGACTAAACACAGGGAAATAAAATTAAAAGTTACAAAAAAATTTGAAAAAAAAATAATTAAGAAAATACCTAAAAGAAGATGTAAGATGAAAATATGAGATTTTTGAAAGTTGTGAGAAATATAGTTAATATGAGTCTTTATTTATAAAATTTGAAAAACGATGAATTTAGGTTCTTCTACTTCTTCTTTCTTTCTTTCTTTTTTTTTTTTTTTGAGTTGTGAGTTAAAAGTTAGATACTGTATTTGCCGGTAATGCTTTACACTGGGCTGTGGATGTCGGAAATTGTGGTTATGCCAACTCAGTTCTTGCCTTTGATCTTGGATAGTACCATATGGGCGATGAAAGAGTATGAAGTCAAGAAATCATGGACGACTGGATTAAGTTTAGTAATTCAATGCGACAACCTTTGCCTCCCAGCTTTATTTTACAAGTCTGGTTCAGCTTCGTGGTGGTGGTGGTGAAAGTGATGAGAATACGATAAAGACGACATAGACTAATTTAATCATGTTACTCCTCCTCCTTTATGTTATATTTTTATTTCAGTACTGCTTAGCTAAGCTATATTCGTAGAGCGGGAGACAAGAATAATAATTAAAATAAATAATTTAGATTTGTTAGAGAGAATATTCGATGTATCAAGTTTAAAATATCAAGTTACATCCAATGTATCAAGTTTAGAATATTAAGTTTGTTGTCTCATATATACATTTGTGACCAGGTCATCAAACTCAACGTAAACTCATTGTTATTAGGATTCAACGTAAACCCACTCCTATTAGGATTCAGATTTTTGTCCACATATAATATTAATTAATAAAATATAATTAATATTTATCAAATTATTATTATTAATATATTTTGAACATATTATCCAACAATCTCCTCCTATGTTCTAAATATATAATAATAATAATGAACCATGCATGAACACACGATAGCAAAATATCAAAAATAAAATCATCCATGCATGTCCAAATCAAACCAAATCCAAGTATTTAGGTTTTGAAATAAAATAAATCCAACAAATGAATAAGTCACCACGTAAGAAAATGATATCCGAATAAAATAAACAGAATAACGACAAGACTAAAAGATTCAGTTATGCCAATAGATTTTATTTGTCTGGTAGATGATCATTTTCTATAGAGAAATTCACTTGATCTCCTCCAGTTCTAACATTTTCTGCAATTGATAATTTAACACAAAGAGTTTCATATGAGACACTTCTCAAAATGAATTCAAATATGTTCTGCCAATTAGAAGTATCTAGTTCAACAACATTGGACATAATACAAATCATAAAGATGATGCAAATATCTAGTTTAACTAAATGAAACATAGTACCACAACAAAAGTAGTTTAATGTAAAATTATCTAGTTCAATACTAAATAACTTAGTACCAATCACATAATAAAACTATTAAGTATCACTATCAAGTTTTCAACACATATAACTTGTTTCATTATGGTTTCTCTCATTTAAAGATAAGAACCACACATGTCCCTTTTTGAAATGTTATAATTTCATATCTAACATAATTTTAGTATGATGTATCATCAAATTTGGAATAATACAACAAATCATGAGAGACATATCATAAAATTTGGAATGATATAAAAATACACAATATTAAGACATATCAAATAACATGCTTATATAGATTAGAATTACAACTATCAAAAGTCAATTATCTCTCATAAGACTCTTTTCCATAGCTCTTAGTACTACTTGAATCACAATATTATAAGTACAATCCCTTGGTAAGCCCTCTGTAAGAGCATCCACAACATTGTTACTAGATTTCACATCAACAACAATGATGATCTCACGATCAATGAGATAATATAATCTAGCTTGTTTAACCCTTAGCATCCTCCTTTTTGGATTAAAAAGAGTGCTTGTTGCAATTCTTTGTGCAGCCTGATTATCACAAAAATACACAAATAATTGACTTTTAACTTTTACATTGGAATATTTATTAACAAATCTTTCATCTATTTTGCTTCATCTGTGGCTGAAACTAATGCATAAAGTTTTATCTCCATAGATGACAAACCAATATTAGTTTGTCTCTTAGATTTTCAAGCAATTGTTATACCACCTAGTGTAAACAAATAACCCCTAGTAGATCTAGCATCACCCACATCTGGGCACCAAGAGGCATCAGAAAAACCTTCCAACATAGGAGGATAACCCCTATAACACAAAACATAATCTCGAGTACCCCTACGGTATCTCATCAATCTATCTAAGGCATTCCACTGTTTAATTTCAAGATTACAAGTGTATCTACTTAACATGTTAACAACAAAAACTATGTCAAGCTTAGTGCAAGTCATCACATACATGAGACTACCGACTAATTGAGAATACTCCAATTATCTAACAGTCTCACCCTCATTAGGCTTTAACCATATATTACAATCAAAATGTGACTTAATCACTTCGCACTCACACCCATTTATTTAGCAAATTTTTAATATAGTGAGATTGACTAAGGTAAATATCTTTCCCACTAAAACTCACTTTAATCCTTAAGATGGTATCAAAAACACCAAGATCTTTCATATCAAACTCATTTGATAAGGTAACTTTGACATCATTCACTATAATATCATCTATTCCTAAGATCAACATATCATCAACATACAAGCAAATAATCACAACCTTATTCGATGTATAACGGAAATAAAGACACTTATCATAATCACTAGCAACAAATCCTAAGTGCTTTACCGTTAGGTCAAACTTTTCTTGCCATAATTTAGGTGCTTGTTTTAGTTCGTACAAGAATTTAATAAGTTTACAAACCTTATTTTCAAATCCTTTCATTACAAACCCCTCAGGTTGTTTCATATAGATCTCTTCATTTAGATCACCATTTAAAAATGTTGTTTTTATATCCATTTGATGCATAAGATAATTTTCACTTGAGGCTATTGCAAGAAGTACCCTTATTGTGGCGATATTATAGACAAGTGAATAGACATCAAAATAATCCACTCCCTTAACCTGAGTATAACCCTTAGCTAGTATAATTGGCTATCGATCCATCAGGATTAAGCTTTTTCTTCAATATCCACTTACAACCCATTTCCTCAGCCCCTTTTGGCAGATCAACTAACTTCTAGGTGTTATTCTGTAATAAAGAGTTCATTTCATCATCTATGAGTTCTAACCATAACAAAGAATCTCTAGATCTCATCATTTCATTGTAACTTAATGGATCTTTTTCTAATTGGTAAGTCACAAAGTCCTCACCAAAATCTCTAGGTACTCTATCTGTAGTAGATACTTTCCTAGACGTCTCTATGAGAGTAGTGTCAGTAAGATTATGTGCAGTTGTGGTATTTGAATTAGTCAAGTTTGGTTTATTTATTCCTTCAGAATCTACAACTAATTCAATCTCAACAGGTAAGGTAATGCCTTTATCTTTAAGAAACTTATCCTCAAAGTATATAGCATCCTTAAACTCTATTATTAAATTAGTTGATAAGTCCAAAAATCTATCAGCTGCACTATCTTCTGCACATCCTAGAAAAATACGCATAGTTTTTCTAGGTCCCACTTTAAGTCTCTTAGGGCTAGATATCCTAACATAAGAAGTACAACCTCAAGTTTTAAGATGTTCAAAATTATACAGTTTTTTATGTCATATTTCATGAGGAGTTGTAGAAAGACTAGAGTGAGGTAACTTATTTAGAATATGATTACAATACAAGACCGCTTCACCCCAATAACAAGAAGGCATGACAAAAGACAACAATAAAGAATTTAACATTTCTGTTAAAGTTTAGTTCTTTTGTTCAGTTACACCATTCGATTGAGGTGCAAAAGGAGTTATTTTTTTCAGGGATTATGCCATTTGATGCACAAAATTCCTTAAATTCAACTAATCTATATTCTCTTCCTCTGTCTGATTTTAGTCTTTTAATTTTAAGATTCAATTAATTCTCAACTCTATTTTTAAACTCCTTAAACTTAACAAAGACCTCATCTTTAGACTTTAACAAATAAATAAAAGAGTATCTAGAACAATCATCTATAAAACTAACAAGATACTTTTGATCACCACGCATAACATACTTTTGAAAATCACATACATTAGAATGTATCAACTCAAGAAGTTATGTACTCCTAGAAACTGAACGAAAAGATTTTCTAGTAATCTTAGTTTGAGCACACACCTTACATCTATCAAATTTTATAGATTTATTAAGTGGTAAGTTATGAGTTTTAGCAAGAGATTCCAGTTTATGATAATTAGCATGTCCTAATCTATAATTCAACGTTTTAGGATCAAGTAATCTGAAGGAAACCTGACTAATCATTTCAATTGCTAAACTCAGCCTAAATATGCCATCAACATGATATACACACCCAAAATAATAAGAGTTAACAAATAAAATTACTCTACCACTAACAAAAGTTATAGACATGCCAGCATCACATAACATACTAATAGAAATTAAATTCTTAGTTAATGCGAGCACAAACTTAACATTTTTCAAAATTAAATACTTACCTGATGAAAGAGCCAAGCTAGCGGTCCCATTATGTAGCACATATACTGATTTTCCATCACCCACTATAACTGTCTCATGTACCTGATTCACGTTAGTAAGAAGTTTCTTATTTGTGCAAACATGACAAGTTACTCCCGAATCTAACCACCATTCTGGAGTAGATATGACATTGTTATTACCAACCATTCCAATAAAGTTGGTAGGCTCAGTTTGATCAGTCACAATTTTTACCTTTTCTTTTGGTGCACCAGATTTAGTCATCTTTGGGCAATTACACTCAAATGCGTAGTGACCCCAAGTATCACAATTAAAACATTTAATAAGTTTCTTATTTTTCTTAATTTTCTTATCAACTTGTAATTTAGTGGTCTTCTGCTTATACTTTTTGAACTTAGACATATATTTAGGTATATTAATCATGTTAGCAGCTGCCTCTTTTGTCTAACAGACTCCTCATTACATATAACTCTACTTTCATCTTCAATTTTTATAAATCATTTTAAACTAGACAAACTGACTTGCATCTTTTCACGATACATATCAGTTTTAAATTTTGTCCATGAACTTGGTAATTTATAAATAATTGCACCAGAAAAAAACTTCTCACAAACAGGAATATCTTCATTGTTTAGTTTAGTGACTAAATTTTCAAGGTCAGTTACCTGAGGCAACATGGGTTTGTTGGTATGGAATTTGAAGTGCATGAATTTGTCCACAAGGTGAGACTTTGGCATCTCTTCCTCTTTAATTGCGCTTCAAGGCCATCCCAGATTTGTTTTGCAGTTTCCATCTTACTATATGTTTCCGCCAAACGATCCGACAGACAATTCAGTAAATAATCTCTGCAAAAATCATCATCATCATATTTCCACTGTGCTTCTTTTACATTCCATTGACATCCCTCAAAATCAGACAAGATTGTATAGTGAACTTCCAACCACTTCAGATAAAGTATCATTTTTCTTTTCCAAACATTGAATTTAGTCTCAAAAAAATTATCTAATTTTATTAATTTCAAATTTGTACCCTTCCTGGAATCTCAGAATGCCTAACAAGGATCAAAGGAGGGCAAAATCTTGAAGTTTAAGCAACCAAACGGTGGCAACAAAGACGACAAAATTCTCTGTTTTTCCAAAACGCTACTTGCTGCAATTAAAATAATTGATTGTGATTCCAAGCTTCAACCTTCTCTCCGTTCAAATTAAACCTTGATCAAGTGAAGCTTGACTTGTAGCAGTGCAGACCAAAAGCGAGTCCACCCAAATTCAAGCAACAATACTTTACTCCGCAATAATTCGTAAGTGTTGCCGCATGAACTAAGAAGATGATAAGTAGGGCAGCAGTCAAATACCCAGACTTCAAACAACTCTCCGGTTACAATCTGCTGTCCTCTTTTTGTGGTTGCGGCAGCAAATTGACTAGTTCATCCCCTCATCGCAATCATCGGCAGCGGAAGTTGTTAATTGGCGTGAGAAGTTTATTGTTCTTTAAATTTAATGCTTCAAGATTGTTAGAGCATGAGACAAGACCAATAATTAAATTAAATAATTTAAAAGGATACATAATATATTTTGAATTTGCTTGAAACATTACGCTCAAAATATCAAGTTTCTTACCCTCAGGACATATTTTTGTGACCAGGTTATTAAACTCATTATAGACTCATTCCTATTAGGATTCTACATTACTTCATACACCTACTTTTTTTTACATATAATATTAATTAATAAAGTATAATTAATATTTATCAAATTTTGAACATATTATTCAACAATATCGCTTGCAATTCTTATAAAAATTTGTCAATGTGTGAATGACAAGATCGTTATCCCATTACGCTTGGAAGAGGCGTATTGCATTTATGTTTATTGTTCACGTAAAGTATTAATGATCTATCTCATCCAAATGCAACATAAAATTATTCTTATGATCGTGTTTGCTATTGTATATATATGATTCATGACAAGTAAATTCTATTGCTCTGTAATGTTAAAAGCAATGCAATATGCATTTATTGGGGTTGGTATTTAGCAATTGAATGAAATCTTACTGCTTAGTGGTAAGAAGATGGCCTTGATATTTGTTAACATAACAAGTTCACATCTTCCACTCCCAGCAAGCTTGCTCTATTTGACTTGTCTCACTTATAAGCATGGCTGCATGGTATGAACCGAAAGATCTGGTTATATTTGACTTTTTCTGCGTTTCCAAAGTATATATCCCCGTGTTGGCAAATTTTGATGGAAAAAACAAAACGAGGCTCTGATTATGTCAAATTGCGTAGAACTGATTCATTAATTATTATTTTTTCCTTCTGTAGTTTGCTCAGTTTCAATTCACAAACTAAAGTAATTCTCCTCCATCTCTGGTTTTAGGAGCTCAAATAAATGGCAGCTGGAAGAAAGGGAATCTTTGCTATGGATTAGTTTGCAATCTCTACTTCAGGCCTTGCGTAAGTAAGTGGAGCTAGTTTGTGATAGTTGTTCGCCTTTTCATGCCCAGAGTAGAGTTCTTGGCTCGTCTTTGCTTTAAGGTGGCTATATCATGATATGGTTAACTTGAAATTTTCTGAGGGTCGATTAATCTCTACTGAATTATGGTGGAACTCTCCTAGCAGTCTATCTAGCACCTATTTTCTTGAATTAAATTTCTTTTGATATGTTTCCTGTATTCTAAAATTTAAAATATCTAAATTATCTTTGAAATCTTGTAATTTGAAATTATTGTGTTACAATGCCAATCTATTGTATAATATTTGAAAATAATCCGGTTAACTCAGTTAGCTGAACCTACTAAATTAAATTTATGTCTTATTTAATCTGGATTTGTTTTTGTTTATTTGTGGTTGAGATTTAGAGTAGAGACGGTATGGATGAAATTAATATAGAGGGGAGCTTAGTCTCAGATGCCTAGCCACATAGGAGTGATATATGAACTACGTCTCTGCTTGCATTTAAATTCTTACATTTTTGTTTCGGAAGGAGCATCCAAATTTACAACCTGCCATGTGGAAATATATTCTAGCCTAAAATTGTGTATGCTGGAATATCAATATAGCGCGCGCACACACACATATATTGAAGAGCAAATTAATTATTAATAAATGGAATTGAAGTCATGAACAAGAATACACACACCTATGCTTTGGAGCATGTCTGTCACGTTGTAATGATTATATATTTGATCAAGGGAGGTGGTGCAAGAATTATTTTGGAATGTAATATTCAAATAACCATTTATATCTATTTATTATTCTATTTTTCTTTGAAATTTTTTAACCACGAGATAGGGGTATTTTGCCCAGTTGCGCACCCCCCTTACTGGGTGTTTGGTACGAAGGAAATAAGGTGGGAATGGAATGCTATTTTGGAATGAGCATTCCTTTCTTAAGTTTGGTTGTCAAAATGGAATTGAAAAGGCGTTCCAATGGAATGCAAGAATCAACTCTACATATGATTCATGATTACCAAGGGGAGGGTTGGTAATGAATATTTCCTATGAATAAATGAATGAAAAAATTTGCTGTGACTCAAATGCCCTCACCAAACATCACCACCATGGCATTGCAACAAACCGAACAGCACCACCTCTGTCACCAACACCACTCCTGTCTCCACCTTAAATCACTGCTGTCACCATCAACACAAAGACGCCGCTGTCACCTAAATACAAGCACCAATTGCCCGACCACCATTGTATAATTTCAAATACAATATATATAGTTTTATGCCCACAGAGTATATAATTTCAACGGTATATTGAAATAACTAAAGAAGATAACAATAGAGTGAAATACATTTGACATTCGACAGTCTGAATTCTTCAGTCTATTGGTTCATATAATTTCATTGTTTCCTACACATAAGGTTATTTAAGTCATTTTGAATTATTTTGTTTCATTCTTAATTTTTTAAAAACTTACTAAACGTGTCGATGAATACTTCATTCTGATTCCGATTCAGACAACCATTTCATTCTATTGCAAAACAATTTTGTCAAACCAAACAACCCATTAGTTCATTTATAATAAGCATTGATTATTATCCTATACAATGAACATTAATTAGAAGTACATAAATTTCAACGCAAATGAAAAATGTCCTAACGAAACACTTCAAGTGTCTTTAATAGTCGTATTTTATTTTAAAATTTATCTTTAAAGACGCGCAAAATTTTTAATTATAAAGTAATAATCAATGTTAAATTATGTTTAAATCGTGATATATGAAATTAATTTTACTTGGTGACTTTCTAAGTGATTTTCAAGAGTAGTTTAGTTTTTTATTTGTAATCTTAGCCATTGTTGTATACACAAATTAGTGAAACTTCTATTCAATCTGGGATGCGCACGATTATTTTATATGTAGATATAGCTTAATAGAATTCTTAGTAGGTTTGGAACATAAGTAATAAAGGTTGGATTCAATAACTCTTATTAATATTATTCACATCATGCACACGCGATGCATGTGCAAAATAAGTTGGAATGCGTGATGAAGGGGATAACCAATGGGACTCATAATTTCCACCTTATTCTAAAATTTAGGCCTACTCTTTGATTGGCAGTTTTTTTTTTCTTTTTCCTTTTGTTTTTCTTCATAAATGTGACACAAACTCATCCAAAAAATAAGAGGTCTACATCTTTAATAATATAAATAGATAGATGTTTCAGTTTCCATTACTTCCCTTTGTTCCAAAATTAAATATACGTTTTTAAAATGACGGTTTTAAAAAATATTTTTTATGTACCAAATATATCCCTAATAGTAGTGGTAATTATGATATGAACTACTAATTAATAGAGATAGTTAGAGTAGTGGAGAAATAGTTAAATTAGTTGAAATAGTGTAATAATGAAATGACATTTAAGAAACTTCATGCTTTTTTATAGTTTAAAAATAAAAATGCATCTCTAATTTTGAAACATAAAAAAAAAAAATCTATCTTTAATTTTAAAACGGAAAGAGTATATTACAACACAGAATTTGAAGTTTTGAACCCCATTACTGTTGTTAGGATTTGACAATTTCAATGACCCCGGCCGTTATAAGTCCAACTCCGACCACCCGATTATTTGAACTTTATAAAATTTGCCGTCCCATGCCTAACGTTTGAAAACTGAAGGTCCTAACAGAGATATGAGCTTGGTGCATATGCGAGCTTAAAATTTGCTGAAAATAGCTATTCAATCATATTGAAATTTCATTATATCATATGACTTCTCTCCACTTTTTTAAACATATACAACTATGTGCTATATAATACAAGGGTGGTGTAGGATCAATAGTCAAGAGTAGAACAAAAAAAACATACATTTTCTTTCCAGCAACGTCAGAGATTTTGGTGCAACATCTCAAACTCCAATGTTTCTCCTGTGTCCTTGGGCTCCTTTTAACACCTATCATTCCTCTGCAGGCATTCATCTAAATCTGCGTTCCTTATGTGTCACATGATTTTGGAAGTTCAGGTGGTAGCGTACAGCGTATCAGAGCCCAGTTCAAGCCATCAAAGAAAGGATCTTGCTTAATCTCTGCTGCTCCTTTCACAGAACCTAACCTACTCCCGGGATCCTTCACTAACAGTCGTCTCATCAAATCTCTAGCCTGTGAACTCACCATGGGGCTTTCTGGGAACTTAAGGCACTGTAAAACCACATTGGATAATGTTTCCTCGTTTCCTGGACCCTTGAAGGGTGTCTTACCATATAAAAGCTCATAAAGAAAGATGCCCAAGGTCCACCAATCCACTGGACTGCCATGACCTTTTCCCTTGATGATCTCTGGAGCAAGATACTCATGTGTGCCCACAAAGGAATTGGATCGGGCACTTGTTGGCTCCACTATGAGTTGTGGCACTGGGCTAATCTGGGCAGCTAGATCAGACTTCCGGGTTTTCAGTGACACGGATTGAAGTCTAGGGGTGAAGCATGGAACTTGCCATGTTGGTTGGAGACAGGGAGGATCTATGCAGCTGGAGTCTGTGCATGGACTTGAGCCTCTTGGTGGGGTTTCAACAGGTGAAGACCATTTGAGCAGTGTTGAACTTGCAGCACATCTAAGAGACAAGTCAAAATCCGAAAGCATGATATGACCATCTTCACGGACCAATATATTTTCTGGTTTCAAGTCACGGTACACAACTCCAAGCATGTGAAGGTACTCCAGCGCAAGGAGGACTTCAGCAACATAAAATCTGTATATATGGTTGCATGAAATTAGACCAGCACGCTTACCCCAAAAGATATATGATTAATTGGTAAATTTATACTGTGTTAAACTAGAAAACGTGTCTACAAGCTGACCTAAATTTTTTTTATGACATTACAAAAATTGTCTTAAATACAGTTGTCAGACAAAGCAATGTTAAATGTTCATGCTTAGACACTATTAAGGACATATACAATAGGCTTTCTCAGAAAAGAGTACATATTCTAATCCCACTAGAGCTATATTTCTGTATGTTCATTTCATCTTGAATCGATTACTCCCCGTCCGTCACTTCATTGACCAAAATTTGATCTTATGAAAGTACAATTAAAAAGTGATTGTAGATTGAACCTACCTCTATATGCAGAACCATAACAACGTACGCAAGGGCACTGAATGGCACAAAATCAATCATGTTGATCGACATACCACTCCTACCTATTCAAGAGAAAGGAGGACTAAAAGGTCAACAGCTATTCTACTTGGAAGTTACTTTTGCAAAAGTTATCTCCTGTTCTTTTTGTTAGTCCTCGTTTTTCTCTTTTGTTGATTTTTGGAAATTGGCAACTATTTGTACTCGTGAACAACTGAAAGAATGAACCTTTTGCCAACAGATGTTTGAAAAAACATAACTATGTGTTCCCTTAAAGGTTGATCACTTTAATGCTTTATTGCGTGACTCAATACTAACCATCTTTTAATTAAACATCCAAAAATCCTAACTTCACCTTTTGCTCTGCGATGTTTGCTCTTTCCTATCTGACCATCTTCACCATTTTTTGGAAATTTTTGAACCACTGAATCTCTGTATGACGAGAGCATACAAATCAAGGACATAGATTTACCTTGGTTCACCCAAATCTGGGTTATGTCCAACTTATCTAAATATTATTATTATTAATCCAATTTTTCCACAAAATACAATTATAGTGAAATATTTCACACTCTACTAATCTACCTTGCAAACTCTCAATAATTACATAATATACTCACCTTCTTGTAAGAGACACTCATAAGAATGATAAAAACTCTTACTTTGTGATATTCACATAAACACAATAAAGTGTTGTATTTATAGACCCCTACCATATTGTTAGAAACCCAAAAGAAATTGGAACTACACCAAATCTAAATCCTATACAGAAACCTATTCTAATTAGGAATAAAAAATAAAACTCATCCCAATAAGAAATAGAAAACCTATTCCTAATATGAAATAGATAATGTTAAAGTATAAGTCATCCTAACATTCTCTCACTTGGTAAATACTTCTCATTGGTGGCCAAGTTGACATTGGAGAAAATTCATGTGTTGCAATCGAAAAGATTTGTTGTCTAGGAAAATTTGATGTTTAAGTTATTGTTATTTTTGCATTGGCTTGAGCAATCTTTTTGAATGTGTTATCAAAGAATTAATTTATTTGTTCAACGGGTTGGATTTATACGATGTCTAAGATGATTGTTATGTTTATGTCAAGAGACATATTCAGAAAGATCGATTACAAAGACGATTTTGGCTTTGACAAAAAAAGTATGTTAGAAGGAATTTTGAAGATATTCAATATGGTTGTTTGCAAGTCAGTTGGGACTCCTGAGCAAGTGGGAGTAAGGTTTGTTCGCTGACATGGAAGTCGGTTATGCTACTTCATTACTAGGTTGATAGTACAAAGGAGTTCCAGTGGCGTGTTCAGAGTCTTGAAAATTATCTGAGAATCTTTTCCTACCAAATTTACCATATTTTCTTTCTTCCCATGATCCACTATTTTCAGCATCTTTTTATTTTCCTCCAAACAAAACTAACGTTCCCTTCATCATAATTTTCGTAATGGCTAAACCATTCACGATGAGAAATCATATGAAACGAGGTACTCATGTCAAAATATCACACATTAGAATTGAATTGCACAACGGATACCGTAACTAAGTATGAATTTCCATGTCGTCCTTACTCTTGGAATCACCTTTGTCCTTGGTCGCTTTTTTGGACAATCTTTTTTTCTATGACTAAGATCTTGACACTTCCAGCATCGCATCTTTGACCGATCAATGTTCATGGCTCTCCCACATGATCAATATCTACAAACATCACGCCTAGCACTCTTGTATTGATCTGCCTCTATTCACCACCAAAGCCTCTATTCACCACCAAAGAATCCTTAAATTGATAAAGATTTTTCAGTTTCATTAATCCAAAGGTCTTTTGTGGTTTTCTCCATGGCAACTTCTATAAAAATAGTATCCACAAGGCACAAGCGGATCAAGCCTTTTGCTTTACGATCTAAACGCTCTCATTCCGTAATTTGCTCCTTTGTCACCGCCTCTACTACATAAGAAGAACCATCCTTCTTATCCGCAACAATTACTAGCTTACAATTCTCAATCAAATCCCGTAAACCTCGTTCAATTAGAAAACCAACAATTTTGAATTTCCATGATTCAAAATTCTTACCGTTTAACTTCCCAATCTCAAACCCTAAGTTGTAGACATACATCTTCTAAAATTCAACTATAAATCCCAGGAACTCTGTAGCCCACCAAGTTCTAATACCAAATGTTGAAATTTGGAATTCAATGTATCACATACGCTCTCCATAAACTCAAGCAATAAAATAAGATGATGAAATTAAGATGAGAAATCAAGAATACAAAGATTTACCTTGGTTCACCCAAAGTCGGACTACGTCCAACTTGTTCGAATATTATTATTATTGATCTAAGTTTTCCACAAAATACAATTATAATGGAACATTTCATATTTCACTAATATACCTTACAAACACTCAACAATTACTTAATATCCTCGCCTACAAGAGACCCTCACAAGAATGATAAAAACTCTTACTATGTGATATTCACATAAATATAATAAACTATTGTATTTATAGATCCCTAACATAATGTTAAAAATCCAAAATGAATTCGAACTAATACCAAATCCACATCCTATACGGAAGCCTATTCTAATTAGGAATAGAAAATAAAACTCGATCCCAAAAGCAAATAGAAAAACCTATTCTTAATTAAAAATAGATAATGTTGAAGTATGAGGCAACCCCAACACAAAGACCATTATATGAATCTTATGATCTCAAATAAGGTCTGATGCACATCCTTTTGGGGTAATTACGTTTGGTATAAAAAGCCAAAGGAAATGAAGTGAACCTACAAATGGCCAGGAGAAAAAGGAGCCCCAGCAACAGTCAGCCAAAAAATTCCATCTCAAGGAATAACCTTTGCAAAATACAGTACTACAATATATAATAGGCTGGGATGCTATCTATAAAGACTTGGTAAGGTAACAAAACACAGGACGATATAATTATAGAAGTTTCTCAGAGAAAAGAAGAAATGCTGATCCTAGTTGACGGGCGACATATCTGTGACACATGAAAACTGTTTAATTAGAAATTGAGGACTTAGATTAAACAATTTAAGCAGGCATGTCATCATATGTCAGTTCTATTGGACAATAAACTCAAATAGAATAATAAACTATCAGAAAAATAAATAAATTGGAAGACAGAAAAGTAAACCATTGACATGAAATTTCTACCTCACTGCTTCTTCAGAAAAACTTTTGTTGGGTTGTTTTTGTCTAAGAACATGCAGGTCTCCACCTGGACAATACTCCATAACCAAGCACGAGAATTTATGTGTTGTGAAATGTGCATAGAGAGTAGGCAGGAACGGGTGGTCTAACATCTGCAATATCTCCCTCTCAGTCTGAGCCCTAGGCATCTTCTTCCTAATAGCCAAAAATTCATTGTTCATCACTTTCAAGGCAAAGAGGCAATTAGTGCTAGTAAGCTTTCCAAGGTAAACGGTTCCAATGTCCCCCCCACCAAGTTTCCTGAGCAACTTGAAATGCCTCAAACCTAAGCCTGCATGCTGATCCTGAACAGACCGAATGGCATCCCATCTTGCGTCTTTTGACATATGAGGACGGAAGCCACCATAACCAGACCCACTTAGATTGCTTTCTTCACTAAAACTTGTAGAACTGCTATACTCACCCATGCTACTCTTTGAGCTTTGGGAGAACTCCCCCTTAGCTCTTGATGTTGATTCCTCATCAGCTTTTGTTATAACAGGTTTAGATCTGTTAGTACAATCTGATGTTAAACCAAATATACTAGCGGTAGAGTCTACAGAACTTAAACTCAAATTACTGCTGATACGCCTACTACTAGAATAAGGAGAGGAATTTTCTTTATCTTCACTCAAACTCTTCAAATAAAACTCAGGAGCTTGGCACTTCATTGTACTGCTATTGGGAACCAAATCATCATTGACACTATTACTCTGATTGGAACTGGTTTTAATAGAAGCTGTATGCTGGTTAATTTTCCTTTTGATGAAGTAGTTATTCCTGAAAGCAGACTTTATCAAATGGCTGCCAACATTTGCAGATTGAATAACATTATTGTCACTTTTCGAGCCAGGTAAAGAAGCTGCATGCAACTGGGCTTTCTGCATTTTATCTTTCCTTATTGATTGAATCAAGCCCGGAACTGTGTCGGGAGCAATCTCATCTAGCACAGGAAGTTTCTTACTACTATGCGCAACCAATGGAGAATGTGTCGATTTCAGTTTTCCTCTCTGCCCTAACTCGGAATGTGAAGTCTTACGACCAATACCAGTAGGTAAAGAAACAAACTTTGCTTTCTCAGATAAATTTGATGTGCTTCTTTCTGGAGCAACGGAGATCTCTAACAAATTCCCTTGCGCTTCACCGATTTGACCAGATTCACTAGCCTTAACTAAGACTGCGCTATACAAGTTTCTTCTGGCCTCTATCTCGGAAATCTGTGATGGGTCTGCAAGTTTTGATAGTCGCTTCATAGCAGCCACCTCTGATGCCTGAGAGATGCATAATCCTCTAAGTGCTTGCTTCAAACTCACAGGCTGTGAAATTCCAATGCCCAATGCCTGAGATGAACTAATACGAACTGGTCTTTTCATATATTTCTTTTGTAAAATCTTCCTGAGACTTTGTGAAGAACTCGAGTCCTTACTTGATGCCCTGATGTCTATTGCTTCAAAAAGTCTATTAATCTCATCTTCTATGGAATAATTTTGTCCAGGCTTTTGCATGTTATGCTTTCCTGTGTTTTCATGTAAACATGCCGGACAATCTGAAGCTTCAATCTGTTCAATTTCACTTGTACCACCTGATATACTCATCGTTATAAAATCCTCCCACACTCAAATGGTCACCAAGGCCTCATAATTTAACCAAATCATTTTTTTTATGAAATTTTCTTGGGGATGAACGAATCTTCATACCACATTAATGATCTGAAGAATTCTTGAAAATCCCAAGATTCTTCTCGAACTATAGCCTTTAGAGTCTGCCCAAAGTGTTAAGTTTCAGAAAAAAATACCAACAGAAAATTGTACCATTGTTGAAGGAACTATGTAATCTCCCGCAATGTAGCAAATCTATAATAGGAGTGAAACTGAACTTCAATTCTTAAATGCTAGATCCACACCTAACAGCATGTATTCAATCAATTGATTTACTTTTTAATATACTTAATTTCCTTTTCAGATACCATGAATCCGATAACACATAATAGATCCAGAATTTGAAATCCTAAATGCAAAACATCATAGAAATATTCAGCTCAAAAAGAAAAGAATTGATTCAAACTGAATTTGGCACCAACAATTATCTATGTATTATTATTATTTATTTTTTTTGTTGAGAAAATTGAGGTTTATTAGTCCTAAGTTGGTTTGCTATCTTTTCGGAGAATTTATGTTGGGCTAATAAATGTATCTACTTATTGTTGGCTCCTTCCTCTTGTCGAAGAGTAGAGGTTTGGGAAGCTATCCTTTTCATTGATCAATTAATTGTGTTTGTATAAAAATAACTTTATTAGTATGTACACGGGTTTCATCCTCATTCTGGCTCTTTAATTAATGAACTTGTCAAAAACAAATTTTGACCAGAAATCAGTTTCCTTACTTCTAAAGTGAATTTCAAAATCCACAACTATAATTTAATCATAGCTTTTTCTAAGATATTACATAAATCATCAGCAAATAACTATGTAAGAAACCAACTAGATCATGGATGAATACGCATCTATACCACAATCATAAACAATCAAATATAACAGAAGTATCCCAAAATCAGAAAACAAAGTAACTATACAAGCAGACAAACTGAACCTCAAAAGTTGCACCTTGATTGAATCAAGAATCACACTCTAAAGGGCAACCAAAAACTAAAACATCCTAGATATTAGGAAAGAAATGAAGAATAAAATTTAAGTAACTTGGAAAGAAGTGTATGAACTGAGTTTAAGCAAACATTAAGATTTAAGAAAAATATGTAAAAACCATATATATAGTACATGTTGAGAAAGAAAACATAAAGAAATGGTTGGTAGGCTCACCTGGGAACAAGATTGAAACTGTTCAAGAATTGAAGAGAAAGCAGGGAAGATATATGGAGACTTGAGAGAGAAAAGGGGTGGGAAGAAATTTGAGATTTTGGGACAGGAGAGAAAAGGGTCACTGTGAATGTGAATGGGGGAGAGACAGAGGGAGGGGAAAAGGTGGGGGGAATTTAGGAAAGTTTTATTTGATAAAAATCACGAGAAATGGAGTGTTTGTTTCCTTCTGGTTACTGTCTATTATATGTTGTAAATTGGCGGAACATAAAAGGGGGGAGAGAGAGAGAGGAGTGCTAGTAGCCAAGCCGCCTAACTGACATGTATAACACAGGATAGATGCCACTTCGTGTAATGTTTGGCTATGAATAGATATTACTCGCATTATTATGCACCTTGAAATTTTGTGGAGCCTCTCTTCTTGTTTATGGAATTTTGAAAGGGTACGTGTCTACAACAATTTATACTTTCTTCGTTTTAATACTAGGTAAATTAAGCTAATCTGGACAAATATTAAAATAGTTCTCGTGAATAATACACAATTTGAAATAATAAAAGACCATATTAATATAAGTTGATATGATATGATTAAAATAATTTTTTATATTGAGTTTGTAATTAATATGTTGATATATTTATCTAAAATTTAATTAAATCTAGATTTAAAAGTTGAATTAATATGTCAATATTATAAATTTACCGCTAATCTTTTTCAATCCATCAACCTACCATATCTATATGCCGGTTATCTTAATTATATTTTAATATTTATTAGTATATTGATCTATTATCAATTATTATATGCATATATTATATTTCATCTAAACGTTGATTTCATATCATCTATTTTGTTTATATATCATATTACATTTCAGAATATAAGAAATGTGAGATACGGAGCAACGTGTCGAAAAAGTGCGACATCTGACATCCTCTCATGCTTCCTTTTATGTTATTCCTTCGTAATTTTACTATTTATTAGTTATTTTATTATGTGCTATATTTTCAAAAAAAAAATTCATAGAATCTTCTCAACCTATCATTAAATATATATTTATAATAAATATTATGAAAATGACTTATTATTTAAACATATAACTCTCAATTAAAAGTATATGGTTAATTTTGTTAGAACTCAAATATAATTTTTTTTTTTTTTGTGAAAATGAAGGGGTTAATTGAAGTAAGAACCAAAAAGTACAAGGACAACTTGCAGACAGTTTTATCACAAAGTTCAAAATTTCACAAAAGTATACGTATTTTTCAACTCTTTCTTAACACTGCTTTTTAATAGTCGAATATCTAAGTTATCCTTGTATTTTTGTTACAGTGTTATTATTTGTATTGAATGTTTCTATTATCATGTTATTGTATTTTTTCTTAATATTATTATTTAAGAGAATGACATTCAGTTAATCACAAATATATCTAAATGTACTTCAAACAAAGAAAAATGAATAACTGGTATTAACAGTAACATTGTTCATCCTTATATTTTATACAGGAACATATACTCATGTTACTATTTTTTCTTAAAATCATTATTTAGCAAAACTATATCCATTTCACCCAAAAAAAGAAAAAATAATAATAATCAAACAAAACTTTTTCTAATAAAATTAAAGAAAACCGTATGGAGAAAGATCTCAACAAAAATGTCAAAATAGATAGAAACAATAACATTTGTATGTTACTATTCCAAGCAATTAATTAGAAATATGAAAAAAGAAAATAAAGAAGGGAATCAAATCTAGATATATAAGAAATAACTAAAAAGGTCCATAAAAGATGTGATGATCGGCTATTAGGGAGTATCAATAGATAACAGTTATACGGAAGATGTGTCATCGACAGAAAATGTCAATGACGATGATCAAAGACGTCGCCAATGACGATTGGAGATGTAGATGAAGAACCGACAATAATTGTGGAGACCTACCAAATTTCAAATTTATATTTTTTAAGTTTAAATTTGTAACTTTTGATTTCAGATTTGTAACTTATAGAGTTTATATTTGAAGGTTAAATTAAATATTATTAAGGAGAACTGACAACAGTGACGACGATGGTGATGATAGGCGGTGGTAACGATGGTGCTAACAGGTAGTCGCCATGATGACGGACAATAATAATGATTGGAACGGTAGTGGTCGATGATGATATGATAGTAATAATATTAGTGATTATTGATGGCGAAGATGATGAATTATGTGAAATAAAAGAGAAAAGTGAGAAAGAAGAGATAAATGTCTGTAAATATGAGATGGATAACTTTGGTAATAAATAAAAATATAGCATTTGATTGGAATAGTTAAAAAAAGAAATGATTACCACAGAATTTGAGACAATTCAAATTTTATTGTTTAGAATATTATTTGAATGTCAGAGTTTAATAATAAATCAAATTAATTTCTCAAGTTAAAATTAATGGTTATATTTTGAATACTTATATCTATTTTATTTAGAATTAGTGGAGGAAGAATATAATCCTCCAAAAAAAGATGAAATGCCTCAAAAATTTGGCAATTGAGGTGGTAGATTCATTATCTATGATGTAATTGTTAATTTATTATTACTACTTTTAAGTGTCAATTTTTCTCAAGTATTTTTATAATTTTTAATGAATGGGCGTAAATCATTTTAGTACTTATTTTAATGTATTTTACTAATATTTGTTCCATTCCAATATATAATATCTCTTTTGAATTTTTAAATTCAAATTGATTCATTGGTATATACAAAATTTGTATAGAATTGATTTACTTAATTTTAGTCAATATAATAAAAAAAATTTGTTATATATCTCGGAATACTACGATCATTTGAAATGTTTATATAAATCTAATAAACTTTAAACTTGAAAATTTGTCAAATTAACTTCTTGGAGTCAAAATTAATTTTATTGTTTGAAAATTTACCTATATCTTGTGTTTAATTAGTGGACTAAGAATATTTCATCCAAAGAAAATAAGAAATACTTTAAAAGTTTGTTATGGTATATTTTGTTGATAATGTAATTAATAATAATTTGTAAAAGTTATTAAATTATTTTTAGGGAAAAGTGTTGAACGAAAATTAAAGTGTTTTACTAATTAATATTTCTTAATTAATTAAACTGTTTGTGTAATTTCCAAAATAAGGTTGCTCTCATTTTATTACTTATTTAAAGTATTTTATCAATTTAAATAAATACATAAAAAAATTATTAATTTCTATATACTCGGCGAAAAGTTGTAGGAATAGAGACCCCCACAAAAAAAATGTAACTAAAAAAAGCATCATTGCTTAAACTTACTTTATTTAATTTATATGGTAGTACATTAAATTAATTTTTAGCTCCCTTTGGGGTATGATTTTAATTACCCTCAGTTATACTTCAAATTTTTATTTCAAATAACAATGTTACTACTGAAATAAATCAAATCAAAATTAATTAAAAAGTACAACGAAATAAACTACATTAGGTGAGAAATAAAGATAAATAAAATAAAAAATATGTTGTGTTTCTTAATACATAATACTATATTAAAAATAGATTACAATAGTTATTATTCTAATTCACTCAATGATTTAAATTAATTATTTTTACGTATATAAAGCATAAGACCTGGCTCTTAGTATACGGATTATACATTAAGTTTTTCGTAAGTAAATTGAAATTTGTGACTTTATGAAACTTAACACCCTTATGAACTAAAAAAATATAAACTGAAACTAAATTAAGGTGAAATAGTCGAATATCATAAAATCGATAGTGTGGTATAAATATTATTCTATATCTTTTTAAAAATAAACGGAATTAAGTTACAAAAATAATTATTATTCATATATCTTGCTAAAAACTTTAACGAAAAAAGTTACAAAAGTAAAAAGCGTCCAACTATTTAACTAAGCGAGATGGTGAATAAATTTAACTATTAGCAGTACATAATAGTGACCAAATTAATATATTATATTAATGATAATTCAGTTAAGTTTGTCACTCCTTACATAGGAGTTGTAAACTCAATAGGAAAATTCAACAATCAGTTTTAACAACACTATGACAACTCTTAACAAAAAATTACTCAAACAACTAAGTCTTTATTACAAAATAACATAACAAACTAAGACATAAAAGTTAATATAGAAATTTTCTACAAATAAAAATTTTAATACAATTTTTATTAACTAGATAAATTTAAAAGAAATAATTAAAAATTTTACTGTTATATATTGTTTGTCGGCTTGTTAGATAAAATAAATAAATAATAACAACAACTATTATACAATAAAATATAAAAATGTAATATTGAATGAAAATAAAATAAATTGATAAGATGGCGAAGTAGATTAGGGAAGTGATTATAATGGAATGTGAGAGGTTCCTATGCTTAATTAACATAGTATTAATTTTGATACCGACAAATTAGGAAAAATAATTGAAGTTACTTCAACTTCAATTATTAGTAATTATACCTTTCGTAGGGACATTATGTGCTATCTACTTCCTATGTGACGTGTGTGCTATATTTTCATGTATGAGATTTCAGTGCATTTCATATCTCAGCCTCAGTTGCTAAGTATATGTAAATTAATTTCAGAAAATAATTCTCAAAATTATCTATTTAGTGAATATTTTATTTTCTGAAATGGTTTTCAAAATGGCTTGAACCAAATTGATTTAAGACTTAAGTTAATTAATAATTCAGTCTAATCAATTGTTCATAGGGCAACATTTCAAGGGTAAAATGATGTGTGCGCGCTTGCTAAAGAATAAATCAATTTTTTCTACGAATAACAACCTGTTCTGTTCCAAAAATTTGATTTTGAAACTTTAAATAATTCTTGATAATTGAGCCAACAAAAATTTTGAGAATGAATTGGAAAATGTTTAGAATTCTCAGTACCTAGATTAGCTTCTACGTTCCATGATTAAAATTGCCAAATAAAGTTTTTAAGCATAACGATAAAGACAAATTTACATGGATTTGTACCCAGACCGCATGATTAAAGTGTAGGAGGGGAAAAACAATTTAACTATAGAATATCTTGATGTGATAATGTATTATAATTTTAAAAAAAATTATTGAATTCAAAAAATTTATAATATTACTTTATTATTTTTCGGTGTTTGGTTCCAAATTTATTAAATTATAATGTTCTATGTTCTAAATTATAGTACTATTCTAAAATTAAAAAATCTATTATACTCTAAAGATAGACAAATTTATACGTAATGGTAATCTGTATGAATTTCATAATATTCACTTCAAAATTATTAAATATTAAAAATACTCAATTTAATTTTAAAATATCATATTTTTGAGATCTATGTTGTACAAAAGAGTTACATTTAATTTTTTTAGTGAATATTAAGGTTGCATATTTGGTTGAAATTTAATCTACAAAAGATTAATTTTTTAAAAGAAATTTAGTTGTAATATTCAATTAATGATAAAATAATAGTATTATAATGATAAATTCTAAAAGTAATATATTTATAATAAAAATATTACACAAATGTATCAATTTCAAATTAAACTGTTTTTAAAATTAAAGAAGTTTATTTTAGTTTTAAAACGATAATAGTACTCTATATATAATCAGGAAAAAAAAAGTCCAGCTGGGTGTAGTCCCCCGATCTTACACTAGATTCACCTCTGTTTGTACCAAATAAAATCACATGGGAAAAGAAAGCTAAATTTACAAAGAATCTTCTCTCTGTAATTCTGTTTCAAAAGTTCAAAATTATTAAAACTTGTAACTAGTTCTTGTGCTCATCTTGAAATAACACCAGTATAGAACAAAATAATCCCATGAGAAAATGTCCCAAGAATAAAATGAGATGTGCACCAAACTTAATTGCTTCATGTGTTGAGGTACTTAACATCGCACAAAATTCCATGGACATGCAACTAAACTTTTAGCTTACTTTCTCCCTCTCCTACGGTGCTAAGCATATAAGACTTGATCAGAACATTGATAAAATAACAAATGGGAACAAAAATGAGGAGCTATTGCATTTTCCAAGGTGATGCAACGATACAATACCAAGTAGGTAGTGTTAAAGTCGACTCATATTTCAATATTATTAATTTTCAATTATGAATAGATTTTTAATTTTTTATTGGAATGGATTTTACTTTTTATTCTTAATTAGAATAAGTTTCTGTATAAGACTTAAATTTGGTATTATTTTCAATTTTTTTTGAGTTTCTAATATTATATTGAGGTCTATAAATATAATGGTTTATTATGTTTATAGAATAATCATAAGTTTAGTTCTTTGTGCAAGTGTGAGATATTCCACTATAATTGTATTTTGTGAAAAATTTTGATCAATAGTAATAATATTCAAACAGACTGAACGTAACCCGTATTTGAGTGAAACATTGTAAATCTTTGTGTTCTTTTACTTGATTGAATTATTTATTTGCTTGGGTTTCGTATTTGTTAAAATCTTATTCACAACATCTAGTATCTAGAGCTTAGTTTGCGTGCATAATTTCTGGGATTGATCTAGGTTTAAGATGTCGCGAATAAATCTAGAGTTGAGATTGAGAAATTTAATGTGAAGAGGTTTGAATTGTGGAAACTCAAGATGGAGGATTTACTCGTGGATTGTGATATGTGGTTGGTGATTGAAGATCCGAAGCCAATACTTACTGCGGAAAAGGGGAAGAAGTGGGATGGTAGTTCTTCCTCTATTGTTGATACGAAGACAAAGGATAAAATTATGGAATGAGAGAAACTGGATTGAAAGGCTCAAGGATTGATTTGGTTGTGTCTAGTCGATACTGTTTTGGTGAATGTTACCAGTGAAAAATATGCAAAGGACCTATGGACTAAATTGGAGAACCTCTACCAATATAAATCTCTTGTCAACAAATTATTTCTAAGGAAGAAATTGCACAAGTTGCGGATGAAGGATGGTGGATCTTTCTCGGATCATTTTCAGGAATTCAATACCTTAATAAGTCAATTGGCTTCAATTAATTGTGATACGAAGGATGATGACAAAGTCATTGCCTTACTTTGTTCACTGCCAAACTCATGGGATAATTTGATTGTTGCAATTGGTAATGGAATACAAAGATCTTGTTTGAGAGTGTTGTTGCGGCCTTGTTATCTGAGGAGATGAGATGCCAAGGTATGGAGTGTTCCACCAAGGAGACCTTGATTGTGAAAGGCAGAAATCAAGACAAACGTAAGATGTCAAACAACAGATCTAGATTACGTGAGAGATCTAAAAATATTGATTGGTCAAAGATGCAGTATTGGAAGTGTTAACAACTTGGACATGGTAAGAAAGATTGTCCAAATAAAGTAGCCAAAGGAGACAAGGGTAATCCTAAGAAAAAGGAGGATGATGGAGACTTGTACTTGGTGGGGGCTTGCGTGGATCAGTCAAATTCTGATGTGTGGTATATTGACACTGGAGCTTCCCATCATATGATTTTTCACGAGGAGTGATTTTGCGAGTATGAGAAATATGATAGGGGTAGTGTCTACTTCGAGAACAGTGTGACACTAAGAATAGTTAGACATGAGAAGGTTAAACTCAGAATGATTAATGGGATGGTGAAGACCCTCCTTGGAGTTATTCATATTCTAGGACTAAGCAGAAATTTAATATCAGTGGGCATGATGACATATGCAGGCATCACTTTCAGTTGCACTAAAGATTTATGCAAGATGGCTCGCGATTCAATGATTATTGCGAGGGGCATTAGATATGGTACTTTGTACAAGCTGCTGGGAAACACTGTTGAGCCTCAATTTAGCAGTGCATTGATTTATGAGACAAAGCCTAGTGATGCCACTAGTGTAATGATGTTGTGGCATCAACGACTCGGACACATAGGAGAGAGTGAACTATCTACCATAGCCTCAAAACAACTAGTAAAAGGGGTCCCAGATTATTCTATGGGATTTGGCTTTTGTGAATATTGTTTGTATAGAAAACAATGTCAAGTAAAGTTCAAGGGTGAATGTACAAGGGCTATAAGGGTGCTAGATTTGATACATATTAATCTTTGTGAGTTTTTGGATAAATCACTTAGATGATCAATCTATTTCGTTTCATTTATAGATGATTACTCAAGGTATGCTTGGATTATTTCTTGAAGTGGAAATTAGATATGCTTGAGAAGTTCAATGAGTTCAAGGTATTAGTTGAAAATCAAATTAAAAGAAGGATCAACATTCTTCGAACTGACCATGGTTTGGAGTATAAGTTCGTGGACAAGTATTGTATCGAAGTACGCATTGCAAGGCAGAAAACTATAAAGTATACACCTCAGCATAATGGATAAAACTAGATGTATGAGAAGTTGGATAGGCTTGGAGCCTGAGTTTTGGGCAAAAGCAGTTGCTACAGCATGTTACTTAAAGACTCTAACTCCCATTTCGATCAAACACCATATGAGATAATATTTGGGAAGAAGCCAAGTATGGGTCATGTTCGTGTGTTTGGTTATGATGCTTATATGCATGTACCTAAGGAGAAAAAGACAAAATTTGACTACAAATCTGAGAAGTACAAGTTTGTTAGTTATAAAGACAGAGTCAAGGGGTACAATTGTGGAATCAGAGACTCGGACTATTGTATACAATAGAGATGTGATGTTTAGAGAAACATCAAAGGTTGATGTTGTCATTGAAGTTTTACCTGAGCAGACTAGTCATGTTGAGTTTGATATGAGCTCAACAAGGGATGTGGAAGTTGAAAACCCATATGGTACATCAAAAGTTATTAATGAAGATTCATATAAAATACAGTCAGTTCAATAGGATGATGATAATGTTGATTCAGATCGTGGAATGGAGGCTGAATAAGAACCTCAAGTAGAGCCTACATTGAGGAGATCCACACGAGTTAGGAGAATACCTAGTAGGTATTCACTTAGTGCCTTTTATGTTTTGACAATCACTAGTGATGAACCCGGTTCAGTTAAAGAGGCAAGAGTCTTGGATGATGCTAATCTATGAGAGGAAGCAATGAAAGATGAGATGCAGTCACTTGATGAGAATCACACGTGGAAACTTGTGAAATTATCTAAGGGTATGAAGGCAATTGGGTATTCAAAAAGAAGCAAAATGTAGATGGTAAAGTGGAGAAGTACAAAACTAGGTTGGTTGCGAAAGGTTATTCTAAAATAAAAGGAGTGGACTATGCAAAGATCTTTTCACCAGTGGCAAAGTTAAATTCTATCAAAACTGTTTTATCTACGACAGCTGCTTATAATCTTGACATAGAGCAAATTGATGTGAAGACAGTTTTCCTTCATGGAGATTTGGAAGAGGAAATTTACATGAAGCAGTTGGATAGGTTTGTGGTCAAAGGAAAAGAGGACTTAGTTTGCAAGTTAGATAAATCCTTGCATGGCCTGAAACAGTCAAATCAGATGTGATATCAAAAAGTTTGATAGTTATGCTCAAGGGATCAAATTCACTCAAAGTCAAGCCGATCATTATGTGTATATGAAGAGGTCACGTGAGGATTTTGTCATTCTAACTTTTTATGTTAATGATATGCTCTTGGTGAGTAATAGCAAGAAGATGATCAAAATTGTTAAGGAATTGTTAACACAACAATTTGAGATGAAGGATCTTGGGTTGATACTTACATCTTGGGTATGCATATATGGAGAGATCGGAGACAACGAAAACTGTAGCTTGAGTAAAGAAAGTATGTTGAAAAAATTTTGAAGAAGTTCAACATGTCTGATTGGAAGCAGTTGGGACTCCTATGTCAGTTGGAGTTAAATTGTCTGTGGAGCCATCTCCTACGAGTGATGAGGAGAAGGAGCAGATGTCACACATTCCATATGCTAGTGCGATTGGTAGCTTAATGTATGCAATGGTATGCACTCGACCAGATATTGCTCATTCAGTAGGAGTATTAAGCAAGTATGTGTCTAATCTAAGCAAGGAGTATTGGACTGTCATTAAGAGGTGTTCAGGTATCTTCGTGGAACCTCATACTATGCTTTATATTTTGAGGGCAATGGAGATAAGGTGTCTCTTGGTGTGACGGGGTTAGTTAATGCGAATTTGGGTGGTGACTTAGACAGTTGAAAGTCGATAAGTGGTTACGTATTCAACTTGTTCAATGGACCGGTTAATTAGATGAGCAATATGCAAAGTGTGGTTGCCTTGTTATCTACTGAAGCAGAATACATGACATTGACTCATGCGGGGAAGGAAGTAATATGATTCCGTAGGTTGTGCAAGGAGCTTGGGTATAAGGAAAAGTTTGTTGCGGTGAAATGTGATAGTCAAAACACTATACATTTGACAAAGAATCCAGCATATCACTACAGGACGAACTATTGTTGCACCCCTGCTTATATAATCATAGCTTAAAAAGTTTATTTATTGTTTAATATATAAGAATTGATGATGTAATATAGTCCTTGCTTAAGTATTGTAAAAGGACTTAGAAAAATATCCAACTTGTTAGGTGGATATAATATGTAGTTAAGTAAGGAGTTTGATCACCATTGAAGCCTGCTGATATGAAGAATCCATCGACGTCTACTGATATGATAAATTCATTGATCAAGAAGGATTCTGAAGACATGAAGAATTTTCCAAGTATAGTCCTGTTTAGAATGGAAATAAGCAAGGACTTAAGTAAGTAAGATCTTTTGTTTCATCCAAGTTGAGTTGTCAGAAAAAGTTATCTTTACCCTTGCTTAGTCAACTTCTAGGAAACTCTTCAGAAAGGCACTAGAAAACAGAATAACGGCTAACTTTTTGAACTAAGTAAGGACTACTGTAAAGGTACAAGATCACATCAAGATCAGTACACTCCAACAGATCTAATTCAAATTCTCAACGGATAGATTTTCTGGAGTAGTATAAATAGGAGTCATAAATTTCATTTATGACAACTGAGCAAAAATTGAAGAACTGAACAACCAAACACTCTGACACATTAAAAACTTCAACAAGACATCATAAAGTTTGAACAAGTGTTATCAGTCTGCTTAACTAAGGAGCACTCTACTTGAAGATAGCAAGCAAGATTTACTCAATCTGCTTAGAGTCTGTGTGACTAATCTGGTCTAAGTAACCTAGTGTAAATTGGACTAAGTGTCCTCCTGCTGATTGTTTTGTGTGAACACGCCTGCTGATTGTTCTGTGTAAACAAGTTTTAGTGATAGCCTTCTCAAGTAAAAAAGAAGAAGAGTGGAGTAGGCTTAGTCCGAACCACTATAAAAATTCTCATCTCTATTCCTGCTTATCTTTCTTATTGCTTACTTGCTTTGTTTTGTGCTTTGCTTAAGTCCTGCTGAACTCTATCAGCAAAAACTTACTATCTTTGTTCCTTTTAGCCATTAACCTTTCTTTCTAAAAACGAAGGGGTTACTTGCTTAACTTTTCTGTTGCTAAATCTTTTCAAAACATAAGAAACTCTTTTATAAGTAAGAAGTGTTTAAATCAATAAAGTTTTCTAAGCAAGAGTTAATTTTTGAAAAATACTATTCACCCCCCCCCCCCCCCTAGTATTTTTACCCTTTGGGACCTAACACGAACCATATTGATATTCAGTATCATATTATCTGAAAAAAGGTGGAGGACAAAGTGATGCACTTGGAGAAGGTTTACACAATGACAAATTGTGCGGACTTATTGACAAAATTGGTTACTTTGAAAAAGTTTTAGTTGTGTACTTCTGAAGTTGGATTAAAGGTTTAGAGTACGGGAACTACTGCATTGTGTGTGAAGTATTCACCAAGTGAGAGAATGTTCAAGTTGACTTATACTTCAACATTTTCTATTTTTCCAATTAGGAATAAGTTTTCTATGTCCTATTGGAATGAGTTTTACTTTTTATTCTTAATTAGAATAAGTTTCCGTATAGGACTTAGATTTGGTGTTATTTCTATTTTTTTTTGGATTTTTAAAATTATATTGGGAGTCTATAAATACAACGGTTTATTATGTTTATAAAATAATCATAATTTTAGATTTTTGTGAGGGTCTCTTATAAGGGAGTGAGAATATTATGTAACTATTGAGAGTTTGCAATATAAATTAACGGAATGTGATATATTTCACCATAATTGTATCTTGTGGTAAATTTGGATCAATAGTAATAATATTCAGACAGGCTAGACATAACTCAGATTTGAGTGAAGAAAGGTAAATCATTGTATTATTTTACTTAATTAAATTATCTATTTGTTTACAGTTTCGTATTTGTTAAAATTGTATTCTCAAACGTTATGTGTTTGTGAAGGTTTTATTCTTAAAAGTTATGCATGAAATATTGAGAAGCAACAAATGATCCACAACCTCCTAGGCGAAGCAGAGGTTTAATGTACTACCTGATGAAATGAAGAATGGACTGCATTGGTGGTGCATGTCTAACGGACTTAATTAAGGAAGCATATATATTACATGAAATGAAAATTCACGCTGTTCGGGACCATGCAAAATTAATACCCAGCTAAGAATGAAACAGATTGTCAACTAAAGAAATGCATGGGTTTACCACACGAGGTTCGAGGCATGCAAGCTTGAGACATCAGTAAGAATTGCAAGGAAATTAACTAAGGCAATTTGCATGCAGGGTGAAATAGAAGGGGGCGGGAGGAAGAAAACATAATTGGAGAGGATAAAATATAAAATATAATAAATATACATATAAAAATTTTATAAAATTCTAAAGGTAATAATATAATTTTTTAAAAATCATGAGAGACAACCATCACCCGACCTAAGAGTAGTTCGGCCTTGCTTGCAATTAAATGAAGGGCCAATGCGGCCGCCACCCCGTTAGGAATACTTGGTGGAATTACAAGCAACTAAATGAAGGGCCAAGATGGATGTCAAACTGTATTATGTCAGTACATACAAACTCCTCCCATGAGAAGAAAGAAGTACATTAGCCAGCTTTTAGAAGAATACTACTCGGGTCCTATGAAACTCAACAGCTCTATACTATCAGAATGCAAACGACATCATGAGAGGTATAATGAGCAGGACTCAAATTCCAAGGCATGCAGGCTTATAATGGTAAAATGGAACAAGAGGCGCATGCTTAAGTGAATTACCAAGCTCCGAGGTAATGCAAAAGAAGAAGAGTGGAGCGTAACTTGTTGGTAACCAATCTAGCCAATCAAATTTCATGAGAGCTTCTCACTTGGATTGACAACCACCTATATGTGAACCATTAAGCAATCTGATGGATGAAACAAAGGAGCTAGGGCGCTCCACCTCTTGATCAAACGGCTAGAATATAAGCTGCTCTCCTCCCTCTCTAACAAAATTCAAATTATGTGCGATTGGAGCCAAAACTTCATCCTTTCTCCTCTATAAATCAGTATTATAAAAAATATTAGGCTATCCAGAGGAGCCTAGCGTTAGACGAACTACGCGAGTACTAGGCGTTTTTCTAAGCATTTGTTTAGGCGAATTATTATTATTATTTTTATTTTTATTTGTGAACGGACTAACACTTTTTTCAATAAAATTAACACATAATTATACACAATTAAATAATTTTTTTTTAAACAAATATTTTAATCACAATATGAGGATCAAAAGTTTCAAATATATAAAAATAAATATAAAATCTGGCCGCCGCAATTTCCCTATCTTCATTCACAACATCTGGCCGCCGCAACCCACTAACACACACGGGACACAATGCCATGACCTGAAATCAAGGCAAATGGAAGACCTGAATCCGTGCTCCGGCGACCCCTCCATATACTCCGGCCGAACTTTGGCCTTCGCAGTTCTTGCACGTTTCGTAGCTCATCGTTCAGCTTTAATACATGAAGATAATTCCTGTGACTTCTAGAAATTCATAAAAACAACCGAATTATTTTTTCATCAACAAACGAAAAAGATGTCAACGATTAAAACTTGGATAATATGTGTTCTTTGTTAACAAATGGGTTTCGAGCTATATGCCACCAAACTGAGATCAATACCCATGTCCGTGGGAATACAATGCAAAAAGCGAATTTCGATTTGGCTTCAAATGGTTAAGAAATTGAAGGTCAAAGTTTTGTCAACTCTCAAGTGTTCTTGAGCCATTTTCGAGAAATTCATGATGTGCAGTCCACTGTTTCGCCCAAATTTGAAAAATTAATAATTCGAGCTACATAGCTCTGATTCGTTAGTGGTTTGTTTTTTTTTTGTTCTATGCCATGAGAACTATAAACTAGAGCCAACAAACATGATGAATAAGCAAGATTCAGTAGAGATTTATATCTCCAAATTAGCCTAGTTGAAAAGGACTGTTGCACAGAAATGGTTTTTCCCCAACTTAAAAAATTTATAACTTGATCTCTAGAACTCCAAATCGAGATCTACTTGTTGTTAAGTGTTCATTAACATAGTTAGTATTTTAAAAAAAAAAATTAAGGAAATTAACACCGTTGTATGTGTGGACTTACCCTTCCAAGTAACTAGTTGCACACACTTGAAATTCAAAGTTTTTTCAACACTTTTCCTGCATTTTGTTCTAGATCCGAATTTTGATGTTAGTTTTGAATAAATGAGTTTTTGAAATGTGTTGGGGCCTGCTAGGGTAAATTCCATTCTATTTATATTTCAAATCCTTTCGCAAAATTCTAGATTTCATTTTCAATGTCACTAATAAAGTACTTTAATTCCATTCCTCTTTTGTTTGAACTAATCTACTATATTAATCTTCTAATGGCTGGTGGTTTAGGTAAATTATGATATTAAACGTAGCATTAATATGGTTTTGGTATTTATTTTTGTTTTAACAATTTACGTACCTTTCTTGAAATGATAATTTCGTCCTTTTCGACCAAAATGCACTAAATTAATTATTTTTACTTTTTCATTAACACATTGTTTCTGTACATTTGATAGTGACTCTAAACATGTTAGAATGGCTTTTATTAGTAATTCAATCGTCATATCGATCATCGTCCAGATGACGTGATTCTAGATTTCGTTAGAATTCTAATTCTTGACAGTTTCTCCTAAAATTCGATTTTTCCATTTCTCTACAACATATCTTTGTCAAAATCATTATTAGGATTTATAATTATTTAATTTCATTTTTTTTTAGCTTTGTTGACTTTCCCATCATGTTTCGGTCGATAACTCGACTTTAATAATGCTAAGACGTGACACATTCGATGATAGACATTTCCTTTATTAAGTATTAATATATATATATATATATATATATATATATATATATATTCATAATTTTGGTTCTCACAATAATGTTTATGGTTGTATAAGATTGTAGTGTTGAAAAGTTGAGACAATGATCCATAAGAAACTTCATGAGGTATTTCACAGTTAATTTACAAAATAATTACTCTTGCTCAGACATTAATTCCTTGTGGTGAAATATATTTTTTATGCTCAAAAAAATACAAAGGATGAGCAAACAACTTTCTTCAAATTTAACCATTCTCATGTATTAAAGTAAAGAGCATAAATGCGGGTGCATCATAGGCTGGTAGATATAACCAAGCTTTCCTATTATCACCCACTTTTTTTATATTTACATTGTACATGTCTATTTCTTGTGTAGCAATTAAATTTATTTTCATCAAATCAAAAACATAAAATATAAACTTTTATGTAAGTTTAACAGTTTTAATTAATTTAATTGAGTAGTCACTTACCATTGGCTGATATTTTGATTTGGGTCATGCTATTCTAGCCTATTTTATCTAAAGTTATTTCAGCCTACCATTATTCAAGGTCATTTTTGTATAACACACTCCATTTGTTTAAATTTAAATTTTAGTATTTTTAGATTTTAACAGTATATATTATATTATCAAAATTTAGAATCATCAAAATTTAAGTTCAAACAAACATGATCTATATCTATAATAGCGCATGATTTATTTTCCCACCAAATCCAAAATATGAAATATGATTTGTACGAATCTCATTAGAATATAAAAGATCACAGATAAGAAGGAGGTCAATCCAACCTACAAAACCTGTAAAATTAATGGGAAACCATTTTCCATTTAATTTTCCTTATATATAAAACCACAATTTTTTATTGATGGAACTTAGGTCGCACTTCCATCATTTTCTTTCTCAATTGATTACAAAATTTCCTCATTTCATGTTCCACCCAAAGTCATATAACACAAGATGATTAATTAAGACAGAAAACGATATGGTTGACTGCCTATTGTTCTTGGTCTTGCACCATTTCCCCGAAATTTAATTATCACTTTCTTGTTTAATAACTTCCTATCAAGTTTACTGGATTTTGTATCTCATCTTATATTTTGTTTTCCTCAAGATTATTATGTCATCTTAGGGTTTTAGATTTTTCACTAAAAACAAATTTAAAAAATTTATGTATCATTTAATAGAATATAATGGAACTTAACAAGAAATACCAAATGGGACAGACTGACTTGATGATATTTAAGTGAAACAACAAAACGACTGTATGAACTAAATTCATGGCACCGTGGCATGAAGCAAGGATCACATTGCAATTTGGAAATTAGAATTTTGACGAGTATTTTAGGAATAATTCGAATGCATCTTGTTTTCCTTTGGTACAAACAAAATACTCCATCCGTTTCAAAATTAAAAATATATTTTCTTTTTTGGATATTTCAAAATTAGAGATACATTTTTATTTTTAAACTATAAAAAATAATGAAATTTCTTAAATATCATTTCATTATTCTACTGCTTCAACTAATTTCACTATATCTCCACTACTCTAACTAGTTCCAATACTTAGTAATTCTTACCATAATTACCACTACTAATAGGAATATATTTAGAACATAAAAATTGTGTTTAAAAACCGTTATTTTATAAATGTATCTTTAATTTTGGAACGGAGAGAGTGTAATTTTAACAAGTACACAAATTGAAATATCACCTTTTTTTTTTTTACATTTCACGAAAAGAGTTTTATTTGTAATAAAATTGTGGCACGCTAAAGTCTAAAATCGTGCAATGAATTTCTTAAAATCTTTTCTTAAAATCTTTAAAATGAAAAGTGAAATGGTTTTCCTTCTTCAAATATTTATTTAGTTAATAATGTTAACAGTTGCATAAAAATCTTTTAAAGAAACTTAAAGTTTGGTTCGATAAACTGTTCCAACTTTATTAAAAATCAGATCGATGTGTAAACTGTTCCAATTGTTCTAACTTTATTAAGGACTTTGACATTCAAATAATAATGTATATGGACCACAAACGGCTATCAACTGGAGTGATTCATAAAGCCTATTGTCCACTACAACTTTGCTGGCATGTTCAGAAATCCTCTACGTTCACTGGTCGTCGGCGGCGGTGGCGGCGGCGTTGATTTACTTATTGAAAATTATCTTCAAATGAAGGACCGAACCAGTTCTCATGTTAGTTTCAATTAAATTGCTATATTCCGTCGGCCAAATGTTGTTTTATGTCATGTCTTTCATTTGTTCCACACCCCATATATGGGAACTTATCATATGATCTTGTTAAGTCAGGAGATAAGAATAATAATTAATTATTAATTAAAATAATTAATTAAAGTTGATACGAAATATATTTTGAATTTGTTTGAAACATTACACCTAAATAATTAAGTTTTAGAATACCAAGTTTGTTGCCCCAAATTATCAAACTCAACATAAAACTAGATTATACATTCAGTTTTTTGTTTACATATAATATTAATTAATATTTATCTAATTATTATTATTAATATAGTTTGAACACAATATCGAACAATCTCTTCATATGCTCTAAATATAAAATAATAATAATAAACCATACATAAACACACAATATGAAAGTATCATGAAACCAAACTCAAATAAAATCATTCATACATGTCTGAATAAAACCAAATTCAAGTATTTAGGTTTTGAAACAATAACAAATTCATCAAATGAATAAGTTAACACTTAGAAAAATAATATCTGAATAAAACAAACAGAACAACAATAAGACTCACAGATTCAACTATGCCAACATATTCTACTCGTCTAGTAGACGATCATCCTCCACAAAAAAATTTACTTGATTTCCTCATGTTTCATCATTTCTTGCAATTGACAATTTAACACAAAAAATTTCATATGATACACTTCTCAAAATGAATTCAAATTCATTTTGCCAATTAGTACAAGTATCTGGTTCAACAAAAATGAATATAGTACAAATCATAAAAAAAATGTAAGTATGTAGTTCAAATAAATAAAACATAGTACCACAATAAAAAAAAAATAGTTTAATGTAAAAGTATCTAGTTCAATACTAAAAAATTTACTACCAATCACATAATAAAACTATTAAGTATCACCAACAAGTTTCCAATACATATAACTCATTCCATTATGGTTTCGCTCGTTTAAAAAGATAAGAACCATACAAGTCCCTTTTGGAATGTTATAATTTTATATGCAACACGATTTTAGTATGATGTATTATCAAATTTTGAAATGACACAACAAGTAATATCGTATGTCGTCGATTTCATCTTAAATTTTAAATATTTAAATTTTACTGTGTAATTTACCATATAATAAGTATCTAAAATTTAAATAGAAAGAAACAATGACATATAACCGGCGTATGTGCATCCTTGGGTGTATACAACATATTCTTACCGATTCTTGTACAAAATTCTTCCTCACTTTAGAAATGCATTTTACTCCCTTTTTTTTTATTTTTTTATTTTTTGGGTGCATGCATTTTACTCCCTTAATTCATCACCCATCTCTGGCTCTATTACGAATTTAGATTTTCTCTAGAAACTCGCCAGTTATACTTATAAGGACAACTTTATTTGCGAGAATATAAATTTAATGGAGAAAAGGAAAAAATTCCCTTCAGAGGTGGAATCCCAACATGCATATATATCGGAAGTTAATTGATATTTTCCAAAAGCAAAAGGAAATTGATATCTTCACAAATATTTTATTTTCACATAAGCGCAAAAGTTCATACATATAGCTTAGGGTAGAAAGTAAGTGATTGCTTGCAATCACCTATTTATACGAGACCCATTTCCTTTTTAACACTTTATATTGATTTTTGAGACTATTTATAAAAGCCGTCACTGAAATTGTTTGCTATTTATAATTTTTTTTTCTTTTTTTCTTTTTTTTTAATGTTCCTAGAGTAGTATCACTGAAAGCCGTTTGTTGGAATGTAATTATAGAATTTGTGCTGATATATTTGAGGGCTTCGTCCGTCAAAAATGTTGCTAAACATTTGAGCCGACTAATAGGAAGATTGCCCTTGCGATTTTAATAGATATTAGTATCTTTGGCATATGCAATGCGTGTGCAAATTTATTTTTTTTATTCAATTAATAAAAAATTTTATACGAATATTATCTCAATAAATAAATGAAGTAAATTTTAGTTTTGGTTTATTTAAAAAATAATGAAGAAAAATAGAGATTGAAAAATAAGTCAAAAATTGAAGAAATTACATTGAGTAAAAAAGAAGAAGAGTGATTATATGAGAAAATTAAGGAAGGTGGAAATGTGGGGAGTTTTAAAAAAAAAAATATTAGAAATGATGAAACAAAAACACCAAGGTAGTTTTTGTAATGCCGAAATACTTAATTAATAACTAGACAGGTTTTGTGCATGTGTAATTTTTTAATGCAAAAAAATATAAAATTTAATGTTGAAAAAAAATATAAATAATTATCTTGAATTTGATATAAAATATATATTATTAGAGATTTCTCGTAAACACAGGAAGTTGATAGCGGAGAACATGAGTATAACAGTTTTTCTTTTCTTTTCATTACAACGTCATTTTTTTTTTTTAATGATTACACAAAAACACCATAATCGTAAGGTGGTTAGTCTAAAGGCCAAAGTTTTAATTAATAGAGAGAAGAATTGATTGATTACATGTCGGGTAGTACAATGACTTATTTCCCTATCAAACCACAAATTTGAAATATGAAGGATCATATCAGCAGGAGGTCAATCCAATTATCCAACCAACAAAACCTGTAAGACGGGATATCATTTTCAATTTAATTTTCCTATATTTAAAACCACAACTTGCTATTGACGGAACTTGGTCTCACTTCCATCATTTTCTTTCTCAACTCATTAAAAGATTTCCTCACTTCATGTTCCACCAAAGCCACATAACACAAGATGACTTAATTAAGACAGAAAATGATATGGTTAACTGCCTCTTGTTCTTAGTCTTGCACCATTTCCACGAAATTTATTACCTTTTGTTTAGTAACTTCCTATCAAGCTTGACTAACCTGACGAAATTTGAGTGAAACAACAAAACGACTATCATATCTATATATGAACTAAATTCATGGCACCGTGACATGGAGTAACTCTTGGGAAGAGCTGTGACAAAATCTAAAGCAATCCATATATTCAAACATTCGTTCAACCCGATTCAAAGTTTAATTTAATGAGTCAAGATACAACCATATATACTTAACTTTTTAATTCAAATTATGCAATCGATATGAGACGTTGTCTCACACATGTGAACTTAACAAATCTCCTTATTTCACACATGCATCCCATCATTGTTACCATTGTGCCTCTTCAAGTATAAATTATCACTCTCAATCGCACCGATTTAAGGTTTTCATGAGCCACTGAGTCTTTTGCTAATCGCCAAGCAAAGATCAAACTCATACAATTGAATACATTGGATCTGCAAATTTCAGAGAGTGATCTAGAGCAAACTGCAGTGGACAGAAAAAGTGAACCTGGACTCTGATATCAAATTTGTTAGGAAAAACCTTGTGTTTTTTATTTGTACGTTCTTATATTAATTTAATCATCTTTTTTTGTTACTTGAATTTGTAGAAGACATTTGTGATACATCTGATTCTAATTTCAACATTTGATATTATAGCTTGGTTTGCGACAGAGTTATTTTTGGAATTTATTATTGAATTTTGATGGTATCATATGTATACAACTTAAGATTTGGGATTGAAAAGTTAAACGGTAAGAAGTTTAAATCATTATAACTCAAGATCATATTGTTACATCTTCTTATTGAACAAGATTTATGAGATGTAATTGAGAATCCCAAGCATGTGATTGTTGTGGATAAAAGGGATATATGGAAGGCTTAGATGAAAAGGCTAAAAATTTGATTCGTTTATGTCTTACGAATATTGTTTTGTTGGAAGTTGTCAAGGACCACAACAGATCTTTGGAAGAAACTGAAAAATCTTTATCAAGTTAAGGAATCTTTGATGGTGGATAGAGATAGAGATCAAAAAAATAATTCAAAGCGTTGTGTTAGTAAATTTCAAATATATGGGAGAGCAATGAGTATTGATCGGTTAGATATGTTGCGATACTGTAAGTGTCAAGAATACGAGCATCGTAAAAAAGATTATCTAAATACGATGAATTTGGTGGGAAAAGATTCTCAGATAAATCATGTTTTCTGTGCTAAAATCTTCACACTAGTGGCCAAGTTGATATCGGAGAAAATTCATGTTTTCCAGCCATAGAGATTATTGTCAATGGGGAAAAAAATTTAGGATTCGAATTATTGTTACCTTTGCATTAACTTGAACAATATTTTTGGATGTGTTACCAAAGGATTGATTTGTCTGTTCAAATAGTTGTATTTTTATGATGTCAACATAATTACTTTATACAATTTGATGCTATAAAATATATTTATTTTAATGTTGAAATTTGATGCAATTTTAATGAGTTAAATTTAATAAATTTTCAATTCTTAAAATTAAAGAATCTATTTCTTTAAATTGTATGAAAATTGATAGATTCACTTTTTTAAAAAAATAAAATTATCCATCTATATGATTAGAATTATGCAAATTAAGTCACATTTAAAATATAAAATGCATTGAATATAAAAGAATTAGAATTATGCAAATTTAAAAGAAGAATTTCTAAATACACAAATCCCTCCCCGACGGATAGGTTAGTCTAATAAACCACGTAAAACATCTTTTGTTCCAATTCACTCTCATAAATGACTTTATATTCACACATTAAAAAACTTTAAAAGGATACTTGTTAACTTCCCAATTAATATACATAGAAAATAAAACATATAATAGGGGAAGCAAGTTGAACATTCTTCGACTACCTAATAATGGAATTGATAGATTTTTAGGCCGGATAGAATTGTTTTATATCTATAATCTATCAATAGAAAAGATAAAGAACTTTTAATTTTTTTTGGATCTAATTGTTCAAACTTTATTGGAGGACTTTGACTTTCCAATAATAATGTACATGGACCACACAACTATGAGGTGGCGTACTTACTTCGATTGATAATAATCGTTGTTCAATTTTTTTTTCACCTAAATTTAAATGATGTTTTTTATATGTTAAATATTTTATTTTAGTTAATATTTTTATTAATATTAATTCTTAATAAAAACATTTTTTATTATTAATTTTTTAATATATAAAAAAATTCAACTAAATTTACATGTAAAAAAAATTTTTAAAAGACAATTATTTTAAACTGATGGGAGAAGTTCATAAACTCTATTGTCCTCTACAACTTTGCTGGCATGCCCGAAAATCGTCTAGGTTAGCTGATCGTCGTCGACGTTGATTTACTTTTTGAAAATTATTTCGAAATGAAAGGACTCAACCAGTTGTCATGTTTCTTTCAATTAAACTGCTATTTTCTGGCAGTTAAACGTTGTTGTCACGTCTTCCACTTCTTGTACGTTCTCTCTTTCACCTTAAATTTCAAATTTTCTAAATTTTGTCGTGTAATTTACTGATTTTTATAGAAAATTCTTCCATTCTTTAGAAATGCAATTTACTCCCTTAATTCATCGCATATCTCCGATTCTATTAGAATTTTAGATTTTTCAATAAAATCTTGAAACTTGTTGATTATACTTTTATGGACTAACTTTATTTGTGAGAATATATAAAGAAATGGAAAAAGGAAAAACTTCCCTCCGGAGGTGGAACCCCCACATGTCTATAAATCAGAAGGGAATTCACATTTTTTAAAACGAAAGAAAATTGATATTTTCATAAATATTTTAATATTTTCACAAAATACTTCACATAAGTACAAACATTTATGAATATAGTATTGGTAAAAAAAATAATAATAATTGATCGCTAACGGTCACCTATTTACACGAGATTCATCTTTTTTTGGCACCTCCTCTATTAAATTAATTTTTATGACTGCTGAAAAAATTTATCACTGAAATCCTGTAACCTTTATAATGTAATAATTTTTTTTCTTTTTTTTCCCTTTTCATCTTAATCGTGATATGTAGTATCTTAGAGAGGGAGGGCCTAGTAAAGATGGAATTATTATGTCTTCTCCGCTAATTTGTAAATAGTGCAAACTTTTGTTGCTAGATAGATTCAAATTTGTGATTCCAACACCATTGCTAATTCTTTTCTTTTTTAATCTAAAAAAAAAACTTAGTAACAAAAACGTTGAATAGAAACGTAAAATTTTCTCACCATTTTTTTTCTTTTACATCCTAAAAAAAACTCATTAACATAGTGTAAGTCACAATAATAACAGTGTACAAGATTGTGGTGCTACTCATATTTGCAACTTTAACGGTGTATGCCATGTTGTCTTTCTTGAGCTCATGATATCACTTCTAGTTTATTTCTCCAATATGAACAATGTTTAACAGGGAAAATGTTTGAATATTGATATATGCATGAATTCATAAAAGATTTGTTTGAAAGTTGTCATATTCATAAAATATTGACATATGCACCTTTCATGTGCTTGAATATTCATTTTTTTTTATGTCGTGACAACCCCCACCCCACCTCACCTACCCTTGAAAATGTTTCCTTCAAACTGATTGAAAGGGATCCAATGATATGAGTGACATATAATTATCAAAAAAGAAATATGGAGTAATTGCTCGTACTAAAACAATAAGAAAGAAACTTCCAGATACCCGATGGATTCAAATAACAAGACAATATCTCTTACTCAGACGCTAGGCAGCAGAAGATTCAGATAATATAATCTATTAATTTAACAAATTAATAGATTATATTGATTAATTAATATTTTATAATTAATTTTATATTTTAAAATAGTTATATATATATATATATATATATATATATATATTTAAACACTGTTTTTATAAAACAAATGTAAATAATTGGTAGTCAATATGAAATCGATTTTTACTTGTACCGTATCATTATCGAACTGGGAATATCGATACTAAATACTGATTTTTCGGTATCAATATCGATACTCAAAATTTGACGAATTCGATAATTGGCACGGTCTAGTATCAACCGATTTTTTAGCAATGCACACCCCTAACCTTCTATTAAATTAACACTTTTATCTAGTACAATATGGGTGTTGCCAAAAAAAAAAAAATTTACAATAGGGGTATCGAACTTTGCACACACACACAACCCGTCATATCCATATGTGAAAATACCATTGGTTCTAAATTGGCACAGGATAGAATTTTATATTGAGAACCTCAACGCATTCGAGTACTTGCACAGAATTATGGCTAATACTCCAACACTGGTAACATTTGCCCTTGTCTTGTTCATTGTTGCCAGTGAGGCAGCTCAACACAAGCCCTCCTCCGACTTGTTCATCTCCTCGGGGTCTTCACTTTCCCCGCTAAACAACTCAGCATGGTACTCACAGTCCGGTCGATTCGCCTTCGGGTTTTATCCGGAAGGGAATGGCTTTCTCATTGGGATATGGTTGGTGGGAAGCAATGGAAATATTACCGTTTGGACTGCTAACCGAGATGATCCACCACTGCCTTCAGATTCTGTCTTGGAGTTCAAAGAGGGTCACCTCTTTTTGCAAACAAAGGGAAGTGCAAGTACGATCGTCCTCAGAAATATCATCCCTGCTTCCTCTGCTTCCATGCACAACGCGGGTAATTTTGTGTTATACGACTATGATAATAATAGCGTTTGGGAAAGTTTTGATTTTCCAACTGATACAATACTAGGAGGCCAGAATTTGTCCGCTGGGTCGGAATTGCTTTCGACTTTCTCGAAAACAAATCACTCAAACGGACGTGCTGTACTCAGGATGCAGGAGGATGGAAATCTGGTGTTGTATCCGACGATATTCGCAACCTCCAATGATGCGTACTGGTCCAGTGATACCTATGGAACTGGCACAAAGAATCATCTCTTTCTGAATAAAACTGCAGGCTTGCTGCAAGTTATGAGCAATTCCTCGACGGTATATCGTAAATATGGTTCTTCCTCAATAACTCCATACAATGACAGTGTTGTTTACCGAGCAATACTTGATGCTGATGGAAACTTTCAATTGTATTCCCATGTGTTTGATGTTACTGGCGCGTACACAACTACTGTCATGTGGAAGGCACTCGATTCCATTTGTTCATCAAAGAGTTACTGCGGCTTCAACAGCTATTGCACGTATATTGATGATCAAACAAGTTGCTTATGTTTACCAGGGACTGATTACATTGATATAAACCAAAACTTTGAGGGCTGTGAGAGGAACTTTACAAAGGAATTGTGCCAAAATGGGGGGCTAGAAAATTCAAACCTCTACGCCATGATAACTATGGACAAGATGGAGCTGGATGACAAAGCTTACTATGAGACTTCAGTTGATGGTCAGGAACAATGCAACAATTTGTGTCTTAATGATTGTGATTGTGACGCTGCTATGTTTCTTCCGCGCAAATGCAAGAAGTTTAAGTTTCCGGTGAGATATATTTTAAGGGATATTACTACTAAAGAGACAGGAAATTATGAACGACCATCTACTGCTTTCAAGACCGGTAATACAAGTATCAAGAGCCAAATCGACCAACTCAACAGAGTTCCCACGAGCACACGGAAAGTGAAAAAAGTTACTAGCAAGAAGACATGGATCCTAATTTTAATTCTAAGTTTAAGCTTGGTTACATATTCATGTATTTCCCTTGTGTTCTCTGGCTTTTTATTCTTCAAAACCCGTGTTATAACGTACAAAACCTTATTGCAAAGTACAAATCTGGGGTTGCCTGAGGAGTTTGCACTGCGTTCATTTCCTTACAAAGAACTTGCGAAGGCAACAAATGGCTTCAAGGTAAAGTTAGGAAGGGGTTCGTTTGGCACAGTTTACAGAGGATCTTTGTACAAGGGTAAAAAGGTGGTTGCTGTAAAGAGACTAGAGAAGGTGTTTGTGGAAGAAGGTGAAAGAGAGAAGGTTTTGGAAGAAGGTAAAAAAGAGTTCCAGGCAGAAATGCTTGTCATTGGTAGAACTCATCACAAGAACCTTGTTCGGTTGTTGGGGTATTGTTCGGAGGGGGAAAACAGGCTTTTGGTTTACGAATACATGAGCAATGGCACTCTCGCGGATCTCCTCTTCCGTTCTGAGAGTCGTCCAGATTGGTCCGAGAGAGTGAGCATTGCTCTAGATATTGCTAGAGGGATGCTATATCTACACGAAGAATGTGAGGCACCAATCATCCATTGTGACATAAAGCCCCAAAACATTTTGATGGATGATTTCTGGACGGCTAAGATCTCGGATTTTGGTTTGGCTAAGTTATTGATGCCAGATCAAACAAGAACCATCACAGGGGCCAGAGGAACAAGAGGTTACGAAGCACCCGAGTGGCGTCGAAACATACCCATATCTGTGAAGGTGGATATCTACAGCTTTGGGATAATGTTGCTGGAAATTGTATGCTGCAGAAGGAACTTGCACGTCCAGGATCTATCAAAACCCGAAGAGATTGTGCTTTCAACTTGGGCTTACAAATGCCTTGTTTCTGGGGAGTCGTATAAACTAGTGGGTGGTGAAGAAGTAGACAGAAGTGCACTTGAGAGGATTGTGAAAGTAGGACTCTGGTGTATTCAGGACGAACCCGCTCTTCGTCCTTCAATGAAATCTGTGGTGCTGATATTAGAAGGAGTTACTGATATAGCCATCCCTCCTCCTCCAACAACTTCTTGAATATAGACAAACTCTTGTAATACTATCTTTTCTTAGTTAACTACGTATATGTATGTGATACTGTTCATTTTCCTAACATGTGATATGCAATACGTTGCTTGAAATGCCTGTGACAATGTTGTACTCCATGTTTCCCTATATAAATGTCCAATGTTGTTCCATTAGCACAAGGTATTGTTATTGTTATAAAATGCAAGTAAATGTATGAAATATGAACATCAATACTTTTTCGTGAAAATTCAAATGGGAAAAATCATGGAAGAGAATTTTAAAATCTTTCTATGATATCAGTATACAAATGATATAATTTCTCCCATGCATCTCAATCTATTCTCTCAGGCTCTGTATATAGACATAAATATACTATTCAAATTAAATTAACCATTTTCCACTCCTATAAGTAGGCGAGGAAAGAAAACTATCATGTATTGACAATCACAATTTATTGCAACTTTACTTATAACACTCCCGCATAATTATTCTATTACATGATTAATAGTACTGTCTCATTAAAACCTTGTCACGAAAAACTCACTGACATAAAAACCTCGATGAAGGAAAAAGAGTACGGTCTGCCCCTAAATAAGTTCGTAGATATCGGCAATAATTTTATAAACGTATCAGTTAGATTGTTACATAACTAAATTTGTTGCACATAACTTTCACAATTATTTTGCAAACTCGTGAATATTTAAGAATTTAGGTGAAATATGTTTTCTAGGCACCTCCAGTTTGAAACTCAGTTTTGGAAGTGAAAAATCTGAGTTGGTTGCTTATTCATAATTAGATTAATTGGCTGGGAATGTTGACACTCGCAAGTCCACTTCAAGGTACTTGATTAATTTTTGTGTTGTAACAGTTTCATGAAAATCTAGACTACAAAAGTGTTGCGCATTCTACAACAGAAACAGAGTTTATTGCAGTAACAATAACTAGCAAAGAGTTGTTATTGACGAAAAAGTTCTTGAAAAAACTTAATTTTGAGCAAAAAAGTATGCGTCATTTTGTGATAACCAAAGTACAATTCATTTGGAAAAAATTCACCTTTTCACTCAAAATCATATTGCATTAATGTGAGATACTATTAGATTAGAGATGTTCTTGATGCGAAGATGATGGAACTTGAGAAAATTCATACAAATGCTAATGGTTCGGATATGACGGCTAGGGTGTTGCGAAGAGGAAAATTTGAATATTGCAACTTGGTCTTTGGTTTGGCGAGCTCTGCCAATGAAAGGGAGATTTGTTGGGTTATTTTATTTCTACGTGGAAAGCCCAAGTTGACCCATATTAGGTTAGACCCAATTTGAGAATACATAGGGTTTTGTTGTATTTTGTTCGGTCACAACAATTGTGAGTAACGTGACTTTGAAAGAGGAGAGAAAAACTCAATTTATTCAAAAAAACAAAGAAGTCGCTTTAAACATTTAATCAGAAGGCTATTCGCAGTCTAATATGACTGATTTTTTGTGGGTAGATTCGTTGCATCCTCTTCTTCTTTTATATGGTGTGATCGTGTCTTGAAATCATCTAAATATGTTATACTTTTCGCTGTAATTTTTGGTGTTATTTTGGTAAGATTATTCAATATCTTCTCTTGTATTTGATTAATATTGTAAGTACACCATTTGTTGTTGCCATTGTTGATGCAAGCTTCTAGTTTTATCTAGAGAGGACTGTTGTTACTCATTATTGTTGATACCGGAGATTATAGATAGAATTTGAAAAAGGTCTAGTGGTTTTTACTTCGTACATCAGAAAGGTTTTCCATATTAAAAATTGGTAGTGTTTCTTGTGATTGTTGTTGGTACTTTCAGATTTCGTTATTGTTCTATTTGTCTATTTGTTCGCTTTCTGACATGTTTACACAAAAGGGAAAGAATTTTGTTCAGCTGTACAGAGTTGTGTTATTCTGATATTATATTAATTTGTGTTTTCACTAATATTGTACAATTTGATATTTGTCAGAGAAACTCTTTTGCGTTTGTTTGAAATGTGTGCAACTTGATTTATTTGTTTTGTGTTGCTCCTCCCCAACAAGATTGCAATATCAGGTTAAAAGACCATCTAGTTTGCAATATCAGATTGTTTGGCCTTACTAATTTGACGAACTTAGATTCTAATAGGAAAGACCATATAAGTGTATAATGAAGCAATCTCAATTTTTACATAAAAGATTTACTTGGTTATGGAAGTGATGCTCAGACATTAAAAAATAGAGATGAGAGCGCGCCATGCTCTCTATGGCGGGATTGCATATGATCATTGTCATGGATAAATATGTGAAATATAGATGGCTTTTTGTGCATTTACGGGGCAAATGTGATGTGTGAACTATACATACCTCGGGTTAGAGTTCTTGGGCAGCCCTAACATCAGCAAGTTTTGACTGCAAATCAATTGCGTCTTGTGAATCTGCAATAAAAATCTTAAGAGTATGGGATTTGGACATTTGGAACGAAGACCTTTCTGTGTGATAATTAGTGTATCTTCGAAGTAAAATATAATTCAATTGGATAATTGTTGCGTACCTTTTATAATGAAATTAACCATTACATAAAATAGCTAGTAGAACATTGCCTATATAATTTAGAATTTCTTAATCGCTAGGAACTTGCAAGATACACTCCACTTTTATATTAAATTAGTAAATCGTAGAGTCCGATTTAATTTAGTGTCTTGAAAGATTTACAAAAATATTTTAGGAATGATTGAATAACCCCTTTTTCACGATGCAACATCGCTTAATTGTTGGTGATTTATAACTACCACGTAATTGCTCATTTTTTTAGAAAAAATGGAGTATTGTAAAATTTGGAGGGACTCGCATGAAATTGAGTTTTAGAATAATATATTCTAATACAAACAAATGCTATTTGTGAGGCAGAGATGTACGGAGTATTTGAGACGGTAAGAGAATTTACATGAGAAATTTCAGAAATCTATCGTTGTCTTAAGTTAGCTTGAGATCAACTAGTCAAGCCATGTGCGTCAAGTTATTTTGGTATTACTACATTGCATACTATTCTTAGTGGTTGAATGTTATCTTCGTATCATTAATAATATAAGCCTGTAAAAAGTCTTCCCTCTGTTCAGAAAAATTAATGTACCTAACTAGTTGAGCACAATTATTTCCTAAAACTTTCATTGTATTCTTCTAAATTCTGAATCCCCAGCTAGCTTGCTCCATCAGTATTTTTCTTCTCCATGCTTGTTTGTTTGATATCTCATGGCTAATGTACTAGTTACTATTTTGTTTATCCAATTCCTACTTTCATTAGTGATTGTGCAAGCTCAGTTGAAACAGCTGACTTACAATATAACCACTGGCTCCTCAATCTCCTCCAACACCAGTGAAAATTCATGGCAATCCCCGTCTGGTCTTTTCTCTTTTGGTTTCTATAAGCGAGGGAATGGATACATGATCGGAATATGGCTGTATGCTGGTAGTTTCAACAACACCACTGTTGTTTGGACTGCGGATACTGTTCCGGTCTTGTCCAATGGCAAAATTGAGTTCACTGCAGATGGCAAGCTCATTCTTAGTACGACCAATCAAAGCAACATACAAATTATTCCAGATCTTCAAGAATCCGCGACATCAGCTTCTCTGCTTGATACTGGCAACTTTGTGATTTATGACAGAGGGCTTGTTATCTGGCAGAGTTTTGATCATCCTACAGACACCATGTTAAGTGGTCAGGTTCTAACTCCTGGACAGAAATTAGAATCAGCTGGAAGATTCTCGTTGATTATGCAAGCTGATGGAAATTTTGTTGCATATCCTACAAATCTTGGAATGGACTCTGCCGATGCTTACTGGGCTACTGGAACTATGGATTATTATCCAGCATCGGTGCTCCTCAATTCCACTGGCTGTCTGTGTTTACGCTCTTCTCATAATTCCAGTTGTAGCAAAATAATTGCTGTAAGCAATAGCTCGGATCTCGGAGATGATATGATTGTAATTCATCGTGCTACTCTAAATGCTGATGGCATATTTAGGCTTTACTCCCACAAATTCAGTACAACTGACAACTCAACTAGTATGGCGGTGGAGTGGTCAGCGTTAGAGAGCCAGTGCGATGTCAGAGGCTTTTGTGGTTACAACAGCTTCTGCAATTTCACTAGTGAGACACAAGCTGATTGTGTCTGCTTTCCGGGTTTTGCTTTTATTGATCCCAACAACAGATTCATGGGCTGTTACAGGACCTTCAATGATGAACAAGGTTGCGGATTGAGCGTTCCAACAATATCCTACAACATTACTGTGTTGAACAAAACAGAATGGGGAGGCTACGTTTATTCCAGTGAAACGCTCAGTACACAAGAATTTTGTGCAGAGTCTTGCCTACGGGACTGCAAGTGTTGGGCAGCATTGTACAAGAATATGACTTGCGCTATGTCTAAACTTCCACTAAAATATGGAGTATTCGACCATTATAGTTCAACCATCGCCTTCATCAAAATTAGTTTTCCTAACATATCTAGTTCTGGGGATCCAATTGTCGTGGTCAAAAACAAAACAAAACTGGTTTTAGTGCTAGGACTGAGCCTCGGTGTTGTTGCAGTTTTTTGTTCCTTCATCGTAGTCTTTGCTTTCCTTTTCTATAGATCTCAAGCTTCCAAATACCAAAAGCTTTTCACGAATATTCCAAGTTTGGGGTTAAATGCAGATAACAATTATACTCTGCGGTCATTCACTTATGTTGAGCTTGACAAAGCCACCAACGGGTTCAATGATGAGCTGGGCAGAAATTTGGATGGGGCAGCGTACAAAGGAGTGCTATCGGGTGGTCAGATCATCATTGTAAAAGGACTGCAGAGAATTGTTGAAGGAGAAAAGGGGTTTAGAGCCGAGATTACAGCAGTTGGGCAAACTCATCACAAGAATTTGGTTCGTTTACTTGGTTTTTGCATTGAAGGGGACAGAAAGTTCCTTGTTTATGAATTTTTAGAGAACGGATCATTAGCAGATCTTTCTCCTCAAAACAGACAGGAGGCCTAATTGGAACGAAAGGGTGAGAATAGCGTTGGATGTGGCAAGGGGGATATTTTACTTGCATGAAGAATGCAAGGTTTGTATTATCCATTGCAACATAAAGCCTCAGAATATATTGTTCAATGATTCTTGGACAGCAAAGATATCTGATTTCAGTTTCGCGAAGCGTCTGTTGCCAAATCAAAGTGGAACATTCACTGGGGTAAGAGGAACAGGAGGATATATGGCACCCGAGTGGCATAAAAACCAACCCATCACAGACAAGGTAGACGTTTACAGCTTCGGAGTCATGCTGCTCGAGATCATATGCTGCGGAAGAAATATGGAAATAAATGATTCGACTGCAGCAGAAGAAGTATTACTCACGACATGGGTGTACGATTGCTTTGTGGCGAATGAACTGAGTCGGCTTATCGGAGATGAAGAAGGTGTGGATACAAGGACTTTTATAAGAATGGTGAAGGTTGGTTTGTTATGTATTCAAGATGATCCAAGCCTGCGTCCTGCAATGAAGAGTGTCATCTTCATGTTAGATGGGACTATGGATGTTCCAATGCCACCCTCCCCAACATCTTCTATAGTGATGGTCTAATATTCTGCTTTGTTGATGCACTATGTTTTTTAATCATAAATTTTGCACAATGTCAATTAACTTCAATTTATTTTAAATACAGTTTCCTAGTCTAAATCAATATTTCCCAAGTATTAGTAAAAGAGTCTTGTATATAAAAGAAAACTACCTAAATTCTCAGGATTTCTTTTAGAGATAATGAAGGGGCTCTAAAACCTAGATAGCGTAAAGTATGCAGATGTGTGAAGGTGGTGATCGCAGTGCAGTTTACACATCTCGAGTTATTTACTGATCCAAACATATCACAGTTTACACATCTCAAGTTATTTATTGATCCAAACATTAAGTGTCTTTAATTGATTTTAATGCAGCTGTTAGCATGATTAACTATATAAATATTTGAAGAAGCAAAATTTTTTCACTTGCCATTTTAAAGATTTTAAGAAATTCATTGCACGATTTAGACTTTAGCGTGGCACAATCTTAATACAAATGTAACTCTTTCCGTGAAATGTAGGGAAAAAAATTATATTTCAAGTTATGTACTAGTTAAATTATACTCTGTTTTTACCCAAAAAAAAGCAAAAAGCAAAAATGCATTCAAATTATTCCTAAAACACCTGTGAAAATTCTAACTTACAAATTGCAATGTCATCGTTATTTCATGTCATGGTGCCATGAATTTAGTTTGTATATAGATTTTAGAGTCGTTAGTAGTTTCACTTAAATTTCATCAGGTCAGTCAGCTAGATTGGAAGTTATTAAATTTCGTGGAAACGGTGCAAGACTTCGATCGTTTGTTTTTGAACCATATAAATTCGGATCTAAATTATATAAACATTTAAAGTTACTATGTAAATAATGTAAAGTTACTATATGAACAACTTAAAATTACTATATTATGAAAAATAATATTATGTAAACAGCGTAAATTTATTACGTAGGCAACTTAAAATTATTATGTAAAATCCAATAATACTAAACTAACATGAGCGAAAAATTGTTAAACTAAATGATATTTTATCTAAAAATACGCACTAAATTATTTTTGTCCAAAAAATTACCGTCTTGCATGAGGGGATTGGTTTCTCTGTACCAAATCTTACTTCATTATTTATTTCAACCCATTAAAAATTCACCCTCTCTCTCAAATAAGATTTTTAATTTTTACTTATAAAAAAATTAAAAAATAAACAGTTATCAATTTTTTAATATATATAAAAGGGAATAAATTATACATTAATACAAACAACATACTAGTGTATTCGTAAACCAAAAAGCCTGTTTGCCCCAACCGCACAATACCCCAACAAGCGAATAAGGTTTCAATAAGTGAATAAAGTTCTTGCGACGAATTCGACCAATGACAATAAAGTTCTTACGACGTAGAGTTTAAGAGATCAAATTTCATGAATGACAATTTTGACTATAAGGTGAGAGTTGGATTTCTAGTAATTAGAATTTCATCGATAAGAAAAAAGTCTAATTTTTCTCCTCAAAATTTTCTATCAAAAAAATGAGAAGATTTGAAGATAAAATTTTATTTACCTTTGTCTAACTTTTCTTTATATCAAAATCACCATTAATATTATTCTTAGTAACAAATTTTCTTTCATCTATGTCCTAAATTTTTTTTGTCTCTTATGAACTCCAAGACAAGACAAAAAAAATTAATTCTCATCTCTTCGTTTTTCTTCTTTTCTTTTCTACTTGCTTAAAACTCCAAGACAAGGACTTAGTAATTCGTATTGGTTATGTATATGAATATTGAAAATTAAAGCTGAATATAAAAGGAATCGAGTTATAGTTTTAAGTTTCAAGCTTAATTCTTAGGATAATAACTGACATTTATTGGATTTATGGATTTCATTTATAAGTTGCTTATGTTTACCGGGGACTGATTACATCAGCGTAAACGAAAAACTTGAAGGTTGTGACAGGAACTTCACAAAGGAATTATGCGAAAATGGGGGGCTTGAAAATTCAACCCTCTACTCCACGATAGTTATGAACCAGATGGAGCCGAATGACTGCTTATTTTGAAGCTTCAATTAATGGCTGATCAACAACAAGACTACTGCAACAATTTGAGACTTGAGAAGTAGACAGAAGTGCACTTGAGAGGATTGCGAAAGTAGGACTCTGATTTATACTGTCAAAATCTAGAATCTCTAAAATTTAAACCAAAACAAATGCGACATAAATACTTCCTAACTAGCCTTAAACATGCGGGAGTAATTTTTAGCATTGTTGATTTGTATTTCCAGTCCATCATTGCTTGTTTATCCGAGTATACTGGTTTTTGTATCTCAAATCCAAAACCAAAAATAATAATAATTCCTTTTCTGTAGGGTAGCAATAAGAAATTAGTTTTCAATTAAACGGGGTATGAGAGATTTGACATAAATGTAGTGCCAAGTACCTCATAATTTCACCAAATTGCAATTGATTAGAAAAGTTCAACCTTATGGAAGAATAGAGCATTGAAATATAAATATTTATGACAATGAAAAATAGTGATGTGGAATAAATTTTATAGCTACATAAAATAGAAAAAAAATCTTTTGAAACTATGTTTAATTTCCACGATATAAAAACTATAATGGTGCATAATAAAAACATATGAAAATTTGCATGCTTCATTATTAATGAAATTATAGTTTATTGTTAATTATTTATAAAAATAGGAAAATATGCGAGGATTATAAAAATTTTGTACCTACTATAAATTGCGATGATAGCAGCAAGATGTATAAAAAACTTAAATTGTTAATAACAAAAGTTCTCTGATAATAACATTATTATTAGAGATATAATAACAACAACTACTACTACTACTCTTATCATATAATTGTTATTAAATTTAAGAAGATAGATATTTTTGGTATGATTTAATAGTTACTCCTTTAAATTAATGTTTTTAAACATTACTTCGAGTAAGTTATTGTAGAGAAAGATAACTATCATTGAATATATTAGATTGATCGGTTATTTTTAATATAAAATGATAATATGTTCATTCGATTATTTAATAATCAAAATTAAGTTAAAAGTTTTAAAATAATGACGAAAATCATATGCTTCAGTTGATTGATTCTTTTTAAGAAATATAATAAAATTAAATTATAGAACAATGAATAGAGTCGCAGGCGACAAGGCGTGAATCTAACTCTAATGTTCCGTTCGGTTGAAGAAACAGCATGAAGAAAGAATAAATTTAATTTTATGTGTATTTATTAAAATAAATTATAAATTTTTATAATTTTTATAAAAAATAATGGTGGGACGAATGATTTTCCTTGTATGTAATTTCGTTTAATTTTACAAAAAATTAGGAGAAATAATTTATTTTTTATTTTTTTATTATAATTTTCCTCTTATTTCTTTTCATCACTTATTTTACTATTATTTTTCTTTAATTTTTAATTTATTTTTTCTCTCATCCTCTTTTCTCGATCTGAACCTAACATAAACGGTGGTGATATTATGGAGTTATTGAGATCCCTATAACTCAACGAATTTTTAATTGTGGTTAAAAGTTAGAAATTGTATGTAACGACCCGAAAAATTTGTTTATCTATAAATAATTTATTTAGTCATATTGTTTTTTTTATATTAACATGTGTAGTTAATATATGACATTTTAGAATATCTAAATATTTTTAGACCCATCAAAGGGGTTATATTTGTTTGGATGTTGGTTGCAAAAATAAGCAATTGATGTTTTTATTTTTGTAACCTTCGTAAGTACTAGAGGATGCCATGCATTCTGATTATTAAGTCCTATGGAGGACTTAAGAGCCTGAGTATGATGACATCATTGCCTACGTTTAGGAATCAGATTAGTAAGCTACTTATGTGTCATGAGTGGGTAAAACGTATGTGCATGAAGGACAACAGGTTTATTACACATATTTAACTGTTAAGAATCATGATGAGCAACCGTTTTACCGTCCAGATTAACCAATCATTTTATCTCAAGACTTAATCTCAGCCTACTATAAATACCTCATTCGGAGGAATATTTCAGTCTCTTTCTAAAGATTTTCTCTTCCAAAGTTCTTCTTTAAACCTACCATCTCCGTATAATTTCAAGTTTTTTCTTTTGGACGATTACTTTCAAATCGGTTGTGATTTCTTCGTCAAACCAAGAGGTAAGAATTTTAAGTTCTCCTCTGTTGTTCCTTTTTGCATGGTATCCGAGAGTAGTAGCCGTGCATGCTAGGGTTTCAAGGAAGAATATTTCAAGGAAAAATAAAGCTTTAGAAGAAAAGCTACGTTCTGTTGCATATCCATGTTCATGAAGCATCTTAGGTTGAGTTTGTTCTCTTATGAGATAGTTAGTCTCTGGTGACGTCAGGCTTAGTCTCCGACAGGTTAAGAATAGTCTCTGGTGATGTCAGGCTTAGTCTCCGACAGGCTAAGAATAGTCTCTGGTGACGTCAGTCTTAGTCTCCTATAGGCTAAGGATAGTCTCTGGTGACGTCAGCCTTAGTCTCCAACATGCTAAGTCTAGTTCCCGATAACGTCATCCGTAGTCTCTGATGAGTAATGTTTTCCCTGACGAGTAAAATATACCTTGATAACCATTTTCTAATCTAAATGATCATCTTTTAAGTATGGATTTCTCATGTTATATCAACAATAATGTTTTACAGAAACCTTTTGCAACCTGTTAGGTCCCAAAAGGTAAAAATACTAGAAGGGGGGGGGGGGGGGGGGTTGAATAGTGTTTTTCAAAAATTAAGTCTTACTTAGAAAACTTTACTGAATTCAAAATATTCTTGCTTATAAAAAGGTTTCTTATGATTTTCAAAGAATTTAGCAGCGGAATTGTTTTAAGCAAGGAACCCCTTAGATTTTAAATCAAAAGTTAATGGCTTAAAGTAGCAAAGATAGTAAGTCTTTGCTGAACAAGTTCAGCAGGACTAAAGCAAAGCACAGCAAAGCAAGGAAGCAATATAAAAGATAAGCAGGAGAAGAGATAGAATTTTTATAGTGGTTCGGAATAATCCTACTCCACTCTTCTTCTCTTTTACTTGAGAAGGCTATCACTATAATCTGTTCACACAGAACAATCAGCAAGAGGACACTTAGTCCAATTTACAATGGGTCACTTAGACCTCTTTAGCAGGACACTTAGTCCAATTGTCACACAGACACTTAGAAGATTTCAGAAAATCTTGCTTGCTATCTTCAAGTAGAAGGCTCCTTGGTTGAGCAGATAGATAGCACTTGTTCAAGCTTTATGATGTCTTGCTGTAGCCTTTAAGATGTCAGAGAGTTTTTGCTCAGAGGTAGTTGGTTCATTGATTGTTAGTCATAAATGAAATTTATGATTTCTATTTATACTCCTCTAAAGAATCTATCCGTTGGAAATTTGAAATATATCCGTTGGAGTGTACTGCCCTTGATGTGACTTGTACCTTTTCAGCAGTCCTTGCTTAGTTCAAAAAAGTTAGCCGTTTTTCTGTCTTCTAGTGCCTTTCAGCAGAGAATCCTAGAAGTTGACTAAGCAGGGAATAAGATAGCTTCTCTGACAATCTTCACTTTGATAAGCAAAGGATCTTGCTTACTAGTCCTTGCTTATTTCCATTCTAAGCAGGACTATACTTGTAAAATTCTTCGTCTTCAGAATCCTTTATAGCAGGCTTATCAGTAGACTTCAATGGTGATCAAAGGTCCTTGCTTAACTACAAATTATATCCACCTAACATGTTGGATATTTTTCTAAGTCCTTTTACATTGTCTAAGCAAGGACTATATTACATCATCAATTCTTATAAATCAAACACATGAGTAAAGATAATATAAGCAGGGGTGCAACAACACAACCAATATATTGAATCTAGCTAAGGACCAAGGCAAGTATATACTCATTCCACTTTCTTTCTTACTGATTACATAGAATCATTATTTCGATTTACGTAAATAAATGATGTTAAAGCTTATGCATGATGATGATCTCTTTTATGATTAAGTAACGTATGATCATTGATCCGATGTACGTGAAAAGATGTTAATGATTGAGCTATATGTTATCGGGTGATTGCTAACTGTTTAAAGTCACTAGCACACCAAAAGATGATGATGATGATGCAAGGGTGTTGCAGTCGTGAACTTCTAAGCACACCTGAGCATGCTTCCGTATGGTATATAGAAAAATCATCGGTTGTCTACTTTTAATTGTTGAGCACGCCAATGTGTTTGGTAGTCGTTGTTTTTAATTGTGGAGGATGCCAATTTAAAATAAGAAAATGTTTTCAAGAAAATATATTCCATATGGGGGAAGTTAAAGGGTTGTTGAATGCTTTCGCCTGGTATTCTAGCCAATGATGATAGGGAATGATAGACCGAGGCAAGGCATCGGTAATCAAACCTTTTGCAGATTAATTGGTTTCTACAAGAGACTACGTATGTCAAATGATGGATCAAACGACCAAGCTGATCAGCTGGGATGAAATTTGATTGTTAAAGGAAGTCAGATAATGATCAAGCTGGTCAGGTGATGCATTATCTGATGAAGAGAGGGCGAATCATGATTTATTGAAAGAGGGTTAACCCTTAATATCACTTAGGTACCCTAGATGATATATGTTTATTGATTATCACGAGGTGTTAGCATTGTTTCGCCCAATCTCGAAGAATATTAAAGCTTTTGGATTATATGTTTCTCTTGCTTATGAATATATACTTGCTGAGCGTAAATGCTCATGTGAAATGCTATGAATGTTTTCAGGTTATAACATGAAGGCTGAGCCGCCTATTAAAGGGAAATAGAGAATGACATAGGAATGTTTAAGTTGTAAGGCCGAATGAGCCATCTAAAGTTTTGTTTCCGCTGCAGCTTGTTTATTTTCAAGTTTTGAGGTTTTGTAAGATGATGTGGACCTTGAGATTTTGTAATGATGTATTGAGAATATATTTCTCGCATGAGTGTTGTAAAGGCTTGGCTGTGTTGTTTTCTTTGTTGTATTGTGATATTGTGTTGTAGTTTTTTGGCGTAGCTTGGGGTTTCAACATGAGAATCTCGAGGACTGTCACCCACATTGCTGACAGTGCCTGAGACCTGGCTCGAGAAATTTTCGGGGACGCCACATTATCAATGCTGTCAAAGATTAATACTTTGTGGATTTAGGCAATAAAATAATTTTCTAATGCCTCGACATAAGTTAATTAACATAATAAATCAAAGATTAATCGGACCAATGCATTAATTGAAGTGAATAAAAAATCAAAATAAAAAAAAACTAACCCAAATGACATCGGACAAAAAAAATGAAATCATCGAAAATTTAAGTCTATGTATTTATAGTTGGGTTAAGGTAATTGAACTATAGCTTATATTTGAAATTTTATCCATTAATTTTATAGTTATGAATCCATAATTTATCTAAAAAATTTAAACATACAGATCGAAAGAGCATTAAAAGATAGATTAGCCTACAAATTTTCAATTAATTTCATAGTGTATAGCATAATTTTTATAATTATGTAAAATTTGTATAGTTTGAATGATTAAAATATATTGATTTTATATGATTATAAAAATTATGTAAAAAACTCAAAAAAAAATCTCAAAAATTTATATGTAGTTTATTTTTATATGCTCTTTAATATGTACGGTTAAAATTTTTTAATATATTTTGAAAATTAAAATATAACACAAACCAAATAAAATTAAAAAAAATGAGTTATAACTCAATTTCATTTTTCCTTCCATAGTTTTAAGAAACTGAAATAATTATGATCAATTTCAAGATAACATTTTGTGCCAACGTGTTTTAATTTTGGAATAAAGAACTCACTTAACATACGGAATCCGACGCAAGTTTCATTCTTTTCTAGCGACATCCTCCCACATTGACGGTGAGTAATGTGCCACAATTTCATTCTAAGTCTTACATAATTGAAATTAAATTTATAAATTACATATGTCACTAGCTTAATTGCTTGTATTTCAAATATATTTTTTGTGTCATTTTATATAATTTTGTTATAATTTATTTAGAATATGTATTTTATTTATAAACTTTTTGATTATTCAGATGTGGTAACGAATTTAAAATTTATGTTGACTATAAATACTTGATTAATAAATAGTTATGTGAATAATTATATTCATTATTAAATTTTTTGTTTATATTTATGTAGATTTTGAGGTCTATTCATCTGAATTTTAGTTAATAACTTTTATAGCTATTATATATTTATGATGATCATATGATTGTTTGTGAATTTTTACTCTTTGATTTTAAATTTTGATGTTATCATATTTTTGCTCATATTTTAGTTGGGTATATGATCTATTTTTTTCGTTATGTAGCTAATCTTTATCCGTAATTCTTTTTAGTTATGTAGTGGTTGTATATTGTGTTGGTTTTATTTGTTATTATTTTTTCTTGTAATAGTTGGTGAACTAGTTTGGTGATTTTTTTATATCTTATTTCAAAGGGTTTGAACCAATGACATATTTATTTAATTATCTTGAACTGATTTTCAAAATTTGATTTACAAAAACTACTCCATAACTTAAGTTGAAAAAATATAAGGAAAAATCTTATTTCATAAAAGATATTACAAAAATAGCAACTAAATTAATTGAGTTATAGTAATTCGACTAATTGAACTCAAGATAATTTCGTTTTTGGAGGTTTTATGTTGTATAATAATAATTGTGTTGGTTTTTATTTGTTAATTATTTTTTCTTGTAATAGTTGGTGAATTGTTCGATGATTTTTATTATATCTTGTTTTAAGTGTTTGAACCGATAAACTTTTTATTTAATTAACTTGAACTTGTTTTCAAAATTCGGTGTACAAAAACTACCTACATAACTTGAGTTGGAAAAACATAAGAAAAAAATCTTATGCCATAAAATATACAATAAAAAACTAGCTAAATTAATTGAGTCTTAGTAACTCGATTAATTGAACTTAAGATAAGATCCCTCTTCGAAGTTATATATATATATATATATATATACATATATATTATAAATTTGTATAATGAGGATAATAAGAGATGTCTTGAGTAAGAACGTTAATTTCACTCGAATTCATTAATATTATGTTTAATTTTGATTTTAATGAAATTAATTTATTTGAAGGTTATAGAGTTAAAGTAAAATATGTAATTCACCATATCATTTCATTTAAATTCAACATGTTTTTATATAAAATATAATTTATAATAATTTTAAGAAAATTATATGAAAAAGATATTTTTAAAAAATAAACTAAATTTAAAAATATTATTCGAGATAATGGGCTGAACGAGGCGAATTTAGTATAAATATTAACGGATGAGACATATTTAAGAGAGTATATATTTTTAACACGAAGGATTTGGAAGTAGCCCCCATCTCATGCTGATTCCGTTGCCATAGCCTAGTCTTGAGTCTGCGTAATTGAGCTTAATTAGTCAATTCTCACCGGACGACCCGAATCCAACCTAAATTAAAATTGTCCTGTTTAAAAATCCCACAGATTAAAAATTTGCAGTGTACCAGTAAACTCATTCTTCCCGCTTTTGACTTCCCACGTCTCCTCTTGCTGTCGCTGACAACACCACTTTTATCAAATCCACAAATTTAGGGTTTCAATCACTCAGATTAGTGCTCTTGGGAGCTGTAGAGCCAAATCATGGACGACGAAGAGCGAAAGATGGAGGAAACCGAGAAAGTGAACGGAAAAGTCTCAGTCTCGGCGGCTGTAGAGGTGGACGAGGAGGATACGGAGCCTATGGTGGGACCAGGTCCCGCCCCTCAACCTCGTCGGAAGCGCCCTCTCCAATTCGAGCAGGCTTATCTCGATGCTCTTCCCTCCGCCAACATGTATGTGTTTATATATGTATGCAGTTTCCTGTTTAGGGTTTAGGCTTTTTATTTTGGTGAATTCATTTTCAAATTCTCTCTATCTTCAATCTTCAGATAGCATATTTAAACTGGATTCTCACAACCTATTTGATCCATAGCTCGACTTTGGCTTTGACAAATGCTCAAGCTGTTGTTGGGAATTTGTTGTGCTATTGTAGAATGTACAAAATTTCAGTCAGCCTTTCGGGGTGAAAATTAGTTCTATTGCTGTTATGATTGGTAACACTTTGAAAATAGAACTATCAACTACCATGAAGATATTAAATGATTTGGCTCTGTGTATTCGCAATTTATGCAAGAATTGTAATGGTGGATGTTGCTATATTTAGTTGCAAGAAGCCAAAAAGTCTCATTATGTTAAGAGGTCTTGAAGATTCTGCAATAGTTAATTATTGTAGACAATTTAAAACTGCCCTTTATTTTACAGGTATGAGAAAAGTTATATGCACAGGGATGTGGTTACACATGTTGCTGTGTCAGCAGCTGATTTTTTCATAACTGGGAGTCTTGATGGTAAGATAATATATACATGCTTGTGTGGGAAATTCATGCATAGGTACAAGCATGCACACATATTATTTCTGTGCAGTTACTGAATATTGTTCATACACATGTTAACTGGTGACGATGTTCATTGCTTCTAGAATCAGGCTTATTATTTAACTAGGCTGAGGCACCTAAAGCTTAAACTAGTTGCATTATGCTAGTTCTTCAGGAAGTTATCTTATTCCCTGAGCGAGTACAATAAGCAGTTACATGATCCAAACATTTTTCTTACTTCATGAAGAAGCTAATATGAAGCTTGTTTACTTGAATGGAATCTCCACCTATTAGGAAAAGAAAATCGTGTGGGATCAAATCATCCCCCCCCCCCCCCCCCCCCCCCCAACCCCCCCAATGTTGCTATGGCGTGTGATGCAACCGTGGCATGGCAAGATGAGCGGTGATTAAATTCTAAAAATATGTAAAATATTTGACTTTCTATTTTCAAAAACTAAAACAACAATTTTTCCTTAAGTAGCCACACACACACACACACACCCACATATATATGTATATATAACGGAGTTACCAAGCTTGACATGGAAATTTCTATGCCAAGGTTTTCATTACCTTGTATTTCGTTCCGCTTTGAGTAAATTCAACCGTACAGATGGAAAGAATATCAAAAAAATATGAGAATGTGCAAATTTTCACGTGTTTTGATAATGTGTAACATAGTTTTTATAATAGTAGAAAGTGTGAAATATCCTATGGCGTTGCTTCTTAATTATTTACATGCTTACACTAATTATGTTAGATGTCATAAAAAGTTGTGAAAATTGACTCTTAGTCATATTTTTTAACATTCTTTTCATCTAGTTAATTAGATTTATTAATAGATGTATCAGATATGAGTTATAAAAAATTTGAATGGAAATTTCCGGACTGGCACCTCCCTTAATCCCTATAGATAATTAAGAACATAGTTATGTGTGTGTGTGTGTATAATTATATATTTAGTAAAGGAATTATATATATTAAGGACATAATTAATATAATATGTTTTATGTATATAACTATATATATATATATAATATTAATATAAGTAATTGACTAATTAAGTAATTACTAATTATATGCAACAATAAGAAGAGTCCAGACAAGATAAACGTCGAGTAGTCAACTAGCAGATCAGATCAACTAGCACGCAGTATAAGTTGACATCCCAAGTTGACTCTCGAGATTCCTCTCTTTGCCAATGTCCCCTCTTCTTCTCTTTGCCTTTGAGATGTAATATGTATGAAATTACTAGACCTAATTTTAGGGGTTTCTTTTTTACTTGGTCAATGCACTGTTGACTGCGCCTTTGACTTGCGCCTCTGCGCCATAGCTTTGCCACACTCGCCTTTGTTAAGAGTACCTAAAACGAAGATGGCGAAGCGACACACTGATTTTGCGCCGCCCCATTCGCCATGGCACATGCCTTAACTACACTGCCTTCCCCATAAGCTGAAATATTGTAATTCATAATTATAAAGTTAAAATAAACTATAAATACACATCATATATGTGGTGTAACTATGATAGCCATGTGTTATTTGGATGAAGTGATCTGTTCTATTGACAATGAAGTGTAATTTTTTCTTTAGTATGAGCCTTTCATAATTATTTTAATTAATTGCTTAAGACTTGGCTTCTGCTTATCTTTCTGTAATTTTAACTCATTGCTTGTAGGACATTTGAAATTTTGGAAGAAAAAAGGTGTTGGCGTTGAGTTTGCTAAGCATTTCAGATCCCACCTGGGCCCTATAGAAGGGTTAGCCGTGAGTTCCCATCCTTCTATATTTCTTTGTTATATGTTTATCTTCTGCATTAATTTTGGTGCACATTGTATACGTGCAAACTTCAAATCATACTTCTTTGTTGGTGCTTGTCTTGGTTATTGTGTTATGTATTAATGCCTGCAATCTTCAATGATGTGTGACTCTGTGTTAATTTTGCACCATTTATCAATAATAATGATGGTGTTTCGATGAGAAGCATCGTAAGATAGATTTACTTGTGCATTTAACCATATTCTGATTTGCATTGACGCTTAATATTACCTGTCCTGTTGTGTCGACCTTTCAGCCAGCATACATTCTCTGTGCGTGTGCGTGTGTATTATGTTCAAATGCCGTCCTTTGTTTGAAAGGGAAATCAAAATAAAGAGGATAAGGGAAAACATCTACATCTAAAACTTCAGAAGAGTGTGTCTAAATCCTCATATAGCATTGCGATCTGTCTGCTGGCTTTGCACGTAGAGGATCCTGTTGGGCTGTGCCTGGGTTCAGGGAAATGAAAGTAAATTTTATCAAGAGTATAATTTACTAGAAATTTTGGGACCCACTAACACAAACTGTCCTGTATCTTCCCATTTTCCTTCAAAACTAATCCTGAATAAGTTACCTAGTTTTGCAGGAATCCTTTTTTAAAAAAACAAAAGAAAATTATCAATATAAATATATGAAGTCATGGGTTTTTCATAGTTTCATGATTACTGGACCCAATTTTTGATTTGCATCATTGCCATATATGAAGTCACTAAGCAGGCTGTGTCATCTTGTTTAATTATTTTTATTTTTTTAAATGCAATAGATTAGGGTTTGTGGCTCATCTCGTTAGGGTTTGCGACTCATGTCAGTAGCTGTTAATTATTATTATTTTTGTAAATGCAATAGAGTGGGTTTGTGGCTCATGTCTTTAGGGTTTGCGGCTCATGTTGGTATCTGTTCATTCTTGTTATATTCTGTCAAGTCCAGTTATCCCTTTCTTTGTTGGTTGTAAGAAATTAAAATTTTCAGTACTTAAAAAGAAATCATTCATTATCGTACATTTATGTATGTCTGTGTGTGCGCGCGCGCCTATATTACGAATAAATGTGTCATACATACACATTTATTCGTCTCGTAGAGGTGAATAAGTATCACATTATCTTCTTTTTCTTTTGATCAAATGACACTATCTGCTAACTTGAACTAACCCGAGTGTATGTATGACACATTTTGTGTATGAATGCATGCATGACACATTTATTTGTATGTATGTATGTGATTCTTCCTCACCTCTACGAGACAAATAAATGTCATACATACATATTTATTCGCTCGTAGAGGTGAAGAAGTGTTGCATTTATCTTTTTTTTTTCTTTTGATCAAATGACACTATTTGCTAACTTGAACTAACCCGAATGTATGCATGATGCATTTATTTGTAGAGGTGAGGAAGTATCACATTATCTTCTTCTTTTTTTTTTTTTAAATCAATTGACACTATCTGCTAACTTGAACTAACCCGATGCTTTTCACAAGTCCAAGAGGACCAAGAATATTACACAAAATTCTGACACATTTTGTGTATGCATGCATGCATGACTCATTTATTTGTAGAGGTGAAGAAGTATCACATTATCTTCTTTTTTTTCTTTTGATCAAATGACACAATCTGCTAAGTAAGTTGAACTGACCCGATGCTTTTCACAAGTCTAAGAGGACCAAGAATATAACACAAAATTGTGTACTGTAGGAGAATGTTAAAAATATAAATATATATATATATATATATATATATATATATATATATATATATCTGAATTAGGAGTGTCTTGCAAAGCAGACGACATTTCAAAGAATTGAAATAGAAAAACTGCGATCCATGTTTTCTATCAGATATAAATAAGAATCTGTCACCACTCATGAAAGCTGTGAAATAGAAGTTCGGACTGTTATTCTATCAAATTTAATTAGCTTTATGAAAGAATTAACTTAATTTTTGTGATACTTCAACATGGATTAGTATTTAAACCTCCTTAACTAACAAAGCAGGTGAAATTATTATGTATCACACATACTGGAAAACTTCTGACCTAGTTTTATGTCTTACAGTTTTTCTCGTGTACTAGCCTTTGGTGTTATGATGTAGATGTTGGGTCCTCTATGTTTCCTTCTGGTGGCAGTGGATAATTTTTGTCTATCGCATTCAATAAGATTCTATTTTGTCATATGATTGAAATTTCATTTCGACTCATGAATGAAACCATCAATCAGGTCAGTGTGGATGGTTTACTTTGTTGTACAATTTCGAGTGATCATTCTGTGAAAATATATGACGTGGTAAACTATGACATGATGGTAATGTTGCGCCTTCCATATGCACCTGGTGCCATTGAGTGGGTTTACAAACAAGGGGCTGTCAAAGCCAAGCTTGCAGTTAGTGACCGGAACTCCTCATTTGTACATGTGTATGATGCACGAGATGGTTCAAGTGAACCTATTGTCTCTAGACAGGTAAATTGGCGCCGTGGATATTTTCTTGTTGATTCTGCTATAATATTTGTTGTGATGATTTATCTTTGCTGTTCCAGATACACCTAGGCCCAGTAAAAGTCATGAAGTACAACCATGAATTTGATTGTATGATTTCAGCAGATGATAAGGGTATCATTGAGTACTGGAACCCTGCTACACTTCAGTTCCCAGAGAATGGGTACGTGTTTATGTAGCAGATGACAAGGGTATCATATGGGCCATTTGGACAATTTTTTAATGTAATTTTTATTTTATCTTATGCGAAGCATATATTGAGTGGAGCATATGAACTATAAGTGGGTAAATTGATTCTAATTCTAATGACATGATGGCAAAACATCTATTGATGAGACATCAACAAGGACTTGCAACACTTTGGTATAGTAAATCTATCATTCTTCAAATATATAGGTGGTAAATAGGTTTCATGCAGAAAATTCTGTGTCTAGTGTTTTCATCTACTCGTTTTATCTGCAAGTATTTCTTACACAGCCTTTAGAGTCTTTTTGACAATGCTTTATTTATCTTGAAGTGGTTCTTATTCAGCTCTGCGTTGTGCACATATATGAGTTTCATTTTATATGTTAGTGTACTTGGTTTAATATATTTCTACAAAGCAGATTTCTATTTTTCAATGTCTTAAATACAATTAGTGAACTTGTGTGTTGCAGGGTGAAATTCAAGTTGAAAAGTGATACCAACCTATTTGAAATTGTAAAATGTAAAACAACAGTTTCTTCTATCGAGGTACATACAATATTCTCGGATGTTACATTTTCAGGTGCTAGATTGTCTTTATGAAACTTAATGGTCATGTTTGAAATGAATGTGAATGCTAGATATAACACATTTAAACACTTACTTGCACACAACCACGCGCCACACATGCATATGCGCGCGGGCGTGCACACACACACAATGAAAATATACTCATATATAAAACAGATACATGCATGTCTGAACCTGCTGGGAAGATTTTGTCATATAATATAATCCTTGTTCATCATAGTAAAAGCTACCTTCCTGTGTGGTCCTCAGGTGAGCCCAGATGGTAAGCAGTTTTCAATCACATCACCAGATCGTAGAATACGCGTATTTTGGTTTAGAACAGGCAAACTAAGACGAGTTTATGATGAATCTTTAGAGGTAATGTTTATAAATCCTTCATTCACCATGACTAAATGTGTGTTACCTTTGAGATTTTGTTTAGATATGTATATATGTATTTTTTAGGTAGCCCAAGATCTACAGAGAAGCGATATTCCTTTGTACCGGCTAGAAGCTATTGATTTTGGACGAAGGATGGCTGTAGAAAAGGAATTTGAGAAAACGGAAAATGCACCACAACCAAATGCATTATTTGATGAAAGTTCCAACTTTCTTATTTATGCAACCCTCCTTGGGATTAAAGTAAGATGTGCATCATTTCATGTACTGAAATTTCACCTACAGAAAAGAAAAAATATGTTGCTTTCCTTTAGGAAGTTCTTTTACTGACACTTTTTTTATTTTTAATTTAATTCTCTTTAGGTAGTAAATTTACACACCAATAAAGTTGCCTGTATTCTAGGGAAAGTGGAGAACAATGATAGGTTTTTAAGAATTGCCTTGTATCAAGGTGATCGAAGCAGTAAAAAAGTGCGTAAAATTCCTGCTGCTGCTGTAAATGTCAATGAAAGTAAAGAACCACTGACAGATCCTACTCTCTTATGCTGTGCTTTCAAGAAACACAGGATATATTTATTCAGGTATTGGTTGTAATGATACTTCTTCAATGATAATTTAGTACAAATGTCATTTTCTTTTGGAAGCATTCTGCTTTGCAGGCTCTTACCTTATTTAAATAATCACTAAATTCTTGTATATGTTCTTGTTATCGTAGTTATTAAATTGTAGAATAATTGAGTATTAAAAACCTCCATATAATAATAGTGAATGGATTAATTAATTATTATCATATTGTCAATCGTATCGTATATACACAAAATAAATGCAAAATGTGATAATATACATTTAGACGTATTTATAATAAAACTTGTTGGTGAAACAAGCATATTAACTTCATTATAATGTAAAATTTAGGCTACTAATCTATCTTTAAACATTTAAAAAACAAAGTGTATTGGAAAATATAGAATATTAACTTGTCTTTGTGTAAAAGTGCATTACAAATTATTTCTTTGACCTAAAATAAAATACAAATAGGTAAATAGGTTTTGAACTACCCTAAATAGCTTGATATTGCTTCCAAAATATTCGTAAAATGTATCGTTATCATAGTGACTGATGGATGCGATTCGGTGATAATTCTGATACGTTCCATGATACTTAACGAATTGTCCATGAATTGCAGAGAATCATACGATACGTATTGCATATTGTATGATTCTGAAAACTATGCCTGTTATGTAAAAGTAAGTATGCCACAAAATTAGGACATGGATATTTGTAACATAAGAGGAGGAGAATCCCTATTAGGATACCATATGTACTTCCTTAACCTTTTTAGTGTAGTATCTGAAATAGTATGCATGTGCTTGCAATCACAAATATTGCCACACAGCATTTAATTTTGGTGTCATCTCATGAATAAATACTTTATGGTTTGCAAAATTCAAGATCCAATGATCTGAGGAACCTATATGCATGACAAAGTAGAAGGTTCGGTGTTGCAACTACAATCAAGATTCTGCAAAACCAAGCTCGCTTGCGAACTTCTTTTAATTCTGTTCTTCTTTAGTTCTAAGCCTTTGCCAGTTGAGGCTAAAGACACTGTTTCTTATTGCACTTAACAAAATGTTTTTGAGGATCCTGGTATTTCCTGCAATATGCAACACTGCCCGGTTGCCTAGTTGTGGCATGTCAACCATACTGCTCCTTCCGTTCTTAATGATCTGTTATTTACATATATTCTTTGGTCAAATTGACCATTTTCTTACTTTAAAAATAAATACATATACTTACACTTGTATAATTATAAAAATTAAGTATCATATAGATTGTATGAACTTTTTTGTCATTATAATTTTGTGAACTATATATTTATAAAATAATAAAAATTCAAGTCAAAGATGGGTTAACTTTGACCAGAAAATATCTTTAGTGACAGTTAATTAGGAACGGAGGGAGTATATTGTTACTAGAATGAGTATTCATATCACAGGCTCAATAGATGCCCTTAAAAAACTGAATGATTAGAAAGAAACTGTTTCAATACAAGGCTCCATTTGAACATTCATATTATGAAATAAGTTAAAGAATCAGGGATGCCCTAAATAGGAGTTAGTCACAATCCCATGCAGGGAAGAGAGGATGCTTGGCAGATGCTCTATATTCTGAGATTGGTTACTTATCATGAAATATCCTCTGGTTGGAGTTGAGGTGACTAAAAGACCTCCCCTTTTTTCCTTGAGCTTGTTATCATTTGACAATTAGCCAACTGAATTGAGATATACTTTGTCTTTAGTTTTATTCTTTTAGACTTTTACATATGGTTCAAGTACCATATTCGTATTTTCTGTCAACCATTTACAATTCATTGTGTTCTTAAATAGCCAAAGGGAACCAGAGGAGCCGGAAGATGCAACCAAAGGTAGAGATGTTTTCAATGAAAAGCCTCCTGCGGATGAACTTTTGGCTGTTTCTGATATCGGAAAGTCTGCCACAACATCACTTCCAGACAATTTGGTGGGTTTTATAGTCTTTTAACTTTTCCTAGTATGGGAATTGACTCACCACATGAATATAGTCATGACTTATAATAATGTGATGAGAAACGAGTGTGGGAATCTTTCCTTTTCTATGTTATAGTTTTCCTTCTTAATGTTTATTAGTTTATTTCCTTAATATTATTTTACCTGAATGTGCAGAAATAGCATGTATAGTTTTGGCGCTGGCCACTTTGTCTAATGAAAGATCTAAAATAAGTATTCAGTAGTATCTGTTTTTATCCAGAAAAGGGGAACCTTTAGATAGTAGCCTTTCATTGTTTTTTCTAATTCTGTACCAGAAGTTCTAGAATTGTGTGAATCATAGTTGCGTAGATAGTTCTCTCACTTGATGATACTCGATATATATATATATGTGTGTGTGTGTGTGTGTGTGTGTGTGTGAGGGAAAAAAGGTGACATTATATTATATTTCCATCTTTTCTGATATTTTTTTCCCTTGTATGCTTTGTTTATGTTTGTATTTTCTCTTTTTCTGACAATATATCAGATCTTGCACACCACACTGGGGGATGTTCACATGAAATTGTATCCAGAAGAATGTCCAAAAACAGTGGAGAACTTTACAACGCATTGTAGAAATGGTTATTATGATAATTTGATTTTTCATCGGGTCATCAAAGGATTTATGGTTCAGACTGGAGATCCTTTGGGAGATGGTACTGGTGGGCAATCTATTTGGGGAAGGGAGTTTGAGGATGAGTTTCACAAAAGGTAATAATGTTTTATATTGTACTGTGTGAATAGGATTATTTGCATGCATGTAATAGCTACTGGCGATATTAAGATTTATATTATTTTTTCCTTATTGTATTTAATAATTTAATGAACTCAAAATTATTTGAATTTGATGTACAAATGGAAGGAGATGGAGAAAGAATGGGAAGTTGTTTTGAAGCATGATGACTGTCTTGCCACTAACTTTTATTTGATTTATGTTAATTTGTTGAATTTAACAAAACCTGGGTGAATAATTGGAGTCAGTTTGTATGTCTTATTGTCTTATTTAGAACCTTTTTCCTTTTGATAATTAAAGAAATTAAAGGCATTAGAGGCATAATTAGCCCCTTGTTTTGATCATTCTAATATGCTTTATATAATTCAGAATATTTATTTACCTATCATGCTTTGGTATTCAGTTGAACTATGATTGTGTGGTTTGAGTTATTATCAGGTTTAACATTTACTTGAATACCAGTACTTTGTAAACTAATGATACACCCAGTGATCAAGGAGGTGCTCAACTTCTCACAACCAGTGAGAGGCAACTGCCACCATGGTCAATACCTGATGCTTGCCATCCTTTTTAGGATTTAGTGGTCACCTATAGTGGTTATTGATACAAGTCATACTTTGGAAGTAGTTGTAAATAATTTATTGTTAATTTTTTTTTGTCATTGTATGCAATTGTATATGAACGCATGCTATTCAGTTTATGTATGCCGAACATAACAATAATAAGCTGATTAGCCTCCGAAGTACACTCTGTTTTGAGCCATCATTTACTGGAGACCATGCTGTGTGCTGAATGATTTCCTTCTTACATGGCATTGCATTTGCTTTAAATTAAAAAATCGTATATCTGCAGCTTACGGCACGACAGGCCTTTCACTCTGTCAATGGCAAATGCGGGCCCAAACACCAACGGCTCTCAGTTCTTTATTACCACGGTTGCCACTCCTTGGCTGGACAATAAGCACACTGTTTTTGGTAGAGTTATAAAGGGGATGGATGTGGTACAGGTATGAGCTTGCATCAGTTTTTGTCAAGGCTATGCTATTAAATATTCTTCATTATCCTTTCTACTGTTATTTTAAATGTTTTCTGGCAACATCCGATATTTGGCATGTAACATAATGTAGCAGAGCACTTCATCCACAAGTTCCTAGTTTAGTCTTCCGAAGAGAGACTTCGAAGTTTTTGTTTGGTTATAATTTTTTAAGCAACCAAAGAGAGACTTCGAAGTTTTGGTTTTGTTATAAAGCGTGAAAAGGAAGAAGGGAGGGTGTTCTCATCTCCACTGAGAAAGGACCAATTATGACCTTAAGTTAGACAGTTTTTGTTGGTCGACCCTTGTTGTCATGTCCCTGAAAAACTTGGTGCCTTGGTGGAGAAGTACTTTCAATGGACGTTGTGTTAGAATTATGCCTACGAATAATTATATAAATAGATGAATTAATTAGTGGTATAAAGGTTGTGTCGAAATAACTTACATTTATTTAAATTAGGTAGTTGTAATGTTTTGCTAAAAATCAATTATAACTGGTGAGGTTTAAATAGTTTAGACCCACGACTATTTTAAATGGACCTACGGAGTCGCACACAAAAGAACTAGGTTATTACTAAATCAAGTCATTTCCTAATTAGGATTTTGATATGTATATTAGTATATATATCAAGATAGCTAAGGTAGCTAGAGACAACTCTTGCACATAAGATTTGTGAGAGAGAATCTTAAGGAGTTTTTCGCTAGCACGTGTGGACTACGTGTTTCAGGTCGTGTGTGGATACTAGTAGAGGTGCGACAATTGGCGTATAACTGAGACACAACAATCGTAGTTTTTTTTGCTGCAGTTCATTAGAAATTACCATGACAAAGACCAAGGTATGTTCTTGATTATAATATATGTGTAGATCCTAATTCATGGATTTCGAATTACAGCCTTTCAAATAATAAAGCGTTTCCGCTATTCAAAAGTTAATTCGATTTCCTACACGTCGTCTGTCACGTGATTGTGCATATGTTCTCATTTATCAACAGCCTTGAAATGAAATCTCTACTAAATTTTTACAGGCTATAGAGAAAGTGAAGACTGACAAGCAAGACAAACCATACCAAGATGTAAAAATCCTGAATGTGACTGTACCTAAATGAAGGCTATCTATTCAACTGCTCGATACCCTTTGTAATGCTTATGGTGATGCTAAAAGGGATTTGCTTGAGAAAATCATCAGGTACCCTTTTTAATGAACCTTGCAGCCCTTTTTCTTTTACTTCAATTGATTAGCTTTGATATTTAGGAGACAGCTTCTCTTCATATAATGTGAATGAAAATGAAGGAAATCACACACCTTGAGAAGTAGAAATATAGAGAGTACAATACAGTTTAGGACATGGACTTGACGTCTAACGAGTTATATAATTCCTCTGATTGACTCTTCCAGTTGAACCCTTCTGCTGCTTAAGTGACTTCTGTTTGTAATCTGGCTCTTTTATTTAAATTTTTTTCTTCCATGTGTCGTGTTAACTGAACACTTCATAAAATTGTGATTGAAGTAGGGGAAAAATTTACAAGCAACAGAAAAGAAAGGAAAAATAAATTTAAGGACTTTCATGTATTTTCGTTGTCGTAGAATGAAGTTAATTTCACGTGTGTTCATGTCTCCTCAAGATTTCTCATTAATATGCCGTGCAAACGTTTTTAGTAGACGTGTTATAGTACTTTACGGATTGCTTCATTACATGTCAAAATTCTCGTGGAAGATTAAAATTTGTGAGGGAGTACTACAAATGAGACCTTGCCCACTCAATAACAAATCCAACCATGATTGGTTGGGTTTCACCGATCTATATATGATGACATTGAACTAGACAAGCCCCGTGTCCACCTGAAGCTGCTACCTCTTTGATGTACAATATATTATCTTTGACAATGTTGTATTAATCTGACTGTTGGTATGTCAACCACATTAAGTGTACGGGGTTTTGTCATCCTCAAATACTTGTTCATGATGTTTTCCCTTTGTTAGGTAATCACTACTCTTTGCACGCCGTCGATTGCAAATGTCCTTCGAGGATGGTTGGCCTTCTCCTGTCTGTGTTTGCTGAGGCTAGTGAACTTGCGTCTTTCTTACTCATGTTGCTTTGAATATTTATTTCGGATGCTTCAGAGAGATATCATGAAATGCCGTCCGTCAGTTTTTCAAGAATTTGGTCCTGTAATTTGAAGTGGTTAAACTGTAAAGGCAGTTTTTCACTGGAAATTTTCTTTATCGAAGTCTAAGAGTTCGCTACCCGATTGAGCATGCGAAACCCTGGTTAAATAAACTGACTCGAAGCAATGATTGTATGAGACTCCATCCATTATATGATCATTTTAAAAAAAATATAAATATTATTGAGTTTTATCGTTGCAAGTCAAAACTGGTAAAATCCATATATGATCATTTGATAAAACTATGTAGATTATGGTGTTTCATCATTTCAAGTCAAAAGTTTATATAACTCACTAAATATCAATCTTGTACGACTTTACCTTATTAACAAAGGTGTTGTCCATCTCAAATATCATTTTGATCTATATAATTTGGAACTGATAAAAAATTCATTTGATCAAAGTATGGAGGGAAACGTAGTGAACAAATTGGGCACTCAACTCTTAAACATGGTGCACGTTAATGAACTTGAATCTAAAATATGGGATAAATTCTGTATGTACGCGAATTTATACTAAAATTTTAGATCTATGATTTTCTCTGAAAGTGCTTGTAATTGTAATCTAAAAAATATTCTTTTATGGCTATGTTTGCACCCAGGAACATTAGTTTATGAGGAGAAATGTCATTTAGTGAAATTATGTTTTCTTTTCTTTTTTCCTTAAATGCTTTTCGTCTCTCTTCCCAGTTTTTAGTTGCGCCAGTCAAGGAGCGAGGGTGGTGATTATGATAATATAATGTTAATGGTTCTGGAAAAGTAAGATGACTACTGGTCTACTACTGCCTTCGATTTTTATTAGTTATTTTTTTAGTTTAAATTACACGTATCAAGAAATCTCATTATAACATTAAATTTTTTTATTATGTTATACTATGATTGTCTTTATTTAATATGTATGGAAAAAAAGATATACTTATATTTTCTTGAAATATGCAAAAGGTGATAGAAAAAAATAAGTTTTTGTCTTGAAATATGAGAAAAATAGGTAAAAGAAAAAGAGAACTAAACTTTAGAAAAACAATTAAATAAATGAGCAACTATACCGAGGTATAGACATTTTTTGTTTTACCTTATCTTTTGCTTGTACAAAATATTTTATTCTCATAATTACGGATGCCATGACAGGTAAAGAAATTGTGAGATATGGGAGATTTTTGTGTATTTCGATTAAGACAGCACAGAAGCAGAAAGGGAAGACAAGAACTGAAAAGGGAGAAATTTTATTGAAGTGACACCTACTAGGCCACTAATAACTTACCCATAAGTTTTCGGATATGATACAATCCAAAAATAGAACCTGATCGCCAGCGACTATATATCAACTAGGGATGAAAAACGAACCGAACGGTTCGAACTCGAACTAAAATCGGCTCAGGAATCAAATTAGACATCGTATTTGTTTATTAATTGAGCGAGTTTGAACTCCCTTTCAAGTTTGATAAACCATACGAACCGAATGTGAGTAACTTTATATTCGCTCAAATTCTTTGCCGAACAGTTCGATTTCAGATGAGATATTCGAATATGAGCTCAATCGAACGCATTAGGAATTGGATGGGTATGCTCCTATTGTGGTTGTAATGCATTGTAAATGGTCTATTTCTTGGAATATGAGGAAACGAGGGAGTCTTTATGGCATACATGAATTCCAGATGCAAAGATCTTATTCTCATAAATCATAAAATTAGAGAATATTGATGCACTAGTGGTTGAGAAATTGAATGGTTGGATGTATTCATGTATATATCACAACTATTGTCTTGATTTATGATTTTATTTCTTTAATTTTCAAATATTTGGAAGAACAATCGACATACTTGAGCAGTTTGAACGATTTACATGAATCATGATTATTACTTTCAAGTTAGCTGTATGTATATTCAATATCCTATATATACATGATATATTTCGTCCTGATTTTATAAAATCGATCTTTACCTTTGAGATTTCATAGAAAGTCCTAATTTTCAAAAAGCCCTAAATTTAAAAATCCTAAATTTCGTTATTATTGTCACAAAGCATTCAAAGTTTATATTTTCTTAATTCCTTCTCATCAGAGCAGTAAAGTATAGAGTATTGTCTTTCAAGCCCAGAAAAAGATAAGTTCATATTCTTCTAATTCATTGTTTCTCATTTAGTTTGTTTGTTGTGTAATAATTGAAACTTTACTTACTATAGATTAATTGATTTTGCAGAGCATGTGAACAAAAGAGTGCAGACTATAGATTTTTGGGGTGTTAGTGTGTTAATATCCTCCGATGGTCAAAACAAGTTGGTTGTCAATATCCTCCGATGAACCAATATCCTATGATGGTTGCTTGAAGAAGTAATTTTAGCTTTGCTCCAGTGCTTACTTGAAGAACTGTTGTTGAAGTTGATGACTCATGGAGTCTGAAATCTCACAATTTGTAGTATATATTAAGATTCTTAGATTGCGATTATAGTCAATGTTATTTAATCTTATTTCTTGTGACCTCATGTTATGAATAAAATTTGAAATAAATTCAATTAGATTTTTTCATTATCTTTGTCATTTTTCTTCTTAATTTTCTATTTCAAATTGTTAAACGTTCAAGTGTAAAGTGTTGAACATTAGAGTTTCATCCAATTCGAGTATTAGCAATATATCATATTTGCATTCGATTTGAATTCAAACGAGCAGCTTGCATGAATATGAGATAGATTCAAGTCGAACTCGAGTAATCGAACTCGAATACGAAACAAATCCGAGCAAGTGAAAAAAAATTGCCTTTCAAATATGAGACGAATTCGAGTATGTTAGTATCTCGAATAGAATATGATCTAATATAAGTTTGAAGATATTCAGTTCGTTTTTATCCCTAATACCAACTCAATAAACGATTTGCAATGATGTTTCCTTAATTAGGGCGAGCGATTTTTAACTTCTAAATAAATCATATCGAAATTGATAAGAGAAACCAACATTCAAGTTATCAAAGACAACTAGAGCCTGTTGGGTATAAATGATGATGATGCTTAGAGTTTAGTTTGTGCATTTATACATACTTCGGGTGTTCTATAAATCTAAGTATATGCACACATTTTGCATCCACTAATGATTAACTTAGTGATCAGGGGATAAAGTATTACACACTAGGCAAGTCATCAGTTGAAAATTCTAAGAGAATTGATAGTGAAGAGGGATGTTTGTTGTTACTCAAAAATATTTTAAAATATTCTGCACATCAGACATTTCAAACAAAATCAACAAACCTTCAATGATTAAAACAGTCAGAGGAACTCATTAGGAGATAACAAAGTCAAACCAACCCGTCAGGAAAATGCGTCAGGATATGTCAGTGGCAAGCCAAACTTATCAGGGGGAACGCGTCAGGGCATGACAGTGACATGCCAACCCGTCAGGGGAACTCATCAGGGTATGACAATGTCAACTCGTCAGGGGAACTCATCAGGGTATGACAGTGGCAAACTAACCCGACTGAAAAACCCGTCAGGGAAAATGCTCAGCACTGCATCAGTGGATGCTTTGAATCTTAACGTTAGGGGATCAAGAAGTACTTGGATAACTCAAGTGAAGGTTGAAGCACTGATCGAGTCTTAAACAGGACTTGTCATCAGGGGATCCAAAAGCACTGATTAAATCCACATCAGGGCTTGTTATCAGTGGATAGTTATGACTACATACACTCGTCATCAGGATTTACACGCAAATCAATGAAGTTTGTTACAGAAGCAAGAGATATAAACTAGAAAGATATTTCTTGAAATTTTGTGGTCTAATGACAACTCTCAATCATTAAATGCACACAGATCAGGGAATGAAAAATAAGCAACAAAAGTAACAGCAATTTGACACATCATTCCTAAAGGACATCGATGTGACATATCTAAGTTGAAAGAGAAGGACGTCTAAGCACGTGGGGTTCAACTACTAATTTTCTATATATGTAAAAGAGTTCTCATTACACAAAAAAAAAGCCACATAATAAAAAGTAGAAGGAAGATTTGTAATAGATCTGTATAGAGATATTCAAAAAAAAAAGTAGTAGCTAGTGAGTGTGGAAAAAGGAGCTGTAATTTTATTACAGAGAAGCTATAACTTGTTACAGAATTTGTAATTGTTTAATCACATTTGTGGTTAAACAGATTTCTAGAAAACATCAAGTTTTAATACAACTATTTTAATTTGAATGTTTGTGTGTTCATTTTAAAGTCATTATCCAAAAAAACATCAAGTTTAATACAACTATTTTAACTTAAATACTTGTGTGTTCGTTTTAAAGTCATTATAATTTTTCTAATACTGAACCTATTTAACAGAGCCACTAACGGTCTATTTGATATTTGATAGGGGAAAAATGAATTTCAGACAATTACTTTCTTTATTTTCAAATGTTTGATTGTTTATAAAAATGTAGTTAAAAAATAATAATTTCTGGTCAAAAGAAAAACTTGAATAAAAATGGGAACAATGATTTAATATTTTGAAATGAAAAAATATTTTCTAAAGAAAAACAAAGAGTAGGAATATAAATTGGGTACAATGATTTAAAATTTTGAAATGAAAAAACATTTTTCAAAAGAAAACAAAGAAAAAGAATATAAATGAAACTGGGATGGCAAAAAAATTTTAATAAACCCACGACTTTTTTATTGTTTTTTTTCTTATTTTCTTTTAAACATTTATAACTCTATAAAAATATATACAAAAAATATTTTAAAATTATCATAATTCACAATTTCAAAATCTATAAATAGATACCCATATTGCTATAATTTTTTTAAAACTTTTCAAAATATTACTTTTTTACCTCTTAAAATACAACTATCAAACACCGAAAATTAGATCATTTTCAGAGAACATTTTCCAGAAATATTGTACTTACATCAAACAGAACCTAAAAATATAAAACACCGAGACCAAAGCAACTAATTTTCTTGATCAAAGATTGAAAATAACTATTGAACATAATATAAGAAACGTATATTCATCAATTTTAAAGCAAGAAGAACTAAAGTCGATATCTAACATATTAATCCAAGAGACTGCAGTCACTACTCAAAAGCACAAGATCTAAGACACTGAAAATCCATTCAGCAACTTAGTCAAGGAGGACGGACGCAACTACTCAAACAGCTTAATCGAAGAGGCTGAAGCCCATATCCTGCAGTAAGAATTAAGCAAACAAATCAGATCCTGAACAATTTCATATAATTAACCAAAATGTATGCAGGATTGATACATAGACAAAAAAATACTCCTAATATTGTATTGGATCCTTTTGTTGTGTGATCAACGGAAAAAAAACTTACATCATCAGACTCCTCTTTCTCTTCTACTTTCTCCTCTTTCTTTGCCTCAGCAGCAGGAGCGGCACCACCACCACCAACACCACCAGGAGCTGCAGCAGCCACAGCAACACCACCACCACCACCAGAAGGAACTGATGCCAATTTCTCCCTTCCAGATGCAATCAGTTCAGTGATATCCTTTCCCTTGACCTCAGACAGTAGTAACTCAATCTTATCATCATCAGCATCTACTCCAACTGCAATCAAAGTTTACTATGTTAAGGAAAGAGAAATAGTTCGCAGAACAATAGAAAAGCAGAAAGGAAAGAGAGGAACTTTCTGCCTCAGATATAATTTTTATACACAAGTAAACAACCAAGTCTAATCAACTCAACCAGTTAAATAAGTTCAGCAACTTACAATTGGTAATAAAATTACCAGACAACCAATTATTATATATGCTTGGCACAAAAAGAAACTGGAAACCTAATTAACACTCATAATTAAATTCAACAGGGCTTAGTCCCAAGATTAAAACAGTGGCACTAGTCAAAACATTGGTATTTATAGTGTTAAAATCTGATATAGATCAATTTGGTGCAACTGGTACTGTATAACAAGGAGAAGTTCTCCGCACAAACTGCTACTAGACAGTTGGTGCAAGAAACTAACTCCAAATGACAACTAGAGCAGCTCAATTTTATCTTCTCCTCATGCGAACTTGAGACCTTAAAATAATCACAAGAAGCAAATATTCTAATACTAATTGTTGCATGAAAATTGTCAAAACATCACATCAGTTAAAACTCTAAACAATTTTAAATGATGCACTATTATGTCAGATGAACTACAAATAACAAGAGCTAGTCAATCAATGACATACATACTATATATGTAATAGCTACCAACTAGTGACCAGCAATGCATTGAAGGAAAGAAAGAGTTCTGATAATGTAATAGCTATAGATTCTAAAGTATCATTTTTCCTTTTAACATAATAATGTATTCAATTAAGTACTTTGGTGTAATCTTAAATTAGAGAGTAGAAATAAGTACATATTTTCATATATACTAATATATGTATGTGTGTCTATGGAAATTACACATAGAAGCTGGGAGTTTCAGACATCCAAGGAAGGATAAAGGCAGCACCATCTCCCAAGCCTGGCAAAGGCGAAAGATCTCAGGCGGCCACTGCGAATGTTTCTGAGAAACAAGCCTTACTAGTAGTCATCACAGAAACCAGCTCTAATCAAAATAAAAAAACAAATATACGTACTTTTATACGCACACATGCACGATAAAAAAGAGACCACCTCCAAAACACACAATGAACTGATTTGCCCTAAACCAGAAATGAAAATTTCCACAACAATATCTGCAGAGTGCAGCCACATATTACATTTAAGTTCTACATTACTAAGAAAGCAATAACGACCAATTCATATATATATATATATATATATATATATATATATATATATATATCAAGTAACAACATAACTTTAAATAATTAACTCAATTAAAGATTGCTTACAACGCATATAACATTTATCAAAGCTTAATGATCACTCTCCAGAATCATAAAACTGCGGGATTACACTAAACTGATGTCGTATACCAAAGATTATAACATGAAATTAAACGCAACAAAGTAGAAACATGGATTAAAAGGAATATAACGGTTAAAGTAGGCACCTGATCCAAGAATATCCTTGAGATCCTCAGCAGTCGGGCAGGTGTTTCCACCCAAAACGGCCAACAAATATGCAGCAACCACCTTCATTCTGATTTCTTGCCGTTGATTTGTGGATTTGATTTGGTGGAGAAAATAATCTGCTTTTCTCTAGGGTTTTAACGAAAGGGACAGAAATGTCGAGAATGTGTACGAGTGTATCACTATCGCTATTCATCTTCTATTTGGTCCAAAACCCAACTAGATTTGCCTGGGCCGAAACAATGTCTGGGACAGTCGGACAGACATAAGCCCAATACAAAACAACAATTTCAAAAAAGTGAGCTATTAATTTGATAATTATAACTTGCGTTTGTTTAGCTTTTAAAATATAATTAAAATTTGAGAATGTTTAGATCTTATATAATTTAGACAGTTTATTTAACTTATCATTTATTTTTTAATAAATTTACTTTTATCTGAATACAATAAATCATAACAATAAAATTGAATAAATTAAGACTCAATAAAATAATAAAATAAATTAATTAATTTAGATATTTAAAGAAAAATATTAAAGAAATAATTAAATTTATATTCATATTCATATATAAATATTTAACTGATTCAGATATGATAAATTTATTTAGATTCATTATATGACATGTCTAACAAGAATTGATTTCAGAACATTCCTAAATAAGTATTAGATAGTTTATAATCTTAAGTATAAAAAAAGTTTATTTCATTATTATTAAATAATTTATTGGTTGTTGAAAAATTACTAATAATTTATTATTACAAAAGAAATTAAATTTATATATATAAAGCACTGGAAGCCTCAAAATTTATGTTATGTTTTTCTCTTCTTATTAAATGCATACAAACGATTTAAGTACTTTATTTTAATTTTTTATAAAATAAGTAAAGATTCAATGTTAAGAAAATCTATACTTGTATGTCACTAGTATTATTGACATAATTAAAATGCTCTTTTTTTTCAGTTTTATTTTGGTTACATAAAATATAAATGACCTAAAGTATATTTAAAAAATCTTATTATATATAATATACAAGTACTGAAATAATAAAAATTTCTTAATATAATAATTAATTAATTTATAAATTATGTTAAGAAAATAATAAGTTTGTTGAATAATTTTTAAAATTTTAGTCATTTTTTTATTGCTCAACATTTATTAAATCATATCACCATTAATAAATATATAGTATTTATAATGTATAATTTTATATAATAAATAAATATAGACTTGTTAATACAAACAATATTTTTCTATCACAACTTTATTTTTATCATTTCGTACTACTAAGAATGCAAGATTTAGGAAAAATGGGTATTTTTTTTCTAAATTAAAATTTTATGGTATTTTATTTTTAACCTTTTAATATAATGGAACTATGTTTTAATTTTGAAATTGTAGAAACTTGATAAACTCTCCAATTCTTTCATATTTTATCTATAGTTAAAATTATGTAAAATAAATTATATTAAAGGTTATACAGTTCATTGAAGTAATTCAGAAAAATGAATAATAAAGAAAAAGTAAGAACGTAAATTCTTATTGTGACTCAAAAAATGACAGAGAATGTATTTAGTAATAAATTATAATAATATACAAAACATATAATCAAAATCATTAAATCTAAAATTTTAGAGTAATAATTAATGAAAACTCACTTTCTAATTTTATTCATCCAAAGAAATGTAATAAAACGATTTAAGTTTTCAGCTTTTATTTCATAATTTTTATAATATTTATTAATTCATCCCACTCTAACTCATAATAAAATCAAATTATATGAGAAATCAAAATTATTACGATTTAAGTTCAATTATCATACTTGAAACTTATAGGAAAAAAATTATGAATTCTTATACGCAGTGCGGGATTAATGACTAGGTACATGTTAAGTTTAAAGTAACAATTTATTAGTATAACTAATATTGAGAGTTTAATATTTTATTCTTATAGTTCTATTAAAAGCAGGTCTTACATATTATTATAAAGTATAAAACTACTTACATTAATTATATATCACATTTGTTTTAAATGTGTTAACAAAAAAATTGCTTAATGATTATATGTATTACTGATTGGTAATTTTATATTAGGAATGTTAATGGTGCGGATCACTTTCGATTTTTGTATGGTTCAATTTTACACATTTAAAAGAAATCTTGCATAAAAAATGTACTGCGTCGCTACCAGTTTAAAATATCTATAAATCAAAACCGAACTGATTGGTGCAACGGTTCAAACCACACCGCATCAATAATAATAAAAAATTATATACCATATATTTAATATACTTTTTATAAGAACTATACAATTATATAATATAGAATATATAATATAATAAAATTTATGGATTAAAATTAGTATTTAAATAATTTAAATCAACATTTGATGAATATGAAACAATAATAATTACTATAAAAATATGTATATTATTCAATCATCACAAATAAATTCAAACTAAATGTTTTAATTACTTAAAGTAATATTAAAATATTAGTGCGGTGCAATTCGCACCATCGGTTCACTAAAGAATACTAAAACTGTAATGAACCGATACCGGTTCAAAAACCTTATGAACCAAAACTGCATCAATTATGAAGTCAATTCGGTTAAAAATCAATCATTCGAAGTGATTCGGCCGATTTAATTCCAATTATGATTTAAATTGTCATCCCCATTTCATATTTGACAGCTTAAATTTATATATAACAAAAATAATTATTTGCTTCTTATAAAGTTAACAGTCATAAACTATTTAACGTATTTCATGTTATTTGTAATGTTTTAAAAACTAGAAATGATTATTTGCTTGATTTTAAAGTCAAACAGTTACCTAAAATTTTGTATATGCCATCCAAGAATATTTGTAATTTACCTTTAAGTTAAAAAATATGAGTCAATGACATTTTAATATGTATTGACATAAAAAATACAATTTTAATAAGTGGAGCTTTTATTGATTATACTTTAATACTAAAAAAATATCAAAAGTATTAAAATAATTACGAAAGTACTAAAATTATTATCAAAAAAATAAAGTTACCATATAAAATACTAATATAGAAGTGTAAAATATTTGTTTGATTGAAGTGGAATTTTTTTCCCAAGTATACTAAATCGTCTTTTTTCCAAAGTATTATAATGTGTTGGGAAGAATTTTTTCCAAAGAGACATTACTAAGTAAAATGATTGGAAATTTGATTGGGATTACTTTTTTTTTTTGACAAACGATCATGAAGTCGATAGATTGTTTTGTACCAAAACAATCGAGTTTGATTTATTGTTTTGTACCACAACAATCAATTAAGACGGGTTAGTCGAATTAAATATTTAGTTGACTCATCTCTTGGTATATAGTTATAGATAAACTATAGATTACTATTTCCTCTGATTCACAACAATTATCGTTTTAACTCTTTGTATATAAATTTAAGTGATATCTATCATATGTTAAATATTTCATTTATTTTTTAAAATATTAATAGCAATTTTTTTTTTGATATGAGAATTAATGTGAATAAAAAATTTAATTAAAATAAAAAATTTACATATAAAAAACATCACTAAATTTAGGTGTACAATATCAAAGTGACAGTTATTACGAAAAAGAGAGTAGTATACAAATAAATCATAAATCTTGGATCGGATAATGTTATAAGTTGCCAATTTTTGTGTTGATAACATTCATTAACACCCATAACACTTTTGCAGCAGTACGCCCCAACTCTTCTATTAAAATTTAAAAGTGATGAGTAGGGACTACGGAGCGATGCTTTTTAGAAGTATACCTTCTTTAAAATCTACAGTACTAATTGTTTTATCAGCTCTATTCTATGCTCCATTGCACCTTATTTTGACAAGTGATATCTTGTTTAGACACGTGACTTTAGAAACTAAATCCGAAGGGATTACGTTCCGGGCACGTGGCAAGCTAGAACGAATGGAACACACAATTAAGAAGAAATGAATCAGTCGATCTCATATTCAATTAAAGATTGCAAAAATATGGAGAAGCTCAAAAAGCACGAAGAAGAACAGGAAGAATGGCATGTGATACAACTACAAACATCAAGAATCAAATTCTAAGTTCGTATAGCCTGGTTTGAGAGTTGTGCAATATATGCCGAGCCAACTAGCCCCCATAGGACTTAACCATAATTAGCATCATAATGTTAAGATCAAAATGAACTATTAGCTGCAAACACTAACCACACGCTTCCAAAATTCATTTTGCTGGCGACGCATTAAGAACTCGATGTAAACTATGGATAAATGGTGTGTAAAATTACATGCTTTTCACCAAGCAACTAAAGGGTATTATGCACGTCGGTATTCATCTCCGCAATCTCCAATTACTCTAAGAAGATCTTTCCCTTTCTGCGAGACTTCTCGGATGCTGTTTATATCTTCTTCCTCAAGATCAAGAGAAAACACTGCAAGTGAGTCGTTTACGTGTTCCGCGAGGCCAAGCCTAACACCTATCATTGATCCTGCCACTGCTGGCTGCAATTTTGCAAACAGATAAATGATACTCCGTAATAAATTAAATTAGAAGGAACCCCTTTCAAAAATGTTAGCAGAAAGAAAGAATATCATTTCATAAATGAGACACCTGATCTAGTATGTATTTTACAGCAACTGTGGGGATTGTGACCCCATGCTTTAAAGCCACCTTGTTAAGGGTCTGTAGCAAAACTTGGAAGAGACTCCATCCTCCCCAGGCATCAACCATCTGCCATAACGATTTAGGGATTTTATAAAATACATCAGCAGAACATATACTCTTGAATAGAAGATCAATCTCTTTATGCATCTTCCTTATATCATGATGGATTTGTATGCAACGTAAAATTTATAATTTCGATTTCATGTATCTGATTCGAAACGTTTTGCCCCTTTGGGGTTTCCTAAATTAGGTTGGATTTATTGAATAGCGAATACTCAAAAGACAAAATGAAAGCCCAAGTTTCTTCTAGAGCTCTACTTTATAATTTGTCCATGGAAAGAATACATACACGCTTGTACTTCTGGAGGGAAGGAGTGTTTAATGGAGGGCCAGCAAATGGAATATTTAAGTTGGTGTCAAGGAACTTTTCAGATAACAAGCCACCCATTACAGTCCCATACCTGCAAATAACATGACATTCAATATCAATTGGGAATACTAAGGAGAGTGTTAATGACAAGATCCATGCAAATGCTATTATTAGGGGCTGTGTCTTCGCACGGATGCACATTAATATAGACACACAATGACGTACATATGTGTGTGTGTGTTTTTGTTGAGAGAGAGATAGAGAGAGAGAGAGAGAGAGACGTTATCAGTTTGACTCCTGTAAGCTGGCAAAGCTCAGCCATCTTCTGTTGGGGGCGCATGTCAACAATGGAGTGTTGCACCTAAAGAGTGAAGAATGGTAGCAAATAAGTGTTCCCTACTTCCACTGTAAGGACATACATGATAAACTTGACGTCTGAAAGTCAGATTAACACACTTTTAGATTCAAAATAGGTATCTGATTATTTAAACATATTAAAAACAACGGCGAATATTTTACACTGTTTATAGAATACTAGTAATTCAATTGTAAGATTTTAAAACTACAAACAAATTACAAGTTCAAATTTGAAAAAAGGTAAATTGACTTTCAAATGTCGAAATTAATTATGATTTTCGAACCAGATTAGAGAGTAAAGCATACAGGAGATGCATAACAAACAAATGCACAAATACACACACACACACATATTTATGAATCTATCTACCTGATTGCTAACCACTGGAATCTCATTCTCCAGGATAATTTGTAAGCGCTCAGTGTCAAAGTTTGTTAAAGCGACAGTCTTAATCTTTCCTACATGTCAGATACTGAAGTTGTCCAGTCTAATCAAGAAATTCGATATAGCATATAGATGCCTCCAAGACTGTTGTAATAAACTAACCTTCTTCTTTGAGATCAGTGAGATGTTTTAGCGCATCAAGGTAGCCTGTATTGGAGTAATCCCACCTGGTTAAGGAAGATATATGAGAAAGGCCTATAAGCAAAGTATTTGCTAATCAACATTGCACCTTAAGTTAGATAATATGTTTCAATCAAGCATCCAGTAAGTGAGGAAAATATTTGAATACCAATGAAACTGAAGCATGTCGAGGGATGCAACGTCCATTCTCTTTCTTGACACGTCAATGCTATCACGGACATATTTACTGGTCATTTTAACTGGTGGAGGTACCCATTTGGTAAGACTGCATGCCAGAATGGAAAGCTAAAATTAAATTAATAAAAACTCATACTTATTCATGCTGCCTTCCAATATTTTCTATCACTTATTATTTGTCTTAGATGTGTTCCACAGCTCATTCTTTTACTAACTTTTTAAAATAAAACAGCATAAGATGCTAGTTATCTTAGATGTGTTATATAGCACGTTCTGTTACTATTTGTTTTTTCAAATAAAACAGTGTAAGATGCAAAAGGAACTAATATTAAATTTAACATAAGATATTTGTGCATGTAATTCACCCTCTGATATTTTCTAAGAACTCTGGAGGACGTTCTCTACGAACTCGATTGATAAAGATTCCATAAAGATCTTCTGCAGGACCATCTGTTCAATCAAATACAGTTCACTTAGAATGCCTGGAGAAAAGAGAAAGGTATTTATCTTAAGAATAAGCAGTTGAATATATTGTTGTGTCAAATTTTCTGACATATATCACGATAAAAGATCCTGTTACCATCTAAAGTTGTGAAGGAAATCCTACAGCTTAGAGAATAACTGTCTCAAGTTATCTCATTCAAGAGCATCAAGGCTAGAAATCAAGATATAAAATAAAATATAACAATTAGCACATCCTCCCATTTTCTCACATATATCCGCCATATCAAAAGTAGACAGCCCAGCATCAGCATATTGAAGCATAGCATCAACTGCACTATCTCGTTCTATTCTGCCCCAGCCACCACTAGTCTGCCACATCCCATTAACCACGCGGCATATATCCAATGAATCTTTCCCATTCTTAACAACAGTTTTCGATTTCTCTTCGGTTAACACACACTGGGGCGTTCTTGAAATCAGTTTATATGTTTCAGCTCTTTTAACTGGTTCTAGCTTAATTGAGTTGAAGGTGAATTGGCTGAAGGAGTGAGTCAAGATCTCCGCCATTATGAAAATCAAGAACTAGAATTTGCACTCACACTTTCACAGTACGAGGTAGGTGTTTCTTAATACCCAAAGCTACAGAATTTGTCAGCCAGTGGAGCGGTAGTTTATCCTATGCAACCCCGTGTCTTATTTCTGTACCATAAGTTTCTATAGGACTAACAATGAGTATGTGGCTCACTTTTCAGCTCCCCTTCTTTTGGATGCTTTCCAGGAGTATCTCACACATTTATCATTTACCATATATATAATATTATGCTTTAAAAAAAATACTCAGCAAGAAAAATTAAATTTGACTACATTACCGCAACTTGTATAGTAATTTACAGGAAAATGATAAAACTTGTTAAAAACATAAATGATAAAGCCAAAGAAAAACTCTAAAAAGTGAGAAATAATGGCGTCAAATATTTTCCAACCACTTCTTCTCGAAACCAAAAGGGTATATTCGTAAATTAATAAGAAATCACAAAAGGGTATCCAGATTTGGCTTCCATGATATTTCTCCCAAGAAAAAAAAAAAAAATGCTTGCATGGAAAAATAGAAAGGCCCAGAAAATACCGCGTAGCCAATTGAAAATTAAAAAGGATTAGATGAAGCAACTTCCACCATTGAAACAGTTCTTATACCACTTAAAATAATTAAACAAATCAAAATGATTCATTCAATCAGGAAAATTGATACTATAAAAATCAAAATTGAAACGAAAAGGATCAGATTGATGGGAATTACAGTGATCGGCCATGTCAAAGGTGGAGAGACCAGCATCAGCATACTTGAGCATAGCCTCAACGGCGTCGTCTCGGTCGATTCTGCCCCAACCGCCGCTGGTCTGCCACATACCGTTGAGAACTCGGCAAATCTGCAAAGAATCGTTGCCGTTCTTCACCGTCACTTCCCGGTTCTTCTCGGCTACTCTGACATCGCACTGGACCTGTCTCCGAGCCTCAGGTTTGGCCTTAGGTTTGGGGAAGCTAGTGAAGCTAAGATTGGTGAAAGTACGTGGGAGAGTTATAGCCATTTTCGGTTCTTCGTAAAGGCGAGAAATGTGTTCGATGAAATTCCAAGCAGAAGAAGATAACGTTTACCGTACAATAATACAACTAGCATTTCAATCGATGCATAATTAGATTTTTTTAGATTGATTAAAATTATTTACTTTATAATATATACTACTCCTATTTTTTAATTTTTAACAACTTTTCTTATATTAAATTTGAAATTAGTAATTTATATTGTTGAGATTAGTAGATGGCCACATTGAAATAAACCACTTACAATCCCGAGACTTCTTATGGTAATACTCCGCGCTAACATATTCTCTATATTTCTTGCATAAATAAATGTAAAACTAAAAAAAGTGAATAATAACATAATGCTACATGAAATGTTTTTGCTCTACCTTTAAATATTTGTCCAACACTTGTTACAACATTAGACCAATCATAAGAAAATAAAAATTTTCCATTACTATTGCAACCACTATTATCTAAAACATTTATATCAATGTACATATCAAAAGAATGTGTTATGAACTATGACATTTGACGATTATATATAATATTTAAAATTATTAAAACTTATAATTATATTAAAACTTGAAGTTATTGTAACTAATAGTTTATTATCTGATATAAATAAAATATCAATGTAAAAGAGTGAGTTAAATTTTATTGTAAAAAACTACTAGAAATGTATTCGGAGAGTTTAATAAAATTCAAGTTAGTCAACCTTATCGGAGACTAAAAAATACTAGTATATCAGAGACTAAAGAGTGTATTATCGGAGATTATTGTTAAAACTGTAAGAGATTAAGTCAAAGTTACTCTCTAATGTAGTGAAAAGTTTTAAATTGGTTAAAACTCTGAACAAGATCCATAACAAAGTCACAATCAAAGATTGACAAGGTTGGGAAACTGGTCTAAATCAAGTTTGGATTGTCAGAATTCATGTATATAATCAGATTCAAATCAGATGAAAAAGGAAGATATATCTCAATATCTATTGGACAAAAGAAAAATCTTTGTAATATCACAATATCCAAAGGATATATAAGAGACACATAGATAAAGATAAATATAGTCTTTACAATATACAAAATGTAATTACAAATTAGATAATAGTACAGAAAAGAGAAAAAAAGAGAGAAAGATTTATTTAGTTCATTAACTCTGTAATAACATAACAAAATTTGATAGATTTTGAGAAGTAAGTTTTCATAATTTGAGAAGTTAAGAAATTATTTTTTAAATAGTAATTGTTTATTTTTTTGAACAGATTTTTTAGAAGTTGGTATCAATTCGTGACAACTAGATTGTAATTTTAGATTCAAAATCAATAAAAAATATTTTTTATTGATTGATACAATCTGTTGTGTTTTTATTTTTATAATTTATTTACAGATTGTACTGTGATTTTTATATTAAAAAATAAATTTGAAAATTATATTCAACCTCCTTTTATAATTAGTCATCCGAGGATTAAAGAATGCGACATGATATGTCTATTTTCAGATTCCTCCATCAGAATACCCATCTTTACAAGTAAAAATTTCAAAATTATCTGAAATCTCATCAAGTGAACTACTACATTTAGTAATCCTTAGACAATTATTGCCAACACACATGATTTTCACTACAAGAGGTCACTGTACTATACAATTCGCACCAAACTCAATTCTTTTCATTCCATATTAAATTAATTCAACAAACAAAACATAATTTTACATCATCTTGATTTTGAACTAAACACAAGAATGATCAACTATGTTATGCCAAATCGAAATGAAAAACCTAGTGAAATGGTACTCCTACAATTGTCTTGATTTCGGCATAATCCTTGTACATTGTAATTTTCGTAATGATTCGTGTACTTTTATTTGTAATTTTAAATTGGTCATTTTTTATATCAAATAAATAACTAAATTAAAACCGATACAATAGTATATGGACAATTTTAATAGGTTTATTTATTGTAAAACTAATTTGAAAATGTAAACAATACTACACAAATTAATTTAAAAACTAGAATGTATAAGACTAAATTGAAATAACAACAATAGTACAAAACCATTTTAGTAGTTTTGTCAAATCGAAACATTGTCATTCCTCAAACATTTCCCATTAGATAAACATTTCCGACCAAATTAGAGTATTGCAAATGCCTATCAATTTTAATTACAATAGACCCCGATTAAACTTTATAAATCACAAATCATGATTCATCCATTACCAACAACTCTGCAATCAACAAACAAATCAAATCAAATCAAATCAAATAAACACAAACAAAAAAGGACGAATAAAAAGAATGGGAAAAAATAATCAAACAACAAAAGTACATTAATAAATAATGAGCATCATTCAACAAAAATAACTTCAAATATAACACAAAAACCAAAACAAATAATCTGTATAAATATCAAAATGAAACCATATAAAATTAACGTTATATCACGACAAAGTTAAATTAATAGTCATACACATTCAAAGATTAATTCGAAAATCTATTTTTGTTAATAACACACAATTGAAAAATAAACATAGAAATAAATCTAAAGCAATAAACATGAAGGACGAACAATGATGAAGACGAAGAAGAGAGCTTCTTACAGATGAGAAGATCGATTTTCAAGATGAGAAGAATCGAATAAGTGGAACGAATCAAAAACAAATTGAGTTGAAAACGAAAATCGTTATTTGTTCGTTTTGATGAAGAAGAAATAGAGCGCTCACTACCCAATAATTGTACAGTGTATAATGTCAAGGTCACTTAAATAATTCTACACTAACTAAATAATTTGGGTGAAATGATTTTAAAACAACACTACTGCCATGAAAATAGTCTTCAAATTAAGAATTAACTTGTCATTTGTCGATTTTATTTTAAGTACTTTGTATATTTGATTTGGACCCCTTAAAAACATGGGCTTTTTAACCCAACTCATTGTAGCCCAATTTGTTTTAGCTCAACCCATGGGCGACCCAATGCGTTATATTAATTTTTTTTTTGTTGTTATGGAAGAGACCACTGTCTAGAGATTTACATATATTCACACATTCCATCAACTATCTTGTGTTGTATTAAATATTTATTATACATTGTCTAGCCTAAGTTGGTTGCTTAAGTTAAATTCTATGTTTTTACTGTACGCCTAGTTTTACGTTTATTCAGTGTTGGTGGATTTGATTGGTAAAAGATAAGTTTTATTATTTTATGAAGATTTTCAATATTTTATGTAACAATATAATATGACGCTCAATCTATTAAAGTTTAAAATGTTATGATTTGTTTTGTTATATAAAATTTTAAAAGGGTAAAAAGCTCGATGTCTTGCTCGGTCCATTGATCATTGAACTTTGGGCTTATAAAATGAGCTTCAAATAAGTTGGACGTTTTTAGCTCAATCCATTTTAGTCGAACCAATTTATTTTAGCCTAACCCGCCTATTTGTCAAGTTTATTTTTGGTATTTTTACGTATCTATATATAATTGTCGCACACAATATTAAAGTAGAATTTAGAAGTATAATTTTGTATACTACCCTCATATTTAATGCACCTCTTTAATTTTTATTATCTATAATTTTTATTATACTAAATGATAAATAAAATATTTTATATTAATATTAATTACAAAATAATAAATTAATATTATGTACATACTATTTTATCATATTCACATTCATTAAAACTATAATATCACTTTTCACAATCATCAAACTAACTTTTAAAAAAAAGGGATATTGGTGCAACTCAAGTTTTATTCATATTTATTAAAACTATAATATTATTTTATCATATTTTATACTATTCTATAATTTTACTTTATTACATATATCAATATATATACACACACACTAATATATTATTTATATTAATTTACTATAAAAAGTAATATTTTATTTATATTTAATAAAATATTTTTACCATACATTATAGTGATTAATTAATACATTAGTACAAAATATTAATATACATACTATTGTAATTCGTATTATATTACATAAAAATTATAATAATATAATGTATCATATATAATATATTATATATAGTACTAATATATAGTATATTAATATTACATTAATATTATTAATAATTTTTTTCTACTATTATATGTTATAATAATATATTAAAATATGATTTATAATATGCATTAATATATTATCTATATTTATTAATATTTTAATATTATATTATAATTATTTTATATATAAATATTATATAATATAATATATTAATGTGTATTAACACATTATCTATTAATTATAAAATTAATAAATATAAATGACAAAAGTTTAAATATTATTATTTTTATTATGGTGTATCATATATTAGAGAATCTGGTGTAGATAAGATAAATATTGAATTTGTATATATATAAAAATTGTGTTTTACTTCTATAAAATGAGAATCTGTTAAGAAAAACTGTCTTAGCAATCGTCAAATTTGATAAGATTTTATCGGGAAGTATACCATTACGACCATTAAAATAGAGCTATGAGCGGATATTAGAGCCATCAACGGATAAATATTTATTGACCGATATATAACAAAGTTTCATCCAAAATACTTAAGGAACTGCCTAAGCTATCAAATGCTGTATCCCTAATAACAATACTCAAGCAATAGTGCAAGCTAAAAACATGAACAAAATTCAGAAACTGTGTAAGCCAAAAAGATGGACACAAATTCAGAATAGTTACAATTGTTACTTACATTCATAATAACCATTAAAACCCCAAAATTATCAATTCATAAATAATATCCAAAATGAACCACTAATTTGCATTGTCGTAACAAAAACAAACATAACAACCATACAACCATTCAATGCATTGTTTTTCCCAAAACACAACAATGGATAAAACATTGTGTGGTAGCATAAACATCCCCCAACATAATAGAACTATTGATTCTGAACTTGTACATAAATCTCAACTTCCTTGTCATAGGGATATAATGTGCAATTTCCATGACTTCATTATCATTTGATAGAAGCCTTATCCCATCTTTAAGCAGTCCTCCAGGAGTCTTGTGCCACATCTTCACATTTCCAGTAACACCAAACTCCATAGCCATTAAATTCAACTCCAGTAGTGATAACTCATCCATATCACAGTAGTCAATATAACCAACACATGCACCTATGTATACAGTCATGTCATCCACAAATTGACCCCATAGTACATTTTTATAGTAAACTTATCTCCATTTCTGTCATAATCTGCAAATATATGGGGACCACAGTGAAAATTAATAATTCATATGCGAAAAATGATTAAAAAACACAAAAGAAGCAAAACCAGAGCATCATGTCACTATCGAGTGCAACACATATGTGACTTATTAAACAACACAACAACAATAAAACAACAAAAAATAATAAATGACTAAAGAGTATAAAGAACCTTAGCTTTTAAGGGCACTAGCAGAAAAGACACCAAAAACTTTTTCTTTAATACTACAGTACATTCTTGAGAACAAAATTCATCTTACATTTCGATAACAATACAGCTCAACATTTATGAACTACAAAAGAAGTAGATCAAGTACATACCGTATAATGGGGTGCCAAATATTTCATCTTCCTTCGATCGTTTATACCAACCCATCTCAGATGTAATCAATGTGTTAATACAAGGAAGTGAAATATAATATAATACTAAAACCCTAGAAATGAACTTGAGAAACGCGATGGCCGAATGTGTTGAGTCCCTTGTGGCACGCGCATGTGCATAAGAATGGATTTTTTTTTTCATTTTATTTTTTGTGATAATAGATATGTGATGAGACAAATCTACCCTTCCTAATTAGTCACATGCATCACACGTGTTTTTGTTTTGGCCAAAATGTTGCGGGAGAACTCAATAGTTGGCTTATCGAGATAAAAAGGAATCAAATCGACAAAAAAAATAGAATTAAAGACGACTTTTGAAAGTTGACCAAAAGATAGAGAGAGACAGAATTTGTTGATCAAGTCTAATAAGTTTATTTTTTATATACATAGTATTTCGTAAGTATTTCATAATCTCAAATATATTACGTATATAAAAAAATAAACACAAAAATATTGGCTCTATATCATTACATGTTTGTTAGTAATTTAGTTTAAAGATAAAATAAGTATTAATGACCAATGGATATCCCAAATCAAAATTCAAATTATTAACAAATAATGATAAGAAGTGTGGAAGTGATACTAATCATTGATACAATTTTAAAGAAAAATAGCTTTTATTATAATTTTTCATTTAAACTGGTTTTGTTACCAAATTACTAACAAACATGTAATGATATAGAGCCAATATTTTTGTGTTTATTTTTTTATATACGTAGTATTTGATAAGTATTTAAATTTGTCATTGTCTAAAATTATTAGAATTATAAATTAATTTGGTAAAACTTTAATTGGTTAGCAAATTAATTAGAGAAATTTTAAGAATAAGATTTCCATCTGATTTTTATATATTAAATAAGATGAATTGTGGTAGTAGGGAAAAAAACTTTTTTATTTGAAGAAAGAAGAACAATGGTAGTAGAATGCCGAAAAAAGAAAAGGGTGAGTGAGGGTGGAGGAGGGGTTGTTAAGGCAAAACACATATATACCGTAAGTTGTTGGTGTTAGATCTACGAAGGCAAAAACAATACTTATAATAGATAATTATTAGAGAGAAGAATATGAATGTATATAGGGTTTTGCTTGAAGTATGACACCATAGGTATCAAGTTTGGAATATCCAATTTGTTCTCCCAGAAGAATATATATATATACACCCTTGTGATCAGGTTATTAAAATCAACATAAACTCGTTTCAATTAAGATTTTACATTGACTCATACACCACGTATAATTGTGTCCCAGTGAGATAGCCTAGAACTTGTAAAAGGGGGGTTGAATACAAGTTCTTGAAACCTTTTCGAATTCTTGTTCTTCAAAGTATTAAAACTTGCGGAAAATAAAGAACAAAAATAAGAACAAATTTATAAACAATTGCTTTTATTGATTAACAATTGATTACAAATTCTAACAATCACAAATCGATTGTTAGTTTCAATTTCTGTATTGTATATATACAAATCTATAAAAACATACAGCTTTTAATATAATTTTGTAAAATTAATTACAGTTTCCAAATCTGAATCGTAATTCACACTAGTACAAAAACTGTCTTATGCGTCGCTTTATTTGCGTCAGTTGTTTAATAGAACTTTCGCATATAGTAGCCCGGTGACATTGTCGTAAATAAAAGAAAAACTATTTGCGTCGGTTCTTTTAAAAGACCGACGCAAATTCTATGAAAATATTTAAAAAATAAATTAGTTCAACATTTGCGTCGATTAGTATAAAACACCGACACAAATAGTTTTTCTTATTTGTGTCGGTTGTTTTAAAAAACTGACGCAAAATATGTATAAATAATTAAAAAATAAATTAAAAAAGAATTTGCGACGCTTGTTTTAAAGAACCGACGCTAAATCTTTAAAAAAAATTAAAAAATAAATTAATAACGAATTTGCGTCTATTATTTTAAAGAACCGACGCATATTCTCTAATATTAGTAAACTAGATCTCTATTCTCGAACTCTAGTGTCATATTATATTCTTTCTGAGAGGAAGCTTCTCCTTGTGCCTTTTTTACTTCGGCCCAATATTGTGAACTCTCTTTTCCCAAAAGAAAGTACATAGGTTATAACTTTTGCTACGTTGGGTTCGTAAGAGAGGAGGGAGAGGTACGTAGTTCATCTTCGGCGTGTTGTTTGGCTGAGTTTTGCAGGTTTCTTTCTTCCGTCCGGCCCGACAGGCTGCTTTGTATTGTAAGTCATTGTTAATTAAAATAATACATTTATTACATGCTTATTTAAAATATCAGTATGTATGCTCGAACTATTATGTGTCTGCATCTGATTTTATCTGTACAATCATTGTGCTTACTTAGTTATACATGGATCGTCAAACATGGATGTACAATATATTGCGTGTCGATGACGCATATGTTAGAGGGGTTAACGAGTTTATTACATGTGCGGTTGAACACCAAAAAAGCAAAAAGGAACAAGGAAAAGAAGACATGATTGTGTACCCGTGCCGCCTTTGTGGTAATTTAAAAAAATATTCTAGTGTGGAAACAGTGCGTGAACATTTATTTCGTCGGGGTTTTAAGAAGGGTTATACGAAGCGGATTTGGCATGGTGAGGGAATAGACTTTGATATGACTGGTAGCTCAAGGTTGAATTATGCAACCAAGTGCGATAAATCGGTCAATAATGACAAAGATGATGTTGACATTGATAGGGTGGAAGATATGATACAAGATCTGCAAGACCATATGATGCTACAACCGGATATATTTGAGAGCTTGGTCTGCGATTCTAAGAAACTTTTGTATTCCGGGTGCAGCGACGAGTTGACAAGGTTGTTAACAACTTTGAAGTTGTACAAGTTGAAAGTAAAGAATGGATGGAGTGAGAAGAGTTTTATAGAATTGTTAAAACTTTTACGAGAAAAATACTTCCGGTGAATAATGAGCTTCCCACTTCCACGTACGAGGCAAAGAAGATGTTGTGTCCTATAAGTATGGACGTGAAGAAGATACATGCATGTCCAAATGAATGTGTGTTGTTTCGAAATGAGAACGAACATTTACACACATGTCCTAAGTGTGTAGCATCTCGGTACAAGCGGGAGGGTAATGATTCTTCTAAGGATGATAAAAAAAGGGCTCCTACCAAGGCGGTTTAGTATTTACACACAGTGCAACGATTCAAACGCCTATTTGCAAATGCAAAAGATGCAAAACATTTGAGGTGACATACAGAATGGAGGAAATCAGATGGGATGCTTAGACACCCGAGTGACTCTCCACAATGGAGAACCATTGATGGAAAGTTTCCTGAATTTCGTGGAGAAGTTAGGAATCTACGGCTTGGCCTTTGTACGGATGAGATGAATCCTTATGGCACTCTAAGCTGTCAACATAGCACTTGGCCAGTTCTTTTGGTGATTTATAATTTGCCTCCGTGGTTGTGTATGAAGCGCAAGTATATTATGTTGTCCTTGTTAATCTTAGGGCCTAAACAACCTGGGAATAATATAGATGTTTATCTTCAGCCACTTCTTGAAGATTTAAAACTTTTGTGGGATGAAGGTGTGACAGTGTTCGATGCAAATACTCAAATGGATTTCACATTACGTGTGATGTTATTTTACACCATAAATGACTTTCTTGCTTATGGAAACTTGTCAGGGTACACTGTCAAAGGAGGTAAAACATGTCCAATTTGTGAAGATGCTACTATTGACCACCGTCTAAATAATTGCAACAAAAAATGTTTTTATGAGTCACCAAACATTTCTTCCTCGTGATCACCCTTATCGTAAGATGAAAAAGGCTTTTAATGGGCATATCGAGACTTGAGAAGCCCGTTTGCCTTTAACTGGGGAAGAAGTCTTTGAGCGGGTTAAGGATATTGATGTTGTATTTGGAAAGTTGTATCAACCTCCTAAGCCAAAGAATCTGTGGAAGAAAAGATCCATATTTTGGGATCTCCCATATTGGGAACACATATAAGTTTGACATTGTCTTGATTTTATGCATATTGAGAAAAATATCTGTGATAGTATTGTTGGGACATTGTTGAATATACCGGGAAAGACAAAGGACGGGATCAAAGTCAGAAAAGATATGAAAGAAATGGGTATACGACTAGAGTTAGCACCGTAAGAATTGGAGAAGCGTACATATCTACCTCCAGCTTGTTATACTTTGTGTAAAAAAGAGAAAATAGATTTTTGTAAGTGTTTGTTTGGTGTGAAGGTCCCATATGGATATTCTTCAAACATCAAAAGGTTTGTGTCGATGAAAGATTTAAAACTGCTGGGTATGAAGTCACACGATTGTCATGTGTTAATGCAACAACTATTACCAATTGCAATTCGAGGGATATTGCCGAATCACGTGAGACTTGTTGTTATGAAACTTTGTTTTTTCTTCAATGCCATCTGTAGCAAGGTGATTGAACCTATCACGTTGGATAAATTACAAGTTGATATTGTTGTCACACTATGTCAGTTTGAAGTGTATTTTTCACCTTCATTTTTTGACATTATGGTACATTTAGTTATTCATTTGGTTAGAGAGATTAAGTTATGTGGCTTGGTATATTTGCGGTATATGTATCCTTTTGAGAGATTCATGGGTATCTTGAAAGGATATGTGAGGAACCGATATCGGCCGGAAGCTAGTATAGTTGAAGGATATTCAGTTGAGGAGGCTATTGAATTTTGCACTGAGTATTTAGCAGTTGTCAATCTAATTGGAATTCTCAAATCTCATCACGAGGGAAGACTTCACGGTGAGGGTACATTGGGATCCAAATGGATCTCTCCTGGGTGTGAACTGTGCGATAGAGTTCATCTCTATGTCCTACAACACATGACTGAAGTTCATCCTTACTTAAATTGTCATGTAAATTTGATTAGGAGGCAGAATCCTTCAAAAAGTGGCATTTGGGTCACAAATTAACATAATCGCTCATTTGTTCGATGGTTTAAAGACCGTGTAATGTGCCAGTTGTCAGATACACCAAATGTTGTTTCTAATACGATAAAATGGTTAGCATATGGCCCCAACATGCTTGTGAGATCTTATGAAGGTTATGATGTTAATGGATATACTTTTTACACCCAGTGTCAAGATGGAAAGAGCACTATGCAAAATAGTGGAGTTACCGTGGAAGATTCATCAACAGAATTTTGTAGAGGCAAATCTTCAAGATTGAAAGATGTGAAAAACTCATACTATGGGGTGATTGAAGATATTTGGGAGCTTGAGTACCGAGATTTCAAGGTTGGTCTCTTTCGTTGTAATTGGATTGATATACGACGTGGTGTTAGAAAGGATGACTTAGGATTTACTTTGCTAGATTTTTCTTAGTGGGGTCACGTGAAAAACCCATTTGTACTCGCAACGCAAGTAAAACAAGTATATTATATCCAAGATCCTGCCGATCCTAAGTGTTCAATTGTTGTTCAAGGCAAGAGAAATATTCTTGGTATTGATGATGTTGATAAAGACGACACTAGTACAAAATTGATCATATGCGTCAGTTAAATTAACTATTTTGCGTCGGTTAACAAGAGACGCATATGGCGGAGACGCAAAAACTTGACTATTTTGCGTCGGTTAAAGAGATGACGCAAAACATTATCATTTGCGTCGTACCTTTAATACGACCGACGCAAATGATATGGTCATTTGCGTCGGACTTTTAAAACAACCGACGCAAATGATAATTATTTTTAGTTATTTATTTTTTTAATTATTTTTGTAGTTTTTGCGTCGGGTCTTTTAAAGACCCGACGCAAATACTCAACAATATTTTTTAATTATTTAATTAAAAACTAATTATTTTTAGTTATTTATTTTTTTAATTATTCAAGAAATTTTTTAACTTACACAAAATGAGTTAGAGTTTCCATCAAGGATCTATCAAACATAAGTAGAAACAATTACTAAATTAAAGTGCATAACAAAAAAGAGAGATAACATACAACAACACTAGATTTACTGCATTATGTTCCCAAATTAATCTGATGCATATACATTTACATTACATATATATACATACACACACACACACACACATATAGAGAGACAGAAAACTGGAAGTCCACTTGTGGTTCTCTTATTTCCCTTGCAATATTTTGGGACCGGTTGCTTGTACTTCTTGTGTGTCATCTTCTTCACTTGTGCAACATTCCAGATTCATTTAAGTCGATGAGATTTGACAATTTCTTCGTGAGGTTGAGACGAACCTTCTTGTATATCATCATCATCTAACGAAATAGAAATAAGTGGATATGAATTAAAAAGAAAAAATATAGTAATGAGGAATAGTAAAGTAAAGTATACTGCAGATACAAGAAGAAAAGTACCAAAACTAGGATTATTTTTATGTTTAGATAAAAGAATATCATATATAAATATATTTGCTACTCAAGAAATATAGTGCAATTTAAAAGATTGATATGAAAGAATACTCAATTTCACTGATATCAAAAGATGGAGGTGGGCCCAAAAATCTAGAATTTCTTGAGGAGAGCTTGCAAAAATATTGAATCTACCACCCATGTTTTTCTCCATTTTATACCCACCAAGAACAGGAACCAGCAACATTAACATATATAGGCACCAGCCCCTTACAAATAGACATGAGCCTATAAAATGAAAATGAAAATGTATTTCGCGCAATGGAAATGAAAAGGATTTAAAGAGAACATGGTTCGTCTTCAAAAAGCGGTAAAATAAAAATGTATGCCACGATTTGAAAATGCAAAGGCGATAAAATATATTAATATATTTTTTTTCGTACGGTGGCATACTCGTAATTAATCGTACAATTATTTGCGTCAGTTTTTTAAAATAAGCGACGCAAATATTTTATTAATTTATTTTTTAATTATTTTTATAGTTTTTTTGTTGGTCCTTTTAAAGAACCGACGTAAATACTCAACAATATTATTTGATTATTTAATTAAAAAATAATTATTTTTAGTTATTTATTTTTTTAATT
>CM025788.1:5935340-5951424 GCA_014636745.2 Centella asiatica
TGAAATCTTCTAAGTGTCTGTGTGACAATTGGACTAAGTGTCCTGCTAAAGAGGTCTAAGTGACCCATTGTAAATTGGACTAAGTGTCCTCTTGCTGATTGTTCTGTGTGAACAGATTATAGTGATAGCCTTCTCAAGTAAAAGAGAAGAAGAGTGGAGGAGGATTATTCCGAACCACTATAAAAATTCTATCTCTTCTCCTGCTTATCTTTTATATTGCTTCCTTGCTTTGCTGTGCTTTGCTTTAGTCCTGCTGAACTTGTTCAGCAAAGACTTACTATCTTTGCTACTTTAAGCCATTAACTTTTGATTTAAAATCTAAGGGGTTCCTTGCTTAAAACAATTCCGCTGCTAAACTCTTTGAAAATCATAAGAAACCTTTTTATAAGCAAGAATATTTTGAATTCAGTAAAGTTTTCTAAGTAAGACTTAATTTTTGAAAAACACTATTCAACCCCCCCTTCTAGTATTTTTACCTTTTGGGACCTAACAGACCCGACACAAATACTCAAATAATATTATTTAATTATTTAATTAAAAAATAATTATTTTTAGTTATTTATTTTTTTAATTATTTTTATAGTGTTTGCATCGGTCCTTTAAAAGACCCGACGCAAATACTCAACACTATTTGAGTCGGTTATTTAAACAAGCGACGCAAATGTGTTATTAATTTATTTTTTAATTATTTTTATAGTTTTTGCATCGGTCTTTTAAAAGAACTGACGCAAATACCGTTTGTTTTATTTACCATAATTCCATCGTTCTATTATATGCGACAGTTCTATTAAATAATCGACGCAAATAAGGCGACACATAATGTAGTTTTTGTACTAGTGCGAGTATAACCAATTTGATGAGAAACCTCCTTTCTCTATAAGTGTACCTACCCTGTATGGTGACGATTATGTAGAAACAAACTACGTACGTAATGACCATGGTGAAGGGTTATGGATTGATCATGGAAACTAAGTGACCAGTGTTTCAAATTTGTACATTAAAGAAGTTGTAATTACAAATATGCAAATAATATCGATGAGCAAATTATTGTAAATTTTAATTTGTTTTAATATTCCAATAGTTGTAGCTGATTGATTTGTGAAGTAAATTATACAGCGTAGTGGTCTATTAATAGGAAAAAAAAATCTTAAATTAAATTGCGTCAATGCTTTAAAAGATATGACGCAAAAGATATTATTTGCTTCGCTCGGGAAAAAAGACATGACACAAATAGTCAAAATTTAAATTGAAAGTAAAGGTTATTTGCGTCGGTCGAAAAAAGGACCGACGCAAATAATCCCTACATGATAAAAAGTAAAAAATAAAAATATATGTATATGCAATTGTGTCGGTGCTTTAGCAAACCTGACGCAAATAGTCTAATAATGCGTCTAAGTTTTTGCGTCGGTTGAAGAAAAGGCCTGACGCAAATAGTGTAACAGGAAAAAAAAATTAAATTTAAAGTAGAGGTTATTTGCGTTGGTTGGGGGAAGGACCGACGCAAATAATCGCTGCATGATAAAAAGTAAAAAAGAAAAATATATGTATTTTTTTCATATTTATTTATTTTTTATGTTTTTTTTAAATAAGAAAGAAACACAAACTAAGTAACAAATGTAAAGTATAAAACAAATAAGTAAATGACCAAAATCCTCCACCACACTTAAATAATACATTTTTTTTAAATAAGAAAGAAACTTTTTTTGTTTTTTTTAATAATACCCGCATTTATAAGGTGTGGGCACGCCTTGTGAAATATAATAAGCTGAAATTTTAGTGTTAAAATTCGCTATTTGTGAAATTGGAAATTGCAACAAGGTGTGGGCACGCCTTGTGCAAAGTTATAAACTGAATTCTATATATAAAGTAGAGGTTATTTGCGTCGGTCGGGGTAAGGACCGACGCAAATAATCCCTGCATGATAAAAATAAAAAATAAAATATATGTATATGTATTTGCGTCGGTGCTTTAGAAGATCCCAACGCAAATAGTCTTGAAATTGCGTCGGTCCTTTAAAAGGCCCAACACAAATAGTTTAACATTTGCGTCGGTCATTTAAAAGACCCGATGCAAAAAAGTTATGTCTAATTACAAGTATGCCACCATCCCTAAAAATTCATATTACCGCCTTTTCATTTCCATTTCGCGGCATTCTCTGAAAAAAGCTCCTGCAACTCATTTTGAAAACCCTAAGCTCCCGATCAACAGATTCTTTGTAAACTTTTTCATTCCGTTGACTCAACTTCAGTAGAAAAAAGGTCAGTACCTTCTATTCCGTTCATTTGCTGGTATATTTTGGTGTTACAATTTTAATGCTTTATTAAGAGATACATGCATGTCCTGCCTTTTGGTGATAAGTAGATCTTGCTTTTGTCTTTCTAATAGCTGAAAGGTTTTTGCTGCTGTCATATTAGCTGCTTTGCATATTTATGACAGGCTTTCTCTAATTTGTCCATCATTTATATTCTCATTCTGTTGTTTGGCTCCTGATGTAGTTATAGAGAATAAGTTTTGTATCTGAACTATTCACTTGTCCTACAGATTCATGAATTTTTTTTACATGGGACCTTAAGCCTTCTTATGTTTCTACTGTTTGGTACCCAACTTGGAGAAACCACAGTATGTCCTCAATTTTGAACTTCTGAAGTGCGATTGCCTTTTATAAATGAATGTCACCCATCATTGGTTGCATGCCGCAAATTCTTTAATTTCTTTTTGAAAAAACATAACATTACTACTACTTGAAAAGAAGAGGTGGTTAATGACGCCAATAGCTTAGCTGGTTAATAAAAGTGTCCTAGATTATAGGAGTTTATTACTGCACATGAGAGTCAATTGTGGTCATTAGTTACAGTATGTTGCTTATGCACGTCTAAGTGACTTTCTGTTTCTTCAGTAATGTAAAGTGAGTTTGTATGCTTATGTTGGCCATGTTTTTGACATTGTGTGTTTTATTTTGTGTAATGCAACAACTATATATCATGACCAGCGCAGTTCGAGTGAGAGACCTACTAAAAAAACTAGAGGTCCAACATCATGCCAAAAATTGAAAGAAAGGTCTGCGAATAAACAATTCGAGAAAGTTATTGAGTTTGATGATCAATATGGTTATCCAATTAGAAAGTATGCTGCTGAATTCAAGTCGTATATAGGAGCAGTAATTAGAGTGCAAGTGGATAATAATATTCGTAGTTGGGATTTTGTAAGTGATGGATTAAAGGATACGATATGGGAAGACATTAAGGTACGTACGAATTGAAAAGAAGATTTAGTTGTTTTAACATATATTGCTGTTCAAGTTTATATACATGTTTCTTATATGCATTATTTTACTATTTCAGACTGAGTGGAATATAAATGATGATGTGAGAAAAAAGGACACATTAAAATCTGTTGCAAAAATTTGGAGGGATTTCAAGTCTAGATTAGTCTGACGATACTTGCGTCTAGACAAGGACCCCTGCGAGTCCTATGACTTCATAAGTAAAGAGCAATGGGATAAATTCAAGAATGATCATACAAGTGAAGAATTTCAGGTATATTAGTTGTATAAATTATATTGTATATTATTGATTTTTGTGATATGATTGTTTCACTTACGACAACATCATGTTTTCATTTTATAACATAGTAAAAGTGACAAGGTAAGGGAGAACCAGAAATTGAATGAGTATCCACATTATCTTGGAAGAATTGAATATGCATCCAAAAAAACTAAGTGGATGGTTGATGACCCTATTGATTCTTTACCTTCTTCTAAATCCATTAATTCATCGATTATATCAAATGATCGAATTGATCATAGTTACGATTGGATTCGGGCGAGGGTTAGGAAGAAGGATGAAGGTGATGGTTATTACTTTCCAAAAGAAGAGACTAGGGATGTGATTAACAAAATGGTAAGAGAATTTAGTACAGAGATTTATATTTACATATATGCTTAAAATATTAATCATTAAATTGATTTTGGTATAGGTGGAAAACCCTCTCAAGGTTCATGGACTCTTCATGTTCATGATGACATATTGTCGCGTGCACTTGGAAAGAAGGAGCATGGCGGGCGTGTCAGAGGGGTTGGAGGAACAGTTCGCGTACGAGACGTATTTGGGACTGACAGAGGCAAGTCTCGTAGCGGCGTAATATCGATGGATGAGTTGGCTAAGATTACTGAAGAAATTGAAAATAAAGTGACAAATAGAGTCAGGGAGGAGTACTAAGTACAAATGACTCAAATGAATAACAAGTATGAAGAAGTCATTGGTACATTGAATGCTCAGATTATGGGCATTTTGAATCAAATTAGCCAGATGGGTATGCCTATTCCAACAAATGAAGTGATTCAAAGTAGCTGCCAGTCGGTGGATCCTATCTTAGAAATAAAGGTATACTTATTTTTACTAATTTTTCAGTCTTTAAATCATGAGTTATCATATAAGTGCCATATATGATCCTAACTGAATTGTTTTTATATGTCATTAACATAGAAGCCGACTCCATGCCGTCTATGTGTCATTTTTTCTGAGACCAGTAGAGTGGTTGTGGCTACAGAGACTATTTTTTCACCCAATTCTATGGGTGATGTTGTTCATGGTCAGCAAATGGACTTACACAACGTGAGAGTATCCATTGATGATGTTAATGCAGAATTTCAACTCGCTCCCCTTCCCGTGCCTACTAGTGAACATCAACGAGTAGGTGACGCTGCTGGTAGCTTTGTTCAGTGGCCTTGGGCAGGTAACACATTTCAAATTAACATTATTAGTTATAAATGATTGTTGTCAATTCATTTAATTGATGTAAATATTATTGTTTAACTTTATACCTAATTAGGATCCTATCTTACCGGAGAAGGGTAAAGTGCCTCGGTCCCCACCCGGCCAAACAAATCAAGTTCATAACAAAGGGTCGTCAACATTAGATCTCAAATTGAGTGCAAAATGTCAACACTTATGTAGTCTTATTATGGCGATGCTTTCACAGAATTTGTAGCTGTAAATCACATTTGTGATTATACAGATTTCCAGAAAAACCCCAAGTTTTAATATAACTATTTTAACTTGAATCTGTGTGTTTATTTCTCATAGTTTTTCTGTTTGTTTCAACTGTTTCTAGTAATCACTTTTAAGTTCAAAAGAGCGAAAAGATTCAAGTGTTTGTATTCATCCCCCCCTTCTACAAACACTTGTGCTTATATTGCACTAACAATTGGTATCAGAGCCTCTTAGCAGATTTCACTTGCTAAAAACGATCATTATCTATGGCCAACAAAGCTAGAAACAGTAAAGTCCCCATGTTGGAAAGGGGCAAATACTTCTTCTGGAGACAAAGAATGATAGTTCATCTTAGAGCTATTGATGATGAATATTTGCAGATTCTAGAAGAAGGACCTCACGTTCCCAAGAAGCTCATTCCTATAGAAGTCGTTAATGGAGTCAGTATTCCTAAAAAGCTTGTCCCAAAGACAACTGACGAAATGACGATAGAGGAAAGAGAAAAGGTGAAAAAGGATCTTAAAGTCATTGTGATCTTGTATAATGGTCTAGTTGATGATATGCTGAATAGTATCATGAATCTTACCACGTCTAAATCTATATGGGATACCATACAAATCCTTTGTGATGGTACTGAGGAAATGAGGGAAAATAAATTGCAGCTATTGACACAACAGTATGAGTGATTCACAATGAAAAATGGTGAAACACTTACTGAAATGTTTGACAGATTCAACAGGTTGGTAAATGACCTGAGATTATATGGGAAGACATATGCTAACAAGGATGTGAACAGAAAGTTCATGAGAGCCCTTCCCATATCATGTGATCCTAAGACAACAGCCATCAGGGAATCCAAGGACATGAATCTTCTAGACTTGGATAGGCTTTATGGCACCCTAAAGACATATGAACTTGAGGTTCAACAAAGATCTAAAATGTCAGGGGATGCTAGAAAGCTTAAATCTGTAGCCCTGATGCTAGCAAGACCAAGTGTCTTGATGAAGCAGCAACTAGAAGATGCTGACATAGAAGGGGACAAAGAAGCTGACTTCAAGGAGGAAGAATATACTCCGGAAGAGTTAGAGGAGTTGGATGAAACCATGGCCTTTCTTGCAAAAAGGTTTTCCAAGCTGAAATTCCAAAAGCCTTCGAGATCTAAAAGATTTTCAGCACGGAAACCCAGTAGCACTAAAAACTTTATTGACAAATCAAGAATAAAGTGCTACAAATGTAATGAGATGGGTCACTTTGCAAATGAGTGCCACAAGGCCACAAAAGATGGTGAATCCAGAGACAAAGAAGCTGTTATGGATTACAAGAAGAAATACTTTCACCTTCTTAATGCAAACAAGAAGGGAAAAGCATATATAGTAGAGGAAAAGGACTGGGCTGACTCTGATGAGGAAGAAAATGAAGAGTATGTCAACCTAGCCCTGATGGCCTCATCCACTGACAGTAGCAGCTCACAGGTAAGCCTCGAAATTTCCTCTAACATGTCTAAAACTGATTGTGTTAAAACTATTAAGGAAATGGCTTGTGAGATAAAGGATCTCTATGACACCCTGAGGAGTGCTGTAACTGAAACTGAGAGAGTGCAGAAAATTAATGAACAGTTATCTGCTAGGAACACTCTTTTAGAATTAGAAAACTCCAGACTTGAGAGTCTTGAAAAAGAACTTTCAAGGACTAAAAATCTCCTTGACTGTGCTATTAAAAGAGAAGAATGGACCTCGAATCTTCTCAGTCAAGAAAGGGAAGTCATTAAGAGATAGAGTGAGTCTAGCAGGAAACTGGAGGATCGTTTGAAAAGTCAGAAATCTGATCCAAAATCTGGTTTGGGCTATGAAGAGACTCAAGTGCAGCAACCTCCCATTAAGGTTGAGATGACAGCTAGCTTTGGAAAAAGACCAACACAACCTAGCAAGTTTGTTAAGGCAGCAGCAAAGCTAGAATCAGGGAATATTTTCCCAGTTATTGAAGCTTCCACTAGTAGTGGGAGAGGCAAGAAACTTACTCTTGCCAAAGCACTCAACCCTCCAGTTATGAAAGAACTAGACTGTGCATTAGTGGATACACAGTCGTCAGGGGAAAAGAGTGCATTAGGCCGTTGTAGCCCGTCAAGGGAAAAAGGCCTGTCAGGGGAAAGCAGGAAGAATAGAAATGGTAAGCTAGGTGTTAATAAAACTAATAATTATTCTTCTATTCATGAAGCCCCTAGAAAAGTGTGCTGGAATTGTGGTAACTGTAATCATTTATCTTTTCAATGTAAAGTAAAACCACAAATTTTGACTGGCACAATTTTGTATGCTGATGATTTACCAACTGTTAAAGCCTGCTCCTCCAAGAAAAAAGGCAAGATAACTGTTGAGAAATCAAAAGCATATATTGAAGCTCCTAAAAAGGAGAAAGTTTTAAATTTGCCAAAACCAAAAGTCAGTGATAAAGAAAAGGCTATAATACCTATTACTGTGACTAAACCTAGAGGACCCAAAACAAATTGGGCACCAAAAACTATTTAAATGTTTTCTTGTGTGCAGGGAAAGGTCAAAAGCAGTCAAATCTGGTTTCTAGATAGTGGCTGCTCAAGGCACATGATAGGATACAAAGCCCTGCTCACAGAATTCCAAGAAAAGGCTAGTCCAGTAATTTCATTTGGTGATAACAGCAAAGGACTAACTCTTGGTTATGGCAAAGCAGCAAGTGGGAATGTCTCATTTGAAAATGTAGCACTGGTTGATGGGCTTAAGCACAATTTGCTAAGCATAAGTCAACTAAGTTACAAAGGATTCATCACTTCCTTCAAAGGAGATCAGTGCCTAATCTCAAATGAAAGTGATGGGAAGCTGGTTTTGTCAGGGATAAGGAAAGGAGATCTCTATGTTGCTGATTTTAATTAAGTAAGTGGAGAATCATGTTTCTACAGCAAGGCACTCCTGATGAAAGCAGACTATGGCACAAGAAGCTCTCTCACCTGAACTTTAAGTCAATTAATGATCTAGTGAAGAGAGAGTTGGTAACTGGACTACCCCAAATGGAGTTTATCCAAGAAGGATTATGTTCAGCTTGTCAACAAGGGAAGCAAAGGAAATCATCCTTTGTCAGCAAGGAAGCCACCATGATCAAAGATCCAATTCAATTGTTACATATGGATCTCTTTGGCCCTGTCAACATTATGTCAGTGTCAAAGAAGAGATTTGCAATGGTCATTGTGGATGATTACACCAGATACACTTGGGTAAAGTTTCAGCATGCTAAATCAGAAGTATCTCAACAAATTATTGACCATATCAAGAAGGTGGAAACAGAATCAGGGTCAGTGGTTAGAATGTTGAGAACAGATAATGAAACTGAATTCAAGAATACAGCTGTTGAGGGATTTTGTGTGGAGAAAGGCATAAATCATACATTTTTTGCTCCAAGGACTCCTCAACAGAATGGTGTAGTGGAAAGGAAAAATAGAACCCTAATAGAAGCTACTAGGTCAATGCTAGCAGAGGCAAAGATTCCCACCTATTTTTGGGCTGAAGCAATTTCCACTGCATGCTTTACTCAGAATAGATCACTAATCAACAAGGCTCACAACAAGACACCATATGAGCTAATGACAGAGAGAAAGCTAAGTATCAAGTTCCTCCATGTTTTTGGATCCAAATGTTTTGTTCTGAGGAATTTTGGTGAGAACTTAGGAAAATTTGATCCAAAAGCTGATGAAGCAATTTTCCTAGGTTATTCTCTGTCATCCAAGGCCTTCAGGGTTTACAACAAAAGACTTCATGTGGTGATGGAGTCTATAAATGTAGCTTTTGATGATCAAGAAATTTCTGGGCTTGAAGACCCTGGTTTTCATGAAGAACTCAGGTTTGAAAATGAAGATGATATTGATTATCAAGAGAATGAAGCCAATGAGTGCAGACAAATGGAGAATTTATCCATTCCTGATGTCAATCCAAACAATGCAGAACCCCCTTCAGCAGATAGAGTTAATTTCCTGGACAACAGATCAGGGGATACTTCATCAGGGGATCATTCATTAGGACATGCACCATCAGGGGATAACTTGAACCTTGAATTATCCACTAATTCAGGGGGAGAGTTTTCAGAAGTTGGGAGCACAGGCTTAGGGGGAGGAAATGATAGTCAAGCAAGCTCATCAAGACACATCTCTAATCCCAAATGGGCCAGAAGTCACACAACAGATCTGATTATTGGTGACCCAAGCAAAAGAGTGCAGACCAGGAAAGCAACATCTAATGAATGCCTATATGCGTGCTTTCTTTCTCAAATTGAGCCAAAAAAGTTTGAAGAAGTTGTTCAAGATGCAGACTAGATCTTGGCAATGCAGGAAGAGCTAAATCAATTTGAAAGGAACCAAGTATGGAAGCTTGTACCTAAGCCCAAAGATAGGATCATAATAGGTACTAAGTGGGTATTCAGAAATAAGATGGATGAAACTGGTATTGTTGTAAGAAACAAAGCAAGACTGGTTGCAAAAGGATATCTTCAAGAAGAACGGATTGACTTTGATGAGACCTTTGCACCAGTAGCCAGACTTGAGGCTATAAAAATTTTCTTAGCCTATGCAGCACATTCAAATTTTAAAGTATATCAAATGGATGTGAAAAGTGCTTTTCTAAATGGGAAATTGGAACATGAGGTGTATGTCCAACAACCTCCAGGTTTTGAATGCTCAAAATTTCCAAATCATGTCTACAAACTGGAAAAGGCACTTTATGGACTGAAGCAAGCACCTAGAGCTTGGTATGATACACTGTCAAAGTTTCTGATGGAAAACAAATTTTCAAGAGGTATCATTGACAAAACCTTGTTCTTCAGACAACACCAAGGTCATCTGATTTTGGTTCAAATTTATGTTGATGATATTATTTTTGAATCCACTGACACAAGACTGTGTGAAAAGTTCTCCAAACTCATGCAAAGCAAATATGAAATGAGCTTGATGGGTGAGTTATCTTACTTCTTGGGATTACAAGTTAAACAAGACTCTGATGGAATCTACATTCATCAGACAAAATATGCCAAAGAACTTCTCAAGAAATTTGATATGGAGGACTCAAAAGTAGCAAAGACACCTATGGCCACTGCAACCCAAATTGACCCTGATAAGAATGGAAAGAAAGTTGATTTGAAGACTTACAGGGGAATGATTGGATCTTTGCTATATCTGACAGCAAGCAGGCCAGACATAATGTTTGCAACATGTCTTTGTGCAAGATATCAAGCTGACCCAAAGGAATCTCATCTCATTGCAGTGAAAAGGATCTTGAGATATATCAAGGGCACTACAGAGTTTGGACTTTGGTATCCAAAGGAGTCTGGATTTGAATTGCTAGGATATTCTGATGCTGACTTTGGAGGATGCAGGATTGACAGAAAGAGTACAACAGGAAGCTGTCAGTTTCTGGGAGGAAGGCTTGTATCTTGGTTCAACAAAAAGCAGCATTCTATTTCTACATCTACTGCTGAAGCTGAATACATTGCAGCTAGAAGTTGTTGTGCACAAATTCTATGGATGAAAAATCAGCTAATGGATTATGGTCTGAACTATTCCAAGATTCCAATAAGGTGTGATAACACTAGTGCCATTGCCATTGCTGAAAATCCAGTGCAACATTCCAGAACTAAGCATATAGAAATCAGATATCATTTTATTAGGGAACATGTTATGAATGGGAATATTGAATTACAGTTTGTACCTTCAAATCAGCAGCTGGCAGACATATTCACCAAAGCTCTTGATGAAGCCACATTTTCAAATCTTGTGGGAGAGCTGGGAATGGTGAATTATGCGTCAGGGTCAGAGTCAAACTCATAAGATTTGGTATTTCTAACTCATTTCATAAGTTCTTGATGAAATTAATTGATATGTGGTTATATATGTTCAAATTGTAAATATGTATATACTTGTATATTCTGCATTTTGTTTTGGACTGATGCATCAGGGTCAGGGCTTCCTTAAGGACGCATCAGGGTCAGGGTACCCGGCTCACTCGTCAGGGTCAGGATGTCCGGATCGCTCGTCAAGATCAGGGTGTCCGACTTGTTCGACAGGGTCAAGGTATCTGATCTGTGTGTCAGGGTCAGGGTGTTCATCTTGTGCATCAGGGTCAGGGTGTATACATACAGTAAATTATAAGGGTAAGTTTTAAATTTTTTTTACTGCATCGGGATTCTAGGTCAGTTAAGTGATGACAACTCATCATTAAGTTCTTCTCTCACTGATGACGTGTCATAATAGAAACTGAACTGACTCCCTGATAGCGTGTTTTCAGGAGAAGTTTTCAAACGTCTATAGGCGGGTATTAATACTCTATCTCTCCTACTTTTTGAAACTCCCCAAAACGTTTAATCTATACCTGATATTTGCAAGAGTTTTTTTTCCTCTCTCATCTTTACAGAAACCCTAGAACATCAAATCTTCAAAGCATCTATGGCACGTCAACAAATTCAGAGGAACTTGACAGTCCCATCCACAATCTTCGTGGGCTTCTCTGACATTGATGAGGTAAGTGATTACTTTAAACCGATAATGAACTATCTGCTCAACTCTGAGTATAGTAAAGCCATCTTTACCGATGAAGAAATGTCGAGGGAGGCACTGTCACAACTTTGGACTAGTGCTAAGTTCATGTACTCCACCACCAAGCCTGATGTGGTCAAGGGTATCTCATTCAAAGTTTTGTCTGAGAAAGGGAAAATAACTCCTTCCAGACTTAACTCTGTTTTGGGGCTACCTACTCAAGATTTGGTGGATGTACCCAGTGATGCAGATCTGCTGGATTTCTTGAGGGAACTGGGCTATAACGCTGCTCCCAACGCAGTGTTAAAGTTCAAGGATCTCAAGAGGGTGAACGTGAAAAGGGAGATTTCTTATCTCTTCGACACCGTCACCAAGGTGTTCTCAGGTAAGTGTTCTAACTTTGAGGTCATTACCTCTTTAACTTTAAAAATAGCATACGCAATAATTAAAAATGTAAATATAAATATAGGTAAAATTATTTTTGATGATCTTGTAAATAAATTAGGCAATTTTAAAAATAGGAAATCTGAAATATATTATGCTAGATTTTTGTACATGATTATTAAAGATCAGATTACTAATTTTTCTTTTGAGAATGATATACCTGTACAGACATACAAGCAAACAAAGAAACTGTTTGCAGAAATACTAAAGAAATCGTATACAGCTGAATCATTTGTTCTTCCATCGCATATGGTACAGATAGTAAATTCTACACCTTCTATTTCTCAAACTGTACATTCTTCACCTTCATCTACTATGGCAGAGAAATCAACACCCTCTCTGCCTACCCAAGTAGAACAACCAATTTCTTCACAACCACTCTCAACAACCCAACCCACAGTCTCCCAAAAGACAATTGGGATTAAAAGAAAACCCAGTGAAGTTACCACAACAACTGAGGGGGAGCAAGGAGAGAGAGTGATTGGCTACAGGCGTAAGAAGAAGAAGGGAGCCATGAGTGTTACTCAATAGCCTAACCTGGCAGTATCCTCTCAAAAGGATGCTGCTTTTGATAAGGAATTAAACATATTTTTAACTAATTCCTCTCAAAAGGAATTAGTTATTGAAAATAGTCCCCAACCAAGGACACACTTGAGTGAGGCACATACACTGACCATAGACACTGATGAACCTACCATCAGGGTCTTTGAGAGCCACTTGCAGATATCTGACACAGTGAGTGCACACACCACTCAAGATGTTGTAGCTCAGAAGCTTCTCAATAAGATCAACATGAGTCATAAGCATTCTTCTACAGCATCTTTTGATGAATCACCTCCTCATTCAGTGATTCAGCCAACACTCCCATCTACACCACTTCCTTCTTTCTCTGTTCCTCAAATTTCTTCAAATATAATGACATAAACATTAAGTGCCATACAATCAGTTTCTCCACATTCTCAATTCGTGGAGGAGCCAACACTCTCTGATACAGTGTTTGATAGTCACTACTCTCACATGGTTGACTCATTTTTACTTGATATAAACACTAGTGATCAAGCAGGGGACATAAACTCCACTGTACATACTACAGCTATAACTCTTTATGTACCCCCAATTGTATATACGTCCTCTATAGAAACATATACTTCTCCAATTATACATACTCACTTTACTTCTTCTCCTTCTCCTATCACAACTGTTGAACCAGTATCTGTAAATACAACTCTTGAACTGGTCACAGTTGATGATTTCCAAGCCCATAGGAGCCCCTCTAGGACAATTTTGAGTGAGACTGAGAAAATACTTAGTGCAGAGAGGCAAAGTCAAACCATTGAGAGGACTTTGGCAAAAGGAGAGCAAGAGAGTACTGCCTTAGTAGGCAAAGAAAAAGGAAAGAATACGAGTGATGCCTTAGACGGCCAAGAAAAAGGAGAGGATGAGAGAGATAAGGATGAGATCCTTGTAAATAAAGAACAGAGAGAAAACACAGATACTGTAAATATTACTTCTTCCTCTGAAAGTGTTGAAGTTATAATTGATGGGAAAATGGAGCTGGTCTACCCTCAAGATAAAAAGTTAGTAGAAGCTGATGCAATCTTTGCACAACAACTTCAAGAAGAAGAAGAGAGGGAAATGGCAAAGGAACAGGAGGAAGAAATAAAGAAGAAGAAGAATGTCAGGCCCAGGACCTCCAGGAGACCTCAGACAAGAAGATTACAGAACCCGAAAAGTGCATCAGGGGATAAAAATCAAGATAAAACTGAAGACCCTAATGTTACTACAAAGAAGTCATCAGAAGCCAAGGACAAAGCACCTTCTCCTGTTACCAAAGAATATGGTCCACCCACTCTAGCTAAATTTCTCAAAGAAGAAAGGCGTAAAAACCTGACATTTATGTTCTCCATAAAAAGCATAGATGTCAGGTTCAACAATAGAAGGGATCAGCTAATAATAGTTCAACTGAAGAGTGGGTCAGAATTCAATGTAACAATGGACTGGTTCAGGAGAATGGATGCTGAGCAATTAGGACTGGTCCTAAATCTGATTCCAAGGTCCTCACAGGCTAACAAAGACTTAAGGGGGATAATCGACAGTCTGAGGAGAGCCATCAACAATGAAAGGAGCCTGCCCACAACATTGGAAAGTCCACTGAAATTATTCTATAAATCCACTGATGGGCAGGAGAAAAGTATAAGGATCAAAGAAGTTGATGGCCTAAACTTGGAGGAAGCGATGCATGTTTTGAATCAAATTGCAAATCATAAGAACGAACATGTCATCAAATTCAGAGTCCTGCTGATTCAGAGAGTACTGAAAGAGATCGAAGAAACCAGAGTTGATGATGGGAACACTGCAGTAAGGGATGTGCCACCAGTAAAGGGATTCAAAGTCTATCCTAAAATGATCACAAGCCCCATGGGAGTTCAATTCAAAAACAAAAAGGGGGAGATCATTACCTTTTACTGGTCACAACTTGCTGCAGCCAACATTCAAGAAATCAAGACAGTCCTTGAAGCTTTGGAAACAAGCAGCAATGTCAACATAGTCAATTTCAGAAAGCTTTTTCAGAGGGAACTAGAGCAGCTGGAGACAGGAGGAAAAGACAACAGACTCAGAATTCCTGATCAAAACCCAGATCAAAGAAGACAAGGCCTTGGAAGTGACTCCCAACCGATTGAATCAAGTCATCCATTGCCCTTTGTCTCAGATAAAAGGAAAAGGGATTCTGATGTCTAAATACAACATTATTTTTGTAATAGATGTAGGTTATACTTGTACAGAAATTCTTTTGTTAATTCATTCAAAATTCTTTCATGTATTTAGTATTGGTTTTGACATCATCATCAGTGCATCTAGGGATTTATGGTTATCAAATTGATAAACATAAATAGGGGGAGATTGTTAGAGATAAATGATGATGATGATTATGTAATAAATTGTGCAACTGTAAATACTTGAGGTATTTTATAAACCTTAAGATCAGCACAAGTTTTGCACCCACTGATGATACACTTATTCATCAGTGGATGGTTAATAACTTCACAAGGCAAGTCAGCAAACAGAAACATTCAAAGGACTTGACAAAGTGAAGAAGAATGTCTGATGCTACTTGTAAACAGTCAAAGTATTCCGTACATCAGAAATTCTAATCAAAGTTACGTTGATTAAGTTCCATCAGGGGGAACCCATCAGGGGGAACGCATCAGGGTGTGACGAAGGCAGACCAACCCGTCAGGGAAACACTTCAAGATATGTCAGTGTCAGACCAACCCATCAGGGTAACCCGTCAGGGGAAATGACCAACATGACATCAGTGGAAGCCATCAGTGTATGCCGTAAGTTATAACCATCAGGATCAAGAAGCACTGAGTAAAACTCAAGTGAAGGTTGAAGCTCTGATCCAGTCAATAAGCATCAGGGGATCCAGAAGCACTGATCAAAGTCCGTCAGGGCTGGAAGTCAGTGGATCGTTGTGACAGCATGCACCCGTCATCAGTTCTTACACGGAAATCAACGTAACGTGTTACAGAAGCAAGAAATATCAACTGGAAAGATATTTCTTGAAGTTTGTTTTTGATCCAATGAGAACTCTCACGCATTAAATGCACACAGATCAGGGGAAGAAAAGTAGCAACAAAGCATGCAGCGGTCTGACACATAAAGTTTCGATGTGACATACTTGCGGCTAAGTTGAGAAGAGCAGCACGTCTGAAGCACATGATTTCAACTCACTGATTTATCATATAAGCAATGGAGCTGTCATTACAAAAATAGTGATTGAATCTATCCAACAGATCAAACAAACGCTGAAGCACACAAACACTAGAGAGAATCTTTGTAATAGATCTTGAGAGAGATATTTCAAAGAAAGTTAGAAGCTAGTGAGTGTGAGAAGCTGTGAACCTTATTCACAGAATTTGTAGCTGTAAATCACATTTGTGATTATACAGATTTCCAAAAAAAACCCCAAGTTTTAATATAACTATTTTAACTTGAATCTGTGTGTTTATTTCTCATAGTTTTTCTATTTGTTTCAACTGTTTCTAGTAATCACTTTTAAGTTCAAAAGAGCGAAAAGATTTAGGTGTTTGTATTCATCTCCCCC